>JARQZJ010000066.1:1817500-2417500 GCA_030704895.1 Henosepilachna vigintioctopunctata | reverse complement strand
TTTTAAAATGTAAAGAATGTTTCCGAATGAATTTATTCTATTATATTATTATTATTGTATATATACTTTATAATTACACTTAGTTGAGTTTTATATACTTATCCAGAATATGTTTATTGATTGTTTTATGTGTGCGAAATTGATAGTAGATCAATTATTATGCTAGATGATTATCAAACCCTTGTAAATAGAGTTAAGATTTTTTATGTATGTTCTTTCATTTACTGTGTTTTCCAAATTTTTACGAATGTGTAACATTTCTAAAATTTCTCTCCATTTTTTGTCTTTTCAATTGATAAAATCTTTATATTGTTGTAATCAAAATCGTGTTTTTCAGTTATATATAAGGCTGTTATTTGATGCTATTATGTGCTTTAATTTTTTTTATACAAAAACTCAAGAACAGAACAGCTGTCTTGCTTCTCCATTAGGTGTGTTATCGATTACGATATTTATCTAACATTCATCACTTAACAGATATTTATAACTCCATTATCATTCAATAGAAGGATAATGGAGGCATCACCTCTTTCACGTTTACGTAGCTAGCTCTACTAACTATAACTTTCTTTTGATTAATTTAAATTTGTCAAACGAATGTTCTAGCAATCAATTCCTTAAATATTTCATTCTGGACCATCAGCACAAAAACTCTATGTATGTGTGTACACATATATGTATTCATATATATATATATATATATATATATATATATATATTTACACTCATTTCATTTATATTTACACTCCTCCGCAATAGTTCATAGGTCAAACTTCGCAGAACATTAAGCGAAGAATTACTCTCCATAAGAGTGATATAAGACTCCACCCAGACAGATGTGCTTTCGCCCTCCATGCGGCAAAGATGGGACATCACTTTGACTTCAATAATTTGAAAATCCTGGATATAGCTAGTGGCTATCAGAAGATATTCTTTTTGGAAATGCGCCATATTAATGCTAATGGCAATAGCATTAATAAAAAAACAGACATTGCTAGGCTCAGTTGCATCTATAGTTATCTGCTCTCGAAGAAAATTCGATAAGCCCAGCTACAATTCCTGAGTTCTGTTTGATGTTTTGTGTTCTTTCATTTGTGGTGACAGTTGACAGAGAGTTTTGCACTTGACACTCTGTGATCCTTAGTGACGTTTGTCTGTGTTTCCTGACAGTTCGGTATCTTTAACATATGATTGTTGTGACACCTGATTTTATTTTATATATTTTATATTGCGTTTTAATGAGATTATCTGATTCTGTAAGTTCTAAAATTTGTTTTACCATCTATTTTCACTGCTGCGTACAGTCTGGCTACATCTTCAGTCTAGTTAACCGTAAGACGTATTTTTTTTTTTGGTTAAAACACTTTGTTTTACACTTATTTATTTTTCAGAGTCCTGATGAAGAATGTAAACATGTTCGAAATATAGACAAGGTTAATATATTGGTTGTGCATCAATTATAGTGGCCCTACTTTTGGGGAGCACTCATCATTTTTCAATAATATATATATATATATATATATATATATATATATATATATATATATATATATATATATATATATATATATATATATATATATATATATATATATATATATATATATATATATATATATATATATATATATATATATATAGATATATTTGTGTATACCTACACTTATACATGGTTTTATATACTCATATTCTTTGATTTTATGACTTGAAAATATATTTTCTTGCTTGGTTTTCTTGGGTAAATAAGTTTATCATCAATTGGTGTTATAATTATATTTATATCTTCATAATAATATTCAATATTTCTTAATTAATTTTGCCTTGCAGTGCTTTTTTGTTGCATTGCCAGGATATCTCTCGGCATTCTGTAAAGTGCTTGTTCCAATTATAAACAAAGAATTGATTTTTGATGATAAAGACTCCCCGAATGGCACAGTCAACATTTCAATTGCTTTGGACCACTTTATTCTATTTTAACGCAAAATGCAATACAGATTCGTCGAGCCATTCTTCAAAAGTAAAAAATCGAAGAACACACAATTCGTGACTCACCTTTTCAATTGTTAACAACAGACAACTAATCCATAATGGCTGATAATGTGAACATATGAAAAACACAAGTTTTTCATATGTTTCATAACAAAACAAAAAAAAATTTCGATAATCGAATGTGCTCAGCCGGCGAAAATTCCAAGTTCACCATTTCTTTTGAACAGACCTCGTGTGTATATGAAACAGAATAACATCTTAAATTTTGCCAATATCAACAATATAGCCTACTATTCGTATTTTGAAACAAAAAAATCAGAATATTGAATTATCTTTCCCAATTTACAGAGATTAATGAACCGTGCGTCTAATAATGCGAAAATTTATCAGACTTTCGTAACAAAACAGAATTTCAGATCAACGAACCGACACGGCGATGATGTTCAGAATTTTAAGTGTACCTATGTATAGGGTTTTTAGTGTCATTCATATACATCATCGTTAGTCATTCTCAAATTTCAAAGATTGAGTTCATCCTTTAGTGGTAATGACGAGGTTCACGGACAAGGTATTCTACTCGAAGATATACTTTTTCCTTTATTGTTCATATAAATTGTCATTCTAAATATTCGAATTATCGGATTCAGAGAATTTCGAAAGATATATTCATTTGAATTTTTTACTCAGTTAATGCTTGTTTGGAAATAATCGATTAAATTCGTTATTGATGAGGCCGATACTTGGAGAAAATTAATATATATAATAAAACAAAATTTAGAATTTTCCCATAATTTATTGAAAATGCGCATCATGCGTTTCGAAGTGATATTTCTCTATCAAATACTAATTAAGGAGAAAATTAATATATATAATAAAACAAACTTTAGAACTTTCTCATAATTCATTGAAAATGCGCATCACGCGTTTCGAAGTGATATTTCTTTATCAAATACTAAATAAGGAGAAAATTAATATATATAATAAAACAAAATTTAGAATTTTCTCATAATTTATTGAAAATGCGCATCACGCGTTTCGAAGTGATATTTCTCTATCAAATACTAAATAAGGAGAAAATTAATATATATAATGAAACAAAATTTAGAATTTTCTCATAATTTATTGAAAATGCGCATCACGCGTTTCGAAGTGATATTTCTTTATCAAATACTAAATAAGGAGAAAATTAATATATATAATAAAACAAAATTTAGAATTTTCTCATAATTTATTGAAAATGCGCATCACGCGTTTCGAAGTGATATTTCTCTATCAAATACTAAATAAGGAGAAAATTAATATATATAATGAAACAAAATTTAGAATTTTCTCATAATTTATTGAAAATGCGCATCACGCGTTTCGAAGTGATATTTCTTTATCAAATACTAAATAAGGAGAAAATTAATATATATAATAAAACAAAATTAAGAATTTTCTCATAATTTATTGAAAATGCGCATCACGCGTTTCGAAGTGATATTTCTTTATCAAATACTAAATAATAACGATCATGATCAATGATCAATGATCATGATATCAAAGCATATATCAATAACAGAACAAACAATCAGAGCCACTCTCATTCAGCTGTCCTTCCATTAATCTACCATAATGTGCTAGATATGTGAACGTGTACGATGTGATGTCTCCATTATCCTTCAAGGGATAAATGTTAGAGAAATATTGAAATCGATGCCACATCTGATGGAAGTGCGAGACATATATGTTTCGTTCTGCAAGGAACTCGTCAGTCGCACCACGTCCATCGAAGTGAGGCAACGATCTCAACCTCCAAGCATCTTCTTGTGACTTCAAGCGGAAGATCGTAGAGTAATGAATACTCTACAATTCCATCTATAGAAATCAGTAGAAAACATCTCTCTCAGATTACAGGCACACCAAGCATCGAAATTTCACATATCTTCTATATATAAATATAAATTTCGTTGAATGAAAAATAAAATAGATAAAAAATTAAAAATAAGTTGATATTGAATTGTAGATGTAAAAATATTCGTATGTACTAACTAAAAGCAACGATAGGTAAACATCTATAATTTATTATCAACTTATTTTTGAGAAACACATTCTTGTTTGATGGTTTTTGGCCATATCTTTTATACCTAGTTAGCCAGTCTGATGAAGACTGTAAACACAGTCGAAATATGGTCCAGGCAGACAAATTGGATAAAATCTATTTATAGTGGCCTCTTATTTTGCCTATAACCCATAACAATTGTATTTGAATTACCAGGCAATACTCCTTTTCATTAATGTTATATATATATATATATATATATATATATATATATATATATATATATATATATATATATATATATATATATATATATATATTCACATATATATATATATATATATATATATATATATATATATATATATATATATATATATATATATATATATATATATATATATATATATCAATATACAAATATATTCAGGTCTTGAATCAAATCGAAACTTAGACAGAATATAATCTTTATTCAATATCAAACAATTCAATACATATTCATTCAGTAATCAATGGGGTGGGGGTTGTAACCGTAAACGGACCTGTAGAATGGGTTGTACGCGCCAGCGTATGGAGCTACGTATGGACCGTATTTGTAAGCAGAACTGTGAGGGTAGCCAGCAGCGTACAAGTGATTATATCCGTAAGGGAAATCACTGTAAGGGTATGACCAAGGGGCAGAGTATGGAGCGATAACAGCAGGTTCATGGGGTACAATAGCGGCAGCTACTGGACCAGCAACAAACTGTGCCTTGGCAGCTGGTTCTGCAGAAACAACTGCGATAAGGGCTGCGATACATACCTAAAATAAAGTATTTTTTTTGATTTGAAATAATACATTTGAAAAATGGTAAGCGAACTAGAATAAAACTCAATAAAATACTTTGAAGATTCAAGCTCAAATATCGGATAGATTAGTCCGTTACTCTGTGATCATTCATAGAATTATAGGAAAACTGAACTTTGTTTTTATTATTATATTCATTATATTGCATCGAAAGTTTCGTTTTGTTATTACTGTTTAGAAATGTGGAGTGCTATTTCCCCACAAGAAAGGTCCCTCTGATAAGTCCTCAATCTGCCTACTACTGGTGATGAACAACCAATTTAAGGCCCAATGCTCATGATTCCTGGAAATCGGTATGAAAGGGTTTCGGTGCTGACAAGGCCTCAATCTGCCTACTCCTTGTTAGGTGAATATGTTGACTACTGATAAAGAACTGATTTTATTGAGAAAATATGACGTAATCAAACATAAAATGAAATTTCTCACTCGATAAAATAATTTCATCACATTCATGCGAGTGTGGTGAACCCATGATATTCGCAATAGTTGCATTAACCTAGAAACTTATTGACTAATACATTATTATACCATACTTTTCTATTCTAATTATGTGAATCTGATCAAAATCTTCAATATTCTGAAAATAACAGTTTCAAGCACATCAGGAAAAAAATTGGAATTGTTTGAATATAAGTACAGAGTTCACCAGGCATAGAAGTACTATGGTTGTCAATTTGTTTGTTAATGTGCTTGAAAAAGTGCTCGAAATTTCATGATATCGAATTAATGAGAGAAAAAAAAGACTTAATATTTATTATACTTACGTATTTGAACATCTTGATATTTTCGCTGGGATTACCAATCTGATAGTATTCTAAAAAATGTTTGTTTTTATAGTATCTGAATATAACCGTAGAAGCAGTGCAAAATGTGACTAATCCAGTTTTTCTTGCTCTTCTTTTCAAAATGTCAAACGCTGTAGCAGGTTATTAAAACAATATATTTGAGATCGTCAAATCGAATAAGTCGTACATTTCAATATTTTCTAATTTTTATTGAATATTATTCTATACAGCTTGTTTCCGAAGGGATCTGGACAATTTTGATTCGATTCTAAGTTTACGTTTACGGGTTTTTCATTCGTTTATAATATATAATCTCTCAGTGTCAGTTAAATTCATGTTCATATTGATGCTACTGGTTTTCAGACGTAATAATGAAAAAATAATACTAGAAAGACGTTTGAAAATAACTTAAAGATTAAGTAGTCTGAAATATGGAAATTGGTGGAGGCGCAAGGAGACATAAAAGATGTGAGATATAAACAATTTAAGTTTTTTAGTTTATTATCACAAATTTATGAAACACTATTAAAATTTCAAAATAATTTACTCAAAAATCTTTGGATAATCTGAGGTTAGAACTGCCATATTATTACATAGGCGACAGCGTACAGCATTATGAAGAAAAAAGTAATAATGTTTTCACTGTTATCAGATTGAAAAGTAACAAGTACTTACTATGAAAGGAGGAAAAGGCTTGTAGATCGCTGTTTTACCCAAAGTAATAAATTATTTCAAACCACAGTTCAATTTTATTTGGTTATTTAACAACCGTATGTTAAGTCTGGTTTCCGAAATGATACATTAAAAGGGTCTATATACATGTTACGAATTGAGAAGTAAACTTAAATCATCTCATTATGACCTCAAACAGTGGCAAAAGGAATGTTTTTAATGATACAGTGCTCAAGTTGAACATCAAACACTGGAAAAATATCTAACTTATAGTTGAGTCTCACAAAAAAATCTCATGAGTTGTATCTCACAAAACGAAACATATTGGATTCGAAAATTTTTTTAGCATACTTTCAAATTACAAAAATTTTTTAAATTTCAAGTATTATATAAAAGTATAAATATGTACTTATATTACGCATATCAAAAAATTGTAAAAAGTATATATATAAGTATAAATACTGCTTTTTGATAAGAGGTCGAATTCAAGTTTTTGAGGAAAACTTTTCTATATAATATACTACAATTAATTATCTAAAGAGGAAGACGAAGAATGAGAGAGAAATCGTATTCAACTAGAGCCATAGTGCTCTCAATTTTGACATTGAAATTCATCAATTTCAGGTAAATTCTGAGTTAATGAATGAATTCGCAATTGTCGTAATTTCTACACAAGTGAAACGAAGAGTCAACATTTTTTATTCAAAGTTGATGACCTCCATATCGGTTAAACATTTAGTATTATGTTTGTTTTAACTGAAATGAATCTTTAAATATTCCTTCCAAATAATGTAAAAGAATATTTGTAAAAACTATAAAATTAAAATCAATTAAAAATTAACACACTTGACCTAAGTTTCACTGAATATATTAAAAATTCTACATATGTTTCGGGTGGTTAACCCATTATCAAGAGTACACAGTATTACTGAATTTCAAAATGTACAACTTTCACCTATATATCCTAAACCACAGTGTTTAGAACTGGTTTCACGGAAAAATCTACCTGGTCATTACAAATAGGTAAATTCTTCTTTTTCGCTATCGAAATTTCCAAGACTTCAAGGGTATCTAATCTTTTGCCCTTACTACCTGAATGTAATGTTTCAGTCTTCCTGGGATCCAAGAAATGATTATGTTTAATGCAGTGTTCATAAAAACCCGTATTCGGTTTATTCAACAGTATTGATCTTTTATGTTCATCGATTCTTTTTTGTATAGAACGTCTAGTTTAACTTATGTAAAAGCTATCACATTCACTGCAAAATATTTTATAAACGCACTTCTCGAAAATAAGCCAAATTTGTCCTTGTTATTTTCCAACAATGAACCCAAATAATTTTTGTTGGTGCATATTGAATTCACATTATTTTTATGTAATCTTCTACAAATTTTATTGCTAATGTTAGGTATATAATTTATTGAATGAAATTTTTGTTGTTGTTTTTCTAAGTGATTAGGAAAAATTCTTTGTAATGATATATTTTTCTGTTTATTTTTATTAGTTTATCAATGAAGAAGGGTTTATAACCATTGTTAATAGCAATCGTTTTGATTATACAAACTTCTTTTCTAAAATTATCAGCAGACAAAGGAAGTGAAAGTAATCTATGAACTAATGAATGAAAGGCACTCATTTTTTTTTAGACTGATAACTTGAGTTGTGTACTAATATGTCTGAATAAGTTGGTTTTCTGTAAATGTCAAAAACTAGGGAATAAAAGGAACAACTTTTGTGTAAATTCAAAAAACTAATAGCTTGGTTGGTTTCCGATTCCCGAGTGAAATTAATTGAAGGATAAGCGAGGAGATAAGCGAATCCTTTGTGTTAGAATATCTGTGTTTCGATAACTCTTCAGTACCAGTTGATAACTTTTCGTTTTCTAGGTATTCATTCAGAAAATCGTTCATTCCGGTTACTATCATGAACAACTGAAGAGATAAGGAAGATTGTTAGTATTGCATTTAATTTGCAACTTTACTTTCTTCAATTAATTGAAAAACAGGCGAGTGACATTCATGATGGCCACTTGAACTCGTTTGATGCATTGATGTCCATTTATAAATGAAGTCAGGTTTTCGCAAATGAATTCTTGCTAACCTTGACATTCAACTCATAAACTTGAGGAGATTGATATTTTTCAACATAATTAAATCGTTTATTTCATTGAATTAATTTCAATATTGAACAGCACACATTATTTGATGGAATATTCCTAAATAATAGTCGGTTTACTCATACCGAGTGTAATATTAGGTATCGCTACCTTCCTTATCAGTTTTTTTTAGGGAAGTAAAAGACATCATCGTTCTATGATTATCCTTGAACGGATGAAGAGATACCTCTTGAAATAATGAAACATGTACAATAATGACCAAAATATAAACAAATCCCAGACAAACATGAAAATAATAAAAATTAAAAGTATATTGAAATATTAGTTTCATAACTATACTTTCCTGACTTCAAGGCTTACGGCTTTCACAGTGATAATTCATCAAATTCCAGATACTATATATCAAAGTTTAATGAAGGTGAATATTAAAGGTTAAATTCTGTCTGGTTCTTTCCAAATTATCAGGCCTGTTACTGCGGTTTTCGTGGTGTTGATTTCCTTCAAATTCCATTAACTGACAGTTCTTGCCAAGTAACTTGCCTATGTTCTTAACAAGTAACACCAATTTCGGTAATTCCCTTTATCCATATTCACCGAATCCTAGTTTTCTAATGTTTAACATGTACATTTTTGATACAGTGGACTATAAGATGATTGTAAGAGTCTTGACGACGATCATGTACCACTGCTTCTGCACTTGCACTTCAAGTTCACGAGATTTCGAGATTTTATCGGCATTTTCGTCAACTAGGTTGTGTGCATTCGCAATGTCCACCTTGATAAGTTTCCATGGCTCTTTTGTCAACATTGACAAGGTCAGGTTGATTGTGGGGACTGTTTGTCGGTCAAGATTGTAGTTGTAGTAAGGGACAATTTCCCTCTGTAGTAGAGGTGCAAATATTCGACATTTTATTTCATCATAATTATTGTTGTTCAAGAAAAGGTGTACAGGGACCTATATAGCTTTGATTGCACCAAAAATTAAATGCTGATTTCAAACTACCAAGAACAAAATGAGAATCGAATCTACCAGCACCAGTAAGCGAAAAGGCTATGGCGCCACTTTAATGTTTGGCTACTGGGCCAAATTCATATCCTGCTTTTGCAAATAAGTCATTATAGAGATTATACGTGTTGAAGTTTCAATAGGAGTTGATTTTTTAATGCACCATATGGCATTCACTTTTAATATTGATAATTATTGTGCATAATAGTTTTACTAATTGCTATCTTAATGAGCTATATTCTAACAAAAGAATATTGTTCTGAATTTCATTTTCGTCGAAAATTTCAAATATTGAATAAAGGAAAACGAGTTTTTGAATGAAAAGAGTTTTTCAAAATATAACTTTAATGAAAATTAAAAACTAATATACATAATGATGGGCGTTGTATCCATAAGCGGGGTTGTAGATGGAGTTATATCCATAAGTTGATTTGTACAAGTTGTTGTATACTCCTGGGTAATGTGCTGAGTATGGGGCGTATCCATAGGCAGCGCTGTATGGGTGGACGGCACCATGGTATGCAGAGTGGTAACCATAAGACTGAACACCGTATGGCACTGACCAGCCAGCAGAATATGGAGCAGCGTAAGCAGCGTGGTAGGGGTCTACATGACCTACAAGAGCACTAGCAAATACTCCAGCCTTTGCTTCTGGCTCAGCGTAGGCGACAGCCAAAAGGGCGAAGAGGCACACCTGAAAATAAAAGAAATGTATCGTTAAATACTAATAATATTACTATAACTTACGTATTTGAACATCTTGAATAGTTGAAGAACACGACGATTCTATGAAATTGGAATTTCACCGCTTATTTTATAGTATTCTTGGTGGATAAATTTGAATATTCATTTGCATCCCGAGTGGTTATCTCATTAAACTGGTTAATTCAACGTACGATGGAATTTGACATTTCAAAATCGATATATTTCTTTTGTTTCAAAAAACCTGAAGAACATCCTTGTAATGGAAAAAATTTCGCGGATTTCTTGAATAAGTTTTGCATTTCAGTGCCTATATCGAAATCGAAAACTGTCTCGCAACATTTCTTGGAACATTTTGGAATATATTGTACACCTGAAAATACTCAACATAATTCCAGCATATTGTCTGATACGATCGTCAAATGTTTCAATCTTCCTTCAAGCATAATCAAAAAAATCTATATTTATATATATATATATATATATATATATATATATATATATATATATATATATATATATATATATATATATATATATATATTTTTATTATCGATACATATTAATCGAAGATATATCGAAGATATATATTAATATTTTTCAGAATGGTTTCATTGTCTGTTGGATACAATTATGTTTTATAATACTTTCAGTAATTAACAGGCTCTTCGGAATGAAAAATCTTAACAAAACGAAACAAAAGATTAAAACATACACTAAGGAGGCAAAAAAGCCTAGTTTATTATTTTAAAAAATTTACAATTGACGTTTTATATCAATAATAATTCATAAAATTCAATTATTCAATAGTTTTGATAAAGATGCAATTCTGAATGAAACGTAAACGAAAATGAAGATTTTCCATTCGAAAGAACCTTTTATTCCTGATAGTATTGAAAAACATAACTTAATATATATATATATATATATATATATATATATATATATATATATATATATATATATATATATATATATATTTGCCTATAACCCACAACATTTGTATTTAATTACCAGGAAATACTCCTTTTCATTAATATATATATATATATATATATATATATATATATATATATATATATATATATATATATATATATATATATAGCATCACATCGTACACGTTCACATATCTAGCTCTACTATAACATTCTCTTGATTAATTTCAATTTTTCAAATGAATGTTCTAGTGTTCATTTTCTTAAATATTTCATTCAGTGCCATAAGCACAAAAAAAATTTCATTTCCTTATATATATAAATATAAATATATATATATATATATATATATATATATATATATATATATATATATATATATATATATATATATAGGTATATATAAGGAAATAAAGTTTTTGTGCTTATGGCAATGAATGAAATATTTAAGAAAATGAACATTGATACGAAAAATTCAAATTAACCGAAGAAATGTTATAGTAGAAGTAGATATGTGAATGTTTACGATGTGATGTCTCTATTATCCTTCAAGGGATAAATGTTAGAGAAATATTGAAATCGATGCCACACCTGATGGAAGTGCGAGACAATACTGTTTCAGGTGTCATAAAAGTAAAAATTCGAGAAAAATATAAGTTCTGAAAGCAAATAGATTTGACGAAAAACATTATATGTTCTGGACTATTTTATATAACTGTAAATGTTACACTAAGATTATAACTACTGAAGAAGAGAGCAAACGCCCTCGAAACGTATAAATATATGTGAATGCACGATTTTTATATAAACTAAACCTGATACAACCAATCATACCAAATCCTAATAAAGTAATAAATCAGGTAATCAATCGATTTCGTAATATATATATATATATATATATATATATATATATATATATATATACACTTTATATTCTTTTTATTCATTTCGTTGAAATTAGTATAACGTGGAAAATGTGAGTTGGTTTTTGCGAATCGAAACAAAATTATTTGAATCTGTACCAAAGTGTTAAGATCATATCAGAAGAACAAATTGAAAAAATATGTTGTTAATTCAATGAAAACGGTGATGTGATGATCACTTAAGTGTAGTGAATAAAATGTGGAAAATATTGAGTTATTTAGAGTACAGATGATCAATTTATCTTATGATGTGTTTGCAGCAAAACACGTGTTTAGATAAGAAATAAAAAATGAAACGGATTCAACAATTTTTGAATCTTTTGAATACTTAAATTTTAATATATGAGCTAATTCGGTCACAAGACCTTGAGAGCTGATTTGACCTATAAATATATTCTATAATAAATAGAATGCTGATGACAATTATTCAAATTTATTTATATATATTCATTTTTATTCCTATTTTGGCCTATTAAGTATCGAAAATATTGATTTATTTTCAAAGTTCAAACTTAAGGATATGAAATTTTTGTATTTTCAATTGAATTACACAACAAAAATAACAAATCAATAGTCCATAGAAATATATGAAGATAGGAAGTTTTTTCGAAATGTTAGAATTCAAAATTGATTTCATCCTGATTTAGTATTCAAATTATTTTCTCAAAAAATTAATAACTTGTTGAACTTTTGGGGCTGGATAGTGAAATTCAGATCATCTCAATGAATATTCAGTATTTCTGCATGTTATTAACATTAAACTGCCTGTCCTTCAAAAAATAAAAAATTAGAGCAGGTATATTTTTATTTATAATTTTTTATACTGAATATCATTTCGGGTTTTTATGGTTGATATTCCAAACGAATGATTTTTTTCAATAAAGTATCCCAAAATTAAAATAACGAACGATAGAAATTATATTATTTTATAACTAAGGTGTACATACTCGTATTTGTTAACAGCTAAGATATATTTTAATTAATGAAGAGTTTATAAGATTTGCAAACTTTTCAAACTCTGTGACTTCACTTAAGTCACTAACTCCCATATTTTTATGTAAAAAATTTATTTTTGATATAATTTCTGTGACTGAAGTTGTGGTGAATTACAATATAAATCACGCCGTGCCACTAAAATATGTTGTCTATGAATTACAATATGAATGCCACCGTTAAAAGAGTAGCTAATATAAATCTCTCTTAAATAATCTTTGGCTTATTATCACTATTAAAGAGATAAAAATTCATTATAACAACTATAGGACCAAAATAATATAACTCGAATAGTATTTGCATTTACTTGGTGCAAATTCATTATAATAACTATAGGACAATTCGAACGCTTGAAATTGATTCGCACTTTTATTGTCTGGTATAACAGACTTCTTCAGACGTTAACAGAATACGATATTGTCGAATATGATTTATCAGAATTTGTAAACAAATGGTTCAATTCTTATTTACAATCGCGATCTCAAAAAGTTAAATTCAAAGGTGTTATTTCGGACAGCATTGGAGTTGATTTTGGCGTACCTCAGGGTACGGTCTTAGGTCCACTACTGTTCTCCTTATACATCAATGATATTGTTTTGCATGTGAAAAAATGCTCTAATACGATTGTTCGCAGATGATATTATGATTTTTATTAGTGGTAAAAATATCCAGACTATGACAGAATGGATTAATAGAGACTTGGCAGCAATAAATGAATGGCTAAGCAATAACAGTTTATCGCTGAATGTTAAAAAGTCTAAATTTATAGTTTTTGGTACAAGTAGAATTCTCAAGGTGGTTAGTAATGAAAATATAAGCATTAAAATTGAAAAACAGAACATTGAAAGGATAAAACTTGTTAAATACTTAGGCGTTATGTTAGATGAGAAATTGAGATTCAATGATCATGTCGACTTGATATCGTCTAAAATCTCCAAGAAAATCAATTTTTTCGAAAGAATTGGGAAAAATCTGACCACATATATAAAGTTATTGCTCTTTAAGTACATAATTATGCCACACTTTGAATATTGTTCCACTATGTTATTGGGATTGAGTAAAGAAAAAACTCAACAGTTACAAAAGTTACAAAATAGAGCTATGCGAACAATTTTGAAATGTAATAGATATACTCCAATCCAAAGCATGCTAAATTGTTTAGAATTGATGTCAGTCAAACAAAGAATACTTTTTGCTACATATATATTTATATTTAAAGTTAAAAACAAATTGTTCCCATATAAAATAATGAAAAGGTAACATGTGTCAATGATGTGCACAGTTATAATACAAGAAATGCTGACTATTTCTTTATGCAAGTTTGTAAGCATTCTAAACATAGGAATAGTATATTTTATGAAGGATTTAACGCATTTAATAAATTGCTTAGCTCCATAAAAACAATTAGCGACCTTAAGAAATTCAAGCGTAAATTAGCTAAGTTCGTTTTAAACATAAAATTGTAAATAATATATTTGGAACCTGAATGTATGTATGATTTTGTAATAGCAAATGCTAAAATAAATATTATTATTATTAGTATCATTATTATTATTATTATTATTATTATTTATTAACAGAATATTTATCCATATTCTGTTAACTTCTCGAGAAACCGGTTACACCGACGAAACTTTGTTCAAAATTAATAAAATACAATTTAGTACAGTGCACTCTCATCACCTGAGTATATCTTATCGGGTTTTGAGTAATGTTTTAAGGATCTCGGTAGAAGCAAATCAAATAAAATGTTTGGATTTCGGATAAGGACCGCCCACTATAAGTACCACAGCGATATAGCGGTGGTACTTATGGTGGTACTTCGAATCTGGTGATGTTCCACTAAAAACGTTTTCGAACGTTGATGAACAGCATTAGCTTTACAGATTTGCAAAGATGGTGCCAGAAATGTGTTTTTAAATTGGCTATACTAATATTGAAACAATATATATTTTTTCCTATTGAAAAAATATATTTTCAAATTCGTTTCAATGGCGTCAGGTAAATGCTCAGCTTTTTTTTGAGACTTACAGTATTGTCAGGAGAAAAATAATAATTCAAATTAACAAAGAGCAATACAACATGAACAACAGTTAAGGAATCTGAAGATACAATTGAAGATGTATATCACAGCGATATAGAACAATTAGAATTTAAAATGAACTGAATTTTAGAATGAGATTACAACCGCAGTAAAAACATAAGATAGTCTCTGAAATATATTATGTATTATTATTGATACATATTGCACTTGTAAACATTCAAACCAAACTACTCGCTTAATATTTAACAAATACGTTGAATAATAAAATAACAATATAATTTTTCGTGTGGTCAGCTCATTATCAAGATTAAGTCAAGTGGAGTCTTGATTGTAATAATATTTGTGTAATTTAGTGGCAAGGATATTGCTCACTCCGTTCAGAAATAACAATCAATCTGTTCTATATGCATATCATCAACAGCTAGTACTAAAGTGAGCACTTTTAACTGCTTTAGGTCAAAAAAATGGTAGGAACAATAGTTATCCGCGTGTAGTTTTCGACGAATTTTTCAGTAGTCTCTGTGGTTTTTTAGATGAAAACATGCCTCTTTTTCTTGAAAACTTCTGGAAGAAACTTAAATTTGTATGTGTGTATTCAATATGACAATTCTGAGAACCACATTTTGTCTATTATATTTCATGATCATGTTTGAATAAAAATTTACATTCAAACACTTGAACTTTTGATTTACACTTTATTGACAACATAGCACGACGCGTTTCGTAGTTACAAACGAATTCTTCAGATTGCAAGTTTTGATTGACTGTAGCAAAAAGATTTGACATTACTACTAAGTATTCTACTTACAGCATTCTGTTAGCATCTGATTGCAAGTTTTGATTGACTCTAACAACAATATTTGATAATAAAACAATTGTTGAACAAAGATTTACACATATATTGAAAAGAATATTGCATGACGTACGTTTCGATGAGATTCTCCTTTTTCAAATGATACATGCAGACTGAGATTCACCTTTTTCATTTTCATTTGAAAAAGGTGAATCTCATCGAAATGTACGTCATGCAGTATTCTTTTTAATATATGTGTAAATCTTCGTTCAAAAATTGTTTTATTATGTTTATTGATTTACATCAAGTATCGGCCTCATCAATTATTACAATATTTGACATTACTACTTAGTATTCTACTTACAATATTCTGTTAGCATCTGATTGCAAGTTTTGATTGACTATAGCAAAAATGTTTGACATTACTACTTAGTATTCCACTTACAGTATTCTGTTAGCATCTGATTGCAAGTTTTGATTGACTATAGTAAAAATGTTTGACATTACTACTGAGTATTCTTACTTACAGTATTCTGTTAGCATCTGATTGCAAGTTTTGATTGACTATAGCAAAAATGTTTGACATTTCTACTTAGTATTCTACTTACAGTATTCTGATAGCATCCGATTGAAAATGTCGATTGACTCTAGCAAAAATATTCGTCATTTCCACTTAGTATTCTACTCACAGTATTGTGTTAGCATCTGATTGCATGTTTTTATTGACTCTAGCAAAAATATTTGTCATTACTGCTTAGTATTCCACTTACATTATTCTGTTAGCATCTAATTGCAAGTTTTGATTGACTCTAGCGAAAATTTCTATTTAATATTCTACTTACAGTGTTCTGTTAGCATCTGAAGAAGTCGTTTGTAACGACGAAACGCGTCATGCTGTGTTGTCAATAAAGTGTAAATCAAAAGTTCAAAAGTGTTTGAATTTTAGTTTGATTCAATTACGAGTATAATGGATTTACACTAATAATACGCCTACACTATTGAATATCATGGTCATGTTTCAACTATTTCTGTTTATACTGCATATATGGAATATTTTCTTAATGAGGTCAATTTGCACATTCCAGCTGATTAGTATTAATTTTCATGAATACTAAAATTAACCAATTATTATGTGAAAACTTCAATTAATCAAAGTAAAGACATCTCACAAAGCGTTAAAGGTTACCTTCCTGTCCGATGTATTCAGAGTAGGTATATTCAATTATTTTCTACAGCCAAAACTTGCAATCTGATATTTAAAATATGATATTGCTCACTTGAAACAGGAGTAATCTCAAGTAAACTCAAAGTTACTACAATAGTTCCAATCAAGAAAGTTCGTAATACGAAGTTGATTGAAGAATATAGACCAATAAACACAATGTCAAGTGAAGCAAAAATCTTAGAAAAGGTAGTGTGTGAACAGCTCATTCAACATTTAGATATAAATGATATATTGATAGAACAACAGTCAGGATATAGACATAAACATAATGCAGAATCAGCATTGCAGTATGTTATAGAACAATGGAAGCATAATCTAGATAGAGATCAGTCAACGATAGTAGTATTCCTAGACTTGAAACGAGCATTTGAAACTATTGATAGAAATCGGTTAAACAAAAAGTTAAGAGAATATGGTGTTGAAGGAACGGTCTTGGAGTGGTTTCGAAACTATTTGCAAAATAGAAAACAAGTTGTCAAATGTGGTAATTTTGTATCCAATGAACTAGAAAACAGTATTGGAATACCACAAGGGACGGTCCTGAGTCCAATGTTATTTAATATGAATATTAATGACTTGGGCTATAATTTAAAATATTGTGGATATCATCTATTCGCAGATGATACCGTTTTATTTATTACAGGATGCTCTCTTGATATAGTCGATAAACTACAAGATGACCTAAATCTAATAGTAGAATGGCTGAAGATAAATAAATTGAAACTGAATGCCTCAAAAACAAAAATAATGGTAGTTGAGAAAAAACCACTTATAGGAAATGCAATAAATGTGACTTTAGATGGTGAAAAAATAGAGATAGTTAGTTCGATCAAATATTTGGGAGTTATGTTGGACAGTAGGCTAGAGTTAAAGGAAAATATAAATTATGTATGCAGGAAAATATCAGAAAAAATTGGATTTTTGAGCAGATGTAGTAGATTTTTATCCCAGTGGACTAAATAAACAGTGTATAATTTTATAATATTACCGCATTTTAATTATGCCAGTACAATCCTCTATTTGGCCAATAAATCTGATGTGAACCGATTGCAGATATTACAAAACCGAGCTATGAGGATCATACTTGGATGTGACAGGTATACGAGTATACAAACCATGTTAACAAGACTGAACTGGGTAGACATAGCGTCCTACCTAGAAATTAACAGCCTGAAATTTATTCATAAGATCCGTTTGAAGTTACTTCCAGATTATTGCATAAATATGTTGAGTTATTTCAAAGACATCCACGACCATAATACAAGAAATAGAGAAAATTTTATATTAGACCATAAAAATAAAAAAATTACTCAAAATTCTGTATTCTTCAAGGCTGTGAATATTTATAATAAATTACCTAACAACCTTAAAGAGTGCAGAAAAATGGCAGAATTCAACAGTAAAATAAAGCGACATTATCAAAAGAAAGATTGATAGATGTTAAATATATGGCATGTAATGAGTGGTATAATGACTGTATAAAATATTTAATTTGTATGTTAATTTTATTATTTGTAACAACAATATATTAGGTAAATATTAAAATAAGATACAATGTGATGATAATATAGTTTTGTAAATAGCAAAATGCTAAATAAATTTCATTATTATTATTTTTATATTATATGTTTTCCGTATTATTTTTAATATTCCGGTTGAAATGTTGAATACGAAATTCAGATTTATTGATGAATCATCGATTTCATATTGTAATCAGATAATTTTGCACCAACTAGATAAAAAATAATTGCATATACTAATATTGGTACATCCAATTCTAGACATTTTTAGGCCGCTCTCTATAAAAACCATGTAATTTACTTAGCGTAAATACATAAAATAAAATAACGTAATTTACGTACTTACGTAAAATAATCTATATCAATATTGATATACTACTTTTATTCATCTCACTTTTTTCTATCTGATCCAAATCTAGTTTTTTTTCTGAGATTAAATAAAAAAGTCGAAATTTCGTTCCTTAAAATCAACTATTTTGTTACAACATAATAAGAGTGGATGTTCTTAATTGTATCTCAGGTCGAATGTTTTACGAATAATATTAAATTAGCGAGCAGAAATTAAATATTTATGTTAACTTGAAAAACCGGATAGTTCATTCTGAATATAAGAAATATTCCATTTTTTGTTGCTGAATTAGTATATAAGGCTTCAGTTCCCATTGAAGAAACATAATCGTCTTCAACGTTTACTCTACAAGATGTTCAAATACGTAAGTGATTTAAATATTTTGAAGTATTACGATTGGAATTTTTTTTAAATTTCAGGTTTGCCTTTTCGCTTTGTTGGCTGTAGCCTCTGCTGTGCCTGAGCCCAAGGCTGCACTTCTTCCTAGCCCCCTTGTGGCTCATGTAGACCCCTACCACGCTGCCTATGCTGCTCCTTATTCTGCTGGCTGGGCTTCACCTTACAGTGTACAGGCTTATGGTTACCGTTCCGCATACCATGGTGCCGTCCACCCATACACCGGTGCCTATGGATACGCCCCATACGCAGCACAATACCCAGGAGTATACAACAACTTGTACAAATCAGCTTACGGATATAACCCCATCTACAACCCTGCTTACGGATACAACGCCCATCATTATGTATATTAGTTTGTGATTTATAATAAAGTTTCAGTTTGAAAATTTGGTTTGATTTTACCAATACTTAAAACCAAATTAATGAAATATTTTGAGGCCACAAAATAACGAATAATTATTCATTATAAATGTGGTTGAAGTATGTCAAAACTGTTTTGATAGTAACAATTTCAGAACATCAATTTTGTTCTGAGCTCAACAATACTCATAAGCTGTCCATTTATTGAAATTCACGATTGGGTGATACTAATATTAAGGTTATTGTACTCACCATACAATAATGAAATCATCACAGATTCTTGTCCACAGAATCAAATTAAGAATTTTCTTTGAAGAGTGAACAATAGATTTATTTTTTTAGAAGGTATTCTGTACATTTTCATACATGTCGAAAATAATATTGTACAAATCATATAGAAAACAATTCATGTCTTATAATGATTTATACATTTAGATTCCAGCCTTAACCATTACTTGATACAGAGTACCATTTCGTTTTTCAAAATTCCTGCACTTCGAATCTGGTGATGTTCTACTAAAAACGTTTTCGAACGTTGATGAACAGCATTAGCTTTACAGATTTGCAAAGATGGTACCAGAAATGTGTTTTTACATTGGCTATACTAATATTGAAACAATATATATTTTTTCCTATTAAAAAAATGTATTTTCAAATTTGTTTCAATGGCGTCAGGTAAATTGCTCAGATTTTTTTTAAAATTTCAGTATTGTCAGGAGAAAAATAATAATTCGAATTAACAAAGAGCAATACAACATGAACAACAGTTAAGGAATCTGAAGATACAATTGAAGATTTATACCACAGCGATATAGAACAATTAGAATTTAAAATGAATTGAATTTTAGAATGAGATTACAACTGCAGTAAAAACATAAGATATTCTCTGAAATATATTATGTATTATTATTAATACATATTGCACATGTAAATATTCAAACCAAACTACTCGCTTAATATTTCACAAATACATTGAATAATAACATAATAATACAACGTTGAGTCGACATTTTTCGTGCGGTCAGCTCATCAAGGATATTTTTCACTCCGTTCAGAAATAACAATATAAATAATAATCAAAATCTATAAAGTGATAAAACTAAATGCCTACACTCAGGTAATAAAGGTAAACGTTTAGACCTTCTGGAGGCAATTGAAATTAGCAGTTCTTGGAAGAGAAAAGAAGAAATTGCAAATGAACAAGTAAATTTTCAACTATCCTCCCTACTCACATTCATTTTGTAGATATAAATTTGTTGTACGTTTCTTATAGTAGTTTAGTCTTGAAAATGAGCTAACGCTCGAAACATGTTGACTATACATATTGTTAAATAAATCGTGAAACATTAAGCCAAGAGTTTAATTTATTTTAATATTCAATTATGTTTCATCAAGAGTTAAGCGAGAATTCAATCTCATTCAATAACAAATAATATCGTCAACATATCTGAATCAATATAGAAAACGTTGGCTCAACGGATGGTCGTGGCTAGTATGCTCTAAATTGTAAAAATGTGTGAAATTTAAGGGTATTAAATTTTGATATATTTATCACCATTTTGTAACAAATGTTCCGAAAAAGTGATTTCTTTCTGAGAACAATTTTTTCGGCCAGATAATTGGGGCAAGAGGTTGATAAAATTTCATATATAAAGACAAAATTGTGAATGAAACCTGAAGTCTATTTCCTTACTTATCTAGAAGTTCGTTGGAATTATATACATTTGTGACATCGGTAAAGCCATATACCGATATGGCTGAAAATTGGTGGGGAGGTAGCTTAGAGCCAGGAGACGGACATAGGATACTTTTTGTCCCGCTCGGCAGCCTTCCCGTGTAACTTGACAAGAAACGTCAGTCACTATGAAAGGTTGTATGGGTTGGTTGAAATCATACTTTTTTAGCACAAAATAGTAGCATTAGTGGTTCTGTGGTAGAATGCACGACTGTCACGCGGGCGGCTCGGGTTCGGTCCCGGCTAATCCACTAATACACTAATTTCATTCAATACACATATATTGAACATAATTATAAAGCAGTCGAATATTAAATTCATATAAAGAACAATTACTGTATTGAAAACAAAACACATTATATTCTTTCAAAATATTTTCAATTAATTGTTAAATTTAGGTCAATGACACTTGTGAGGCTGTTCTTTAAAATTTTCGCAAATTTTGTTATTAATATTTCTATATATAAAAGAAAGTCGTGTTAGTTACACATTTATAATTCGAGACCAGCTGAACTGATTTGGCTGAAAATTGGTCAGAGGGCAGCTTAGAACCAGGAGAAGGACATTTTGAACATTGATTGTTTAACAAATGAAGATGACGCCACCAACTATCCTATTGAATTTTTAAACTCCTTGGATGTGCCGGGATTACCACTCCACAATTTACAACTAAAGGTTGGCTCCGTAGTAATCATGCTTCGAAACATAAACCAACCAAAACTGTGCAACGGAACGCGTTTGGTGATAAGGAAATTGATGAACAATGTGATTTACACGACGATACTCAAAAGAAAATTCGAAGGTGAGGAGGTTCTCATTCCAAGGATCCCGACCGACATGCCGTTTGAGTTTAAACGACTTCAATTTCCGATCCGACTTGCATTCGCCATGACATTAAACAAATCACACGACCAATGCTTAAAAGTTTGTGGTCTGATTCTAAAAAATCTGTGTTTTCCTATGGTCAATTCCGAGTATATGTGGCATGTTCACTGGTCGGAGGACTATTTGCGTTTTATTCTTGCACCTGATAATCAAACCAAAAATGGCGTCTATCACAAGATGCTTCACTAAACAGTGGAATCCATGTACTAAAATACATGGCCAATCATTAAAATAAAATACTTGCATTTTTAATTTACATTAATTATCCAAATAAACAATTGCCCTTGATAAAATCGAGTCTGCTCATTTATTGCCTCTTCGGTGGAACAAAGTTCGCCGGGTCAGCTAGTTATTTTATAAATGTTGGAATTCGCTATTGAGTTGTACAGTTAGACAAGTTTTATCAGAGTTTATCAGAGGTAATTTTTATTTGTTGTCTAAGATATATTCAAGCGGTGAAATAGTTCTTAGTTCAAGAAATGGTGTTATTCACTAATAACATCTACTAACCCATAAAGTGATGGGTATTACTGTACATTAGTATATTGTTAGTAGGCAGAGTATATGCTCTTAATTCGAATTTTAATGAATAATGCAAAATTAGTGATCCGAAATTGAATATTCACGTTATGTTAAAAAACTGGACAGATCATCCGGAATATTTAAATATAACAAGTAAGCACATAATTATTATTCTATTTCAACTCGCTGAAAGAGTATAAAAGCCTTCAAAATAAATGGAAGAAGTATAATCATCTTTAACGTTCTCCCTACAAGATGTTCAAATACGTAAGTATTTTTATTTTTTGAGTATTTTTATTCATAATTTTTTTTTAGGTGTGCCTTTTTGCTTTATTGGCTGTAGCCTACTCTGAGCCAGAGCCCAAGGCTGCACTTCTTCCTAGCCCCCTTGTAGCTCATGTAGACCCCTACCACGCTGCCTATGCTGCTCCTTATTCTGCTGGCTGGGCTTCACCTTACGGTGTACAGGCTTATGGTTACCGTTCCGCATACCATGGTGCTGTCCACCCATACACCGGTGCCTATGGATACGCCCCATACGCAGCACAATACCCAGGAGTATACAACAACTTGTACAAATCAGCTTACGGATATAACCCCATCTACAACCCTGCTTACGGATACAACGCCCATCATTATGTTTATTAGTTTATGATTAATAATAAAAGTTTTGTTTGAAAGTTTCGTTTGATTTACCAACTGACTGAAAACTTTCACAAAAATGAAGAAAATTTCACATTCAAACAAGTATCTTTTCCTTGCAAGAACATGGCAGAAATTTGAACGAGAAGTATCAGTGAAAAACAAATTACATTAAAAAACTGAAACTGTCAAATTTTTTTTAGGATTATTCTTGAAAATATCAACTTTCAATAAATCAATTTTAATAAATTTTTCATTCAGAATTTCGAATAACTGAAATATTTTCTGAAATAAAGGATGAAAACAATCGAATATAATAATAAGATAATAGGATACAATTGTTTCATCGCTATTATGAATTGTTTCCTATTATCATTCAACAAGAGCGATGAATTTTTCAAAACGCTCTTAATATTCACTCTCGAAAGTGATGGGTACGTTCTCGTAGACAATATTTGTATAGACAGCTCACTGAGAGTTTTATTTGAAGTATTTCGATATTTCGATTAGGAGTCTCAGTATTCACTAGTATTGAATGATTTGTGAATCTTGAAACTATATATACTTTTGCCCGTCGGGGCGTGATCTGAAGCGATTAGGCATGGGACTATTCTTACACACTGCGGACAGTTTTCTGTAGTGTTCCAATGAATTGTCTACAAAGCCTTTCATTTGCGCTACTGTTGTAACGAGTAGGAATTTTGAACGCTAGGGAGAGTTTATACGTCTTTTCGCCGATAGAGGAACCTCACGTGAATTCTTCACTGAGAAATATTCCCCTCAATTTGGTATAGAACCTATGGGCATTTTGAAAGTAATCGAGTCATGATTGATAGATTGAATATGGACTGACGATTCATAATAATGATTAAACAATTGTATCCTATTATCATTCAACAAAATCGATTAATTTTAAGAAAATCTCTTAGCATTCATTGTCGAAAGTGATGGAATCGTTCTAGTTGACAACATTTGTGTAGACAGCTCCTTGAGAGTTTTATTTGAAATATTTCGATTAAGAGCCTCAGTATTTACTATATATATATATATATATATATATATATATATATATATATATATATATATATATATATATATATATATATATATATATATATATATATTTCTTGAAATTGATTTATTGCCTGTTTGAGGTATTTATTTTTTATTCATTAGTTTTGACAAAGTTGTAATATAACAACGAAACGTCAACAGAAATAAACTTTTTCATATTAAAAAAGCCTGTTAATGCTAAAAACTTTCAAAATATATATATATATATATATATATATATATATATATATATATATATATATATATATATATATATACATCTTGCCCCAATTATCTGGCCGAAAAAATTGTTTTCAGAAAGAAATCACTTTCTCGGAACATTTGTTACAATATGGTGATAAATATACCAGAATTTAATTCCCTAAAATTTCAAACATTTTTGTACTTGAGTCTCTACATATTTGAACCAACTGAATAACGAATAGAGAATGATGAAATAATTGAATTTCAAATCACAAATGGAAAAGTTTTTGTTAGATGAACAGAGAAAAGGGAAAACGAAATATTGTCAGTAATGAAATACTGGTTCTATGATTCAATTATATAATAATATTCAATCTCAATATTATATCTTAAGATTAATATTAAGATTGATAATTGATGAGGCCGATACTTGGAGAAAATTAATATCCATAATAAAACAATATTCAGAATTTTCTCATAATTTAATATAAAATTTAGAATTTTACAATTTAGAGCATACTATCCACGACCATCCGTTGAGCCAACGTTTTCTATATTGGTTCAGATATGTTGAAGATATAATTTGTTGCTTTACAGGTTCGAAAACACAACTTCATTCTTTTCAAAATTTCATTAACTCGATACACCTCAAAATAAAATTTGCATTAAAGGAAGAACTTGACAACTCAATTAATTTCTTAGACCTAACAATTAAAAAATTAGATAATAAACATTCGTTCTCTATTTATCACAAATCATCACATAGGGATACAGTAATTCACAATAGTGCGGTTCACCCCATACAAAAAAAATGTCATCATTTAATAATATGGTTCATAGACTTGTTAACTTGCCGCTTTCGAACGTTGATTTCAACAAAGAAAAAAGCTTAATTATGCAAACAGCCTCAAACAATGAATACCAACCCGAAATAATAAACAACTTAATAAACAAAAAACTTTTCAAAAGAGCGGTTTCAGTAGTTTATCCTCTTATTAAAGAAAAGTCATTATATAGTGTTTTAAAATATATGGGGACACCTAGTTTGAAATTTTAATTTCAAACTAGGTGTGAAACTTACTAAGTGAAAATCACTTTTAGTAAGCTATAAGATTAATATTTCTTTTCGTTCCACTAATAACATTGGTAAAATAATCGAAGATAATTAATCAAAAATTAATTAAAATCAAATATGTGGGGTATACAAAATTGAATGTGGCAGTTGTGAAAAATTTTATATACGAAGAACTTTCAGAAATTTCCAAATTAGATTATCGGAACATAAACGCAGTTTTAAGAAACATAGAACAGATTCCCATTATGCTAACCATTTATTAGAAGAAAGTCATATCTTTAGTTCAGAGTTCGAAATATTAAACAGAGAGAATAAAGGTTTCAAGCAAAATTTTTTAGAATCATTACATATTAATAAATTCAAAAATTCGGGACTTTCACTCAATAGCCAGTTAGAGGTTAACACTAACCCTCTACTTAATATGTTCAATAAGAATATTCCAGTTAGCAGATCAGATTGATTACCTAGGTTTTAGTTAATTTACATTCAATTTTATGTTTTATGTTAAAAAAATTTTAACTTTCCATTATTTGTTCTTAGAAATCTTAGTTGTATATTTGTATCTTTCTTATATTTAGTTGGAATACCTGACTTAAGAAATTGATTTTCAGCTCCTTGGAGTTTCATTTGAAACATTTCGATTAAGAGCCTCAGTATTTACTATATATATATATATATATATATATATATATATATATATAATATTTATATATATATATATATATATATATATATATATATATATATATATATATATATATATATATATATATATATATATATATATATAGTCCTTCAATTAACTAAACCATTCAATAGCTTTCTTCACAGTTTAACTGTATGCATCTGCTCTTTGCAGATGATTTAAAAATATTTGCTGCTATTAACGATCGTCATGATTGCGTCAGATTACAGTATTTTATCGATACTTTCAATTTGTAGTGTAACAGCAATGGGCTATAACTGAATATCAGTAAATGTAAAGTTTTATCATTTTCTCGAAAATTGACTCCAATCCACCATAGTTAGGCATTGGAAGGTAAAATTCTAGATAGATGTGTCGAGTTTAAGGATCTGGGGGTACCTTTCGACTATAAGCTGTCCTTCTATGAACATGATGGGTTATTTGATCAGAAATTGGAACTGCTTTGTTAATCTTGACACAATGAAAACGCTGTACTACTCCTTTATTCGCAGTACACTGGAATATGCGTCTATAATTTGGTCACCTACGTACATTGATTCTATTGTCGATTTGGGAGAGGTTCAGAGAATATGTTTGAAGTATGTGTACTTCAGATGTTATGGGCAATATCCTTCTAGAGGATTCGACCATTCCATCATAGCCTAACGTTTCTGTTCAAAATTTTGCATGTGAATTACTTTTTGCCTGAAAGGCACTACCCATGAATTCAATGACAGAAAAACATCATGCAGCGTACAGGAAAACGCTATGAAAAAAAAATTGAAAAATTTTCTCCATATATACGGAGGATCTTTCAACTCAAATATTCAGGCTATAGTCTTGAACTGTGATTCAGATCAATCTACAAAATTTTTATTTCAATTTATCATCAATTCGAATTATTTAATAATTTATTATTCAAGTTTTTATTGATTTATGAAATACATTCTGGTAGTTCGAATAACTTTAATGAAATTGGCCCGAAAATATGTTAGAAAAAAACCAATTCTTCACGATATTAATAATTGCTTTAACACTTTCCTCTAAAATAATAATGCGAACATGAATAAGAAAAAATATACCCAAATGAATAAAAAAAACATGAATAAGAAAAAATATCTTCAATAAATATAAAAATATTGAAGATATTCGTTGAAATAAACTTTTTAATTGAGTTGTTGAATCCTGACAACATGGAGAAGCTGAGCCGGAAAATCATTATCTTAATGTAGCTCTAAGTAATAATTAACAATTTTGAGCAGTATAGACACATTTTTACACGTCTCTATCAATTATTTATTGAGGTCATTGTTTTCAGTGTAGGATGATAATTCATATGATTTTTAACCGACGATGTCAGATTTATTCATGCTATAATATAACATAATAGTACAAAAGCTTATATCGAGTTTTACATATATTTTAATGACTTGACGTAAATAAAAATTATTTTATAAACGCGAAAACATCATCAACAGGCTCATGTTCTTTATAATTCGCTAATAACCTTTCACGATCGATTAATTCTCTGCTTCTTGTTGAGTGAGAAAATATCGTGAAGTCATTCTAATCAAATTAACTATTGTGTCCATCTATTATTCGAGTAAATGCTGTGAATTTGAAATTAAATGAATGATACTATATTAGTGTGCTAACTCAAGACTGAAAATTAGCTAATGCTCGAAACATGTTGACTAATTCATGTTGTTAAATATAATCGTGAAACATTAAGCCAAGAGTTTAATTTAATTTGATATTTAATTGTGTTTCACCAAGAGTTAAGCGAGAATTCAATCTCAGTCATCTATAATTCTATTTCTATAATTGTCATTTCTATAAATATATTTCTTCTCATTTAACATGTCAGAATTTTGGAACATTCGAAACTTCAAAACTTATTACATCAACGAAGAATAAATAAGGGGTGTTCCAAAAACTTACTTTTGTTTAATGAAGGAATCAGGAAGGATGAAACGGATTTGAAGAATTTTGGAATCATTTGAATATGCAAATTTTATTATGTAAGCTAAATCTAAAAACTAAAAAACCTTGATGCTAACTTGACCAATTAATATATTCGATAATAAATGAAACGGAAGTGAAAATTATCCCAACTTTATGACTATGTTTCTTTGGTAGTATTGAAAATTTCAACATATTTTCCGTAATTTCAAGTTCGAATTCCTCATTAAAAATATTTTGTGGTGTTGAATATCACGAAAATATGGAACTGTGTGAATTTGCGGATTATTCACAAAAACTAATATCAGACATTGAATAGTCAAAGTCAAGTATTCAAATCACTTTCCGAAAAACTTGATAACTTGATGAACTTTCGGATGACCAACCAAACTCTTGATCATCTTAATAAATATCCATATTATTTGCATTGAATTCACATCATAAATATCCTTCACCAAACCAAATATAGAGCAAGTAGTCATTTCCATTTTTCCTTGATATTTAGAGATTTTCAAAAAGAATAATTCTATCGATGCACTACAAATATTTCTAATGGCGGATTTTTTGGATATCAATGGAGAATATTGAAATGAAAATATTATACAACTTTAAAATAATGACTTATGATAATTTTTATTGTCAGAAAAAATGTTTCTCACGCTTTGATATTTTGAGATCTATAAAAATGAAAATATTATACAACTTGAAATTGATGACATTTGCTAACTTTATCTGTCATTGGCAAAAATATTTTTCCTGTTTTTCATGAAGTGAATTTCTAGTAAAATTACATTCGAAAATGAACTGTAGGATTTTGCTTTTATTCAGAGATCTCTACAATAAATATTCTGATCGATACACTATCGACGTTTACAATTTCGGATTGTTTGTATGTCAACGTAGAATAATGAAATAAAAATATTATACAACCATGAATTATGATAACTTTTCTCGTCAGTAAGAACATGTTTTTCACGTTTTTCAAAAAGCTACAAACTTCTATGAAACCTCAACTGTACAAATGAATACTAAAACAATTTGATTTAATTTTTCATTCAAGTCATTCGAAGTTCACAATGTTAAAGGATGTATTGAATTATATTGTAATTTGAACTGGGCATGTTCTAAATATTAGACAGATCTGTGAAGATAGAGATCTCGAAAGAAAACTCGTTCAGGATTGATACAATTTGGTGATTTAAAATGTTCATTCAATGCTATATTTTGTATACAATGAATTGACTAAGAATGTCTTCATGTTGATGATTAGGATTATATATTCAACTTAGTTTTTGCGAAGTGATTTTTTGAAGATGTATTAGGATATACTATACAGTTTATTTTGTGCCATGAAGTTATGTTAGGTTATTTACATGATGAATATTTCATGTAAAAAATGATTCTTGCAGACCTTCTAATTTCTACTGTAAAACTACTTTCCATTCGCAGTTCGTGTTTTGATTGTATAAGTTCAGCAAACAATGAAAAATATTCTTAGTGTCAAAAATACAACGTAATCGAAAATAACAACAAAATTGAAAATTAATAAAAATGACACTCAAAAAAATTGTAATTGAATAATTTCAGAGAAAGCCTCTCATATTTACAATAAAATCACATTTTGTAATGAAAACTAGTGTACTTATGTATAAGATTGGCCATAATCATACGTAATTTCGAAATATTGTCGATTTGGGATATTTTCTTCCCAAAAACGCATTTAAGAGTGTAATTATGATTTCGATTACTATGCTTGTTAGGAATCAACGAATTCGGGTCATAATAAATCTAGCTTATCCAAACAGAATGCGAATGGACGATCTGATATGTGTTGTCACTTCGAATATTATGAATAGAATTAAATTAGAGTTCCAAAATTAAATATTCATATAATGTTGAAAAACTGGTCAGATCATTCGGAATATTCAAATATTACAAGCAAGCACATGATTATCATTCTCTTTCAACTTGCTGATTGAGTATATAAGCCTACAGTATACCCTGAAGAAGCATAATCGTCTTCAACGTTCACTCTACAAGATGTTCAAATACGTAAGTTTTTTATATTTCTTTAGTATTTTGATTGAAATCTGTTTTTTCAGGTGTGCCTTTTCGCTTTGTTGGCTGTAGCCTCTGCTGTGCCTGAGCCCAACGCTGCACTTCTTCCTAGCCCCCTTGTAGCTCATGTAGACCCCTACCACGCTGCCTATGCTGCTCCTTATTCTGCTGGCTGGGCTTCACCTTACAGTGTACAAGCTTTTGGTTACCGTTCCGCATACCATGGTGCCGTCCACCCATACACCGGTGCCTATGGATACGCCCCATACGCAGCACAATACCCAGGAGTATACAACAACTTGTACAAATCAGCTTACGGATATAACCCCATCTACAACCCTGCTTACGGATACAACGCCCATCATTATGTATATTAGTTTGTGAATAATAATAAAGGTTAAGTCTGAAAGTATCGTCTGATGTTCCGACTTAAAGTATGTGAATAATTAAAATTGAACAATGGTGAGTAGGGAAAATGACATCTTTTTGCATAACTACTGTCAAAAAAGACTGATAGTAGATGGCAAACTTCGAAGTTCAATTTTTTTCTTTATGGAATCTTCATTACTCAGGAAATTGTCGATACGAATATAGTGGAATGTATAATATATATATATATATATATATATATATATATATATATATATATATATATATATATATATATATATATATATATATATATATATATATATATATATATATATATATATATATATATATATATATATATATATATATATATATATATATATATATCCACATTGAATTTTAATGAGGTAATTCAGCCTTTGTATACACGAAAGAATACTCTTTATATACTTTCCAAGCTTCCGCTAATGTTTATTAGCTTCTTCAGGGCTGAAAATTTTTTACAAACCATACGTAAAAAACAACAACAAATTAAAAATTGTGACCAACTCACAATATATGTGAGATTATAAACCGATCAACAATAACTTGCACATTTACGTTTAAGAACGAACATTTAAAGGAGATAAATTTATTTATTTATTTATTTATTTTTTTATTTATTTACAAATACACCACTCAACAGCTTGGGCCAATTACTGAGTGGGAAAATACAATATAGTTTTCAACTTAAGAAAAAAAAATAAACTAGAAATAATATTAATAATGTACAAACAATGTACCTGAACGAAAACTCTGTAGGCAAGCTGACATTAAAGCTCACCCACAAGATATAGGAAAAACTGATATTCGAAAAACTAATAACTAAAACTAAAAAACAGTCAGGCGAGAGCTCGTCTGATATCGCCAGGCACGCATGCAAATATGTCGATGACGTCATGAAAAGGCTCAAAGTCACCACAAATTTTATGAAGACGTGAAAAAGCCAGAACATTATTACGAGCCAGAGGTGGATAAAAGATGTTCATATTTCTACAAGAAATTCTCGGAACAGGGAATTTTATGAGGGAAAGAAGAAAAGAACAATCAACAGAAAACCTTATCAGCTTGTATAGGAACATTATTCCCAAATACTTCCTACGTGTTTCAAGTGATGAAACATTAAATCTTGTAATAAGTAACTCACGATTTAAACCTCTTTCTGGATACACACCGTCGCAGCAAAACCATAAATATTTCAAAAATCGTCTTTGTACGGATTCAAGATTCCTTATATTACACAAGTATCCTGGATTCCAAACGACACTAGCATATTCTAGTTTTGAACGTATTAAGGTATTGTATAGGAGCATAGTTGATTCAGATTGAGAGAGCCATTTAGAATTTCTTATTACAAAACCTAATGTTCTGTAACAACTTGAAACAATATTATTAATGTGAGAAATAAAAGTTAATTTTTTGTCGAAAGTTACTCCTAAATCTCTGAATTCGGCACATCTATTGATTTTATGACTATTTACATTGTAGTCGAAATGAACCATATTTTTTTTACGAGAAAAAGACATTATGTTGCATTTAGAAATATTCAGTGTCAGTAGATTTCTTTTACACCACTGATTCAAATTTGAGATATCCTCTTGAAGAATGTGGCAATCACTTACTGCTGAAATTTCGCGAAATATCTTACAATCGTCCGCGTATAGAAGAAAATTACAGTTCATGTTGGAGGAAATGTCGTTCACAAAAATTAAATTACAGTAATAATTCGAATTTTTTGTTTACGTTATTCAGAATGAGATGCAAGCGATCTTGTGTGGAGCGCACAAGTGCGATCGGATGCACCAGCGATTTACCAGAGGATGATTAGTCATTTTTGGGTGGCCTGATTGAATTTTATCAAATACGTGTATATGCTACTGAGATTGGATGTGTCCGACTTTTTATTCAGTGCTTCTTGGTGATTTTAAATGTGGTACATTTCTAAAAATAGGCGCTTTCTATAATTACGTTCTTGATCCAAAATTGTAGTATTGTCGAAATTGAAATTATGTTCTGTGTCTCTTATGTGTTATGGCATGTAAGTTTTGTGAAGTCTGGCCGATGTACGCCAATTCACAATTTGTGCACGGTATTTTATAAACCACGTCCGAATTAAATTTTTTAGGTACATGATCTTTAGTTCTAGCAAAGAGAGATGATATTGTTAAGTAACTCTTTTTTGCCACTCTAGTTTTACCTTGAAAAAGCTTCATCAATTCTGCAATAAGTGTTGTAGGTACGGCAAGACACTAATTTTCAATTCCTTGGTGTTATTTTCTTTGTGTTTCTTATGTGTTTCCTCCTGGTTAAGCGAATTGAATAATAATTTGTTAATAAGCCTTGAGGGATAGGCATTATCTTGCAGAATATGCTTAAACTTCTGTATATTTCTTTCATATCTTGTGGGGTGACAGATGTTCTTTATTCTCCCCTTGAACTTCATGATGAAATTAACCTTTGTGCTGAAAGAATAGTAGGACCAGTAGTGAATATATCTCGTTGAGTTGGGGACTTTCTGGTACCAGTCCAATTCAATTTTGTTGTCCTTACATATAACCAACGTGTCCAGAAAAGGGACACTATTGTTTAACTCCTTTTCTACTGAGAATTGTATAAGTGGATCAAACAATTTTTAATTTGTTGTTGCTTTTAACGTATGGTTTGTAAAAAAATTTTTCAGTCCTGAAGAAGCTAATAAACATTAGCGAAAGCTTGGAAAGTATATAAAAAGTATTCTTTTGTGTATACAAAGGCTGTATTACCCCATTAAAATTCAGTGTGGATAAAATAGAACAGCTGTGAAATTAAATAACTATATATATATATATATATATATATATATATATATATATATATATATATATATATATATATATATATATATATATATATATATATATATATATATATATATATATATATATATATATATATATATATATATATATATATATATATATATATATATATATATATATATATATATATATATATATATATATATATATATATATGTGTGTGTGTGTGTGTGTATTCAATATACATATAATTCATTTACGTACTTTTTTCCTCAATGAAGATGAATGATTTCTGAATTGACAATTCAACGTCAATTCTCAATTTCTCTGGGCTGGTAATTTCAGTACAATACATTTATACGATTTTACATTGGAAGTACTAAACTGAGGAATACAAATACACCGCCAGCATTTGTAGCAAGATTTTCAATTAGAATAATAAATTGCTATCAAGAAGATGCCGAATAGAATTTTTATCAATATGATAATCTAATTTCGATTTCTCTAGACAGATTTTCTTATTTTTTCAGAAAAAATACGAAAATATCAATGAGAATTGCTGTATTTTGTTAGGATATGTTCAAAATTGACTTACTCACTAATCTGTACAAAAATTCGTCTTGATGGAATGAGTGCAAACTAAACACAATTTTCCATTTATTTCTTTCACACTAGGATTCATTCCGCTTTCTTTTATTATGATAAAGAAGAAGGTTATGAAAAATTAATGAAATTGTGGAAGACAATTAGACAATTAAAGAATTGTTTATGTTTTTCCTTTCGGATGCACTGCACTGCACTGCAATGAAACTGTATGAGGACAGTAAACGAAAATTATGGAAGTATGGTTTTTTATTCATCAACTTCATCTGTTCGATCTGTTCAATATTAGGTGGAATATGCCGTTGGCACATTATCACTCTCTTTTATAGATGAAAGAGAGTCACACAATTGAATTGTTTTGAGACGATAATTTCCTGGTTCATGACTCAAAATAGTTTTTTATACTTTCATTGAAGTAGCTCCAGACAATGAAGGTCAGGGTTTCATATGAGTTACTCATTTATTTATTTCTGAAATAATTGATACTCACTCCAAACTATTTTGAAAATATGAAAAAATTCTGTATAAAATAATCAGCTATATAAAATAATATATATATATATATATATATATATATATATATATATATATATATATATATATATATATATATATATAAACAGAAGTGAGCATTGTCGGCATATCCCGTTATTGGTAGAAGCTGTTGACATGTGTTTCGAGCTTATTGGCTCTCCTCAGAACAGCGTAGCCAAGTTTAAACTTTACGAATCTGGACATGAAACAACAAGAAAAACAGAGACTCTAAAGGAAGTCAACACATTTAAGGTTACCGCATTTTTACTCTCTGGATTAGGCGATTTCGAAAACTACTTCGCTCTTGAAGCGACTATTTATCGCGACTTGACTGATGCTCTAAGCCGAAAAATTTTCCAAAATAAAAAAGTATATAATTTAAACCTAAACATTCCAACAAAAATCTGTAAGTCTCGTAGAAAATCCGACAAAGTATATCTATAATGTTGGTTGTTCAAGTTCATCTTCATTACCCAACTATGTTGGTTTTTGTGAGCTTGTTAACTTAATGTTTCAATAACTCTGGACATACTTACTTTTATAATATTGTATCATACCGAATATTACATATAACTGAATGTTTCTGCTCTATATGTTTTAATATAATATTTTATTAATTTGTTGTCGTTTTATTTATATAAGTATGTCGGTTGAAAAATTTTGTTCAGTTTAACTTTTGAAAATCCCGAAACAATTGTCAAGTGTTTATTATAAATTTTGTGAAACCAAGTCGAGTGTTTTAATTTAATATTTGTAATGTCGATTTGTTTCGATGTTTTCTAGTCTATTTAAAAACAATTCTGCTGAGCAATATGAACTTAGTCTAAGGTTAGACATACGAAGGCCATACATTTGCGTTTTACCATCATTATGAAGACCATGGAATTACGATGACCATATACGGTCGTCGTAATTACATGCCCTCTAAAACGATTGCTAATGTTATGAATTGTCATTAGCAATCGTCCAAAGATTAAAACTCAATTTTTGTTGTGGTGTTGTGGTCGTTGATCTGATGTATTTTTGGTATAGTTTTAGTTCACAGGAAATACGTGGCTGGCCGGGTGGCGTTTTAAAAAGCGTATAGTTTGCTGTATAGTTCCTTTTAGTTCATCGACATGACGATCGTTTTATTCGTTATTCGACGCGGCATTTGGCAACATGTTCAATTCCAGGAAAATGTGAACTATATCAGCCGAATGTTTTATTAGCATCTAACTTCAACAATAATTGTTTCTTGCCTGAAACAAAGAGGGTGTAATTCATAATTTGTTCAGACATTTTGTTGTAAATTGCTAATTATTTAGGAACTCATGGTTTCAGAAATATAATTATTTAAGGGTAGTCGTTATAGATGAATTATTCTAATATGTTTTTAGTGCTTCGTTTTATGAATTTGATGTTTCATCTTGGTTTCTCTCGGCCTCAGAATTTTATTTGATATATTCATGTTCTTTATTCTTTACATTTAGAGTTTTTAACAATTTGAGTCAGCAATTTTTTTCAACCAATACCCTATTTTGGCTCTCTTCGATCTAAGGAATTCATTTATTCTTATTTATTCTTTGTAGAAATAAATTTATTACATAGCAATTCATATATTTTTAGTTATTTGTTTATGAAGCTTTTACAATTATTTTTGATCTCCCAAATAACAAATACATTTGTTTAATTAATTTCTTATATTTATACGCATTTTGCACATTTTGAGATAATGTTTCCGATAATGTTGTTTTCTTTTGAAAATTTCATAACATTTTTGAGATTTTACTTACAATACAATGGATAAGCGAAAAGTATCTCACAAACACAATCAACTACACGTTTTCGTCAGGAATTATTGCACATATAAGTATAAATTACCCTGCAACGTATTATACTTATTGTGAATGCCACATCCCTTAATGAACTGTTTAATTGATTTCAAAGAGAGTACTGGTAGAGTTGAGGTAGCAAAATTGTGCTTATTATAGCATATTATGAAGAATTACATACAATTGTTTTTTTTTTGCTTGATGAGATTTTTAATCATTTTACACAAATATTTTTTCTGTTTCTGAGATCGACGCATCTATTCATAACATAATTGATGCGTTAAATATATAAATACAAAATTAATGGTACATAATTTCGATTGTGAATATCGCAGAAAAGTTCATTGGTATAAGCGAAATTCAGACGAACCACCCAAATCAAATCATACTTGTGGAAAAAATTTCTTGATGGTTTTTCGGCAGGTACTATAAAACAAGACAGTTGTTCCCGAAACATAAATACAAACAGAATATTTTACTGTGGTGCAAATTTATATGAGAATAATGATAAAACGATATGATCGAATATTTGAAGACATATTGTTCCAACAAGTAAAACAGTTCTGTTGACTTTCAGAACGTGAAAAGCACGAAAGTTTTGTGAAATGAGAATGAAGGTGTTATATAAAATTGCCACAATTGGATCCCAATAAATTGAAGCACTAAAGATACCCCAGTTTCATCGAAAAATTAACAACAAAAACGTAACGAATTGTTGAATCAGTAAAATTCATTTCTAAAAACCTGTATGGCGTTTTTTCGTAAGATTCTATGAAACTTTCACTGTTTTCTCAAAAATCGATTTTATTCAAACCATTATTAGTAGAATCTTTATTAGAATTTCGATGAAAAATCTCTTTTTCTTTAATTTTTGCAGAGGATATCTTTCATAATATCTGAAGGAAAGTAATTTCGTTTCGAACTTCCTCCTGCAACTTATTTCTGACACGTTCAGCTAACTGAGAATAGGGAATATTCTTCATTACAGATATTTAATATTTAACTGCAAATTTTAAAAATCATCAAGATTTTATCTTTCAAGGTTTTTTCCTAAAATTTGAACGAATCAAATGAATAGGACAATACCAATTAATACATTATCGAGTCAGTTACTTTAGGTCCATTTTCATTATAAAAAGTTGTATCCAAAACCAGTCGTATGCAACAGCAGTTTTATACCGAAGATAATGGGTTCAATTCCCGGAAAAGTCCTTGAAAATATGGCACGTTATTTTTCGATTAGTGTTGAGTAGGACATACACGAGGCGCTTCATTTGTCCCGGACATGACGTCAAAATGTAAGAGTGCCTCGAAATTTAAAATTGTACTACTTCAATTTTATATATATTTTTATGAAATCTATTATTTATATAATAGATTTCACAAACAAGATATTTGTTGGAATAAACATAAAATAAAAACTTCAAAAAGACTTGAATGGTAGAATACCTAATCCAAAAAACCTGGAATGATACTACTGATTGGAATGGACGTGCTAGTTAGTAACCAAGAATTAGTTCATGGTATATATGACACTGGAGCTAATATTACAATGATCAATTCAAGAATTTCAAAAAAGTTGAGAACAGAATTGTCAGAATATAAGAGCACGTTCACGACAATGGTGGTACTGATGAGACAGATGGTATTGAGAGACAAAAATTGAGATATTTGACACTTTAAGATTTTATTGGCGTAGTTGTTATTGACCAAAACACTTTCAGATTTGACTTGATTATTGGTCTTGACAATATCAAGAAATTTTGTTTGATTCAAGATGAGAATCTCACAATACTACAAAAACGAGAAACGTGCATTACTAAAAGGGATTTGGATGAGATAGCTAAAAACATACTAGATCCAGAAATAGAAGTTAATTTCAATAATTTTATAGATACAGAAAATTATGAAGAAACAATAAACTATTTGTATGAAGAAAAAAAAAGATAAGTTAAATTCCTTTATGAGAAAATATGAGAGTATTTTTTCGAAGAAAAATTCCGAACATGAAAAAGAGTATCTAATTCGATTCAAAGTTTTGTTCGCACACAAAGTGACTCCCGGAAGGGAGGGATGTTACGCCATCTAGTGAACTATGAACTAATTTCATGGCATTCTAGTGTATTTTGCACGGTAACCTTCAATACAGGCCATGAAGACCGTAGTTTCTCGGTGTTGCCAAAATGTTTTCAGTTGTATACTATCCTAGTCGGATGTTCCCAAGCTTTCAAGCATTATTTCAACTCTTTTTGTATATTGAAAACAAACAAGAAAAATTATTAGTATTTATAACATATAGAATATTATATTGGGTATTGTGAGCACATATTTCTGTAAGAGAAAAATGTAAAACGTTTATTATTGCAAGAAAACAACGATGTTTTCGTGTGAAGCCCCACTGCGTAAAAAATACTTTTATTAGTCAATGGGATTTATTTGCATGAAAAGTTTCCTAGCCACATTTATTGAATTATTTGAGACAATAGGAACCTTGAAAGAAACGCTGTGGGAATTACTCAAATTGAATTATTTACCTAAGTATAAATAAATATTATACTTCTGATTAGCGCAACCAACAAACTTCTTTATGAAAGTATTGAGCTTTCTTCGTTTATTTTTTGATTAAGTTTTCTCGTGTCCGGATTAATTTTTTTTTGTGTCATTCAATAAGATATTCGAAAAAAAGTGGAACACAGCATGTTCAGAATATTTTTATTGTCTTCAACACATAAACAGCAACAATAAAAATCTTTTGAGAACTCATCCAATGACACGCTTAAAATAGTTTGATTACACAAAATTGCTTTCTGGTGTATATTATTCAAAAAGGCCCTTTCGAGAGAAATGTCATTAATAATTTTTTCAAATATGGCACACATGTGAAATAAAACATTTTCAAATGCAAAGAAAATGAAAGGTACAAACAACTGAATATTTTGTTGGAGCCCAATTACCTCGTGGTATACATTTCATCCATTTACTCTTTAAAAATTAATTTTTAGGGAAACTGAAAGTCGATACTAGTTGCCCACCCGCCCGCAGGGTGCTGTTATAATTTGATTTACAACCAGGAATACAACAAGTTTTCGTCATTTTAAGAAAATATACTTATTAGAAACTCACCTATTCCAAGCTTGAAACTTACTGAATCATCTACGGAATACCTATTCTCTACATTATATTTCACAAAAAAATTATATGTAGATAATCCGTAGTGAAAACACAACACAAATTCGATTCGATTGAATCAGTACACACAAAACACTTCGTTTTTATAATTTGATGTTATGTTATCACAAACTATCAACACTAGCACCTTAATAACACTAAAGGAAATTGATTAGAACTGAAATCGTAAAATATTCAACTTCAAACTACGAAAGTCTTAAAAAACAAAAAATTGATTTTGTTTCACTGAAATTTGTAAACAAACCAAACACTTTGTTTTTTATAGTTTGATGCTTAGATTTCAACAAATTATCAACACTGTACAGTGTAATACACTTGTATTGCACTGTATACAATTGAAAAATATAGAATTTATACCAATAGCTCAAATTGTTTAATTCAAACTGTGAACGTTTTGGAAAGCGTCCTATTTGCTTTAGTATACCATCTCAACTAATGGCGGGATTTTTAGCCAACTCTGTGACATATGACAGATAATCATTTCATGGCTTGTATTAAAGATGGCCGTGGTATTTTGTTACGGTAGAGACCATAACAGATATTCTGTGATCCTTATATTATTCTGTGAACCGTCTTACAGTATTCAAAGCACGCCATATTATTTTAACCTCATTTTTTGTTTGTGTATTTTGTGGACGCAGAGCTCAAGTAACACGTAAGATTAATATTCAATCGACATTTAATTCTCGATTCTTGTTTCAGGTATGTTATATTTTGAAATTAAGTTAATAATGTATTTATTGAATAAATTCTTGCTTCAGTTTTAAACATTCATCGATAGTCATTGACTTAAATAAAATAGAAAAATAACTAAATTATAAATCGTGTTGACAACATAGAAGTCTTCTATGTTGTCAACAATCTGTCTCTCTCGCTTCCATCGTGTAAAAACAATTACAACCACGTGTTCAATAATCCTTATTTTAATCATAAATAGGGATGCTCGATGATCATCGATGTTCGATGATCATCGATGTCGAAAGCAAAAACATCGATGTTTTAACATCGATGTTCGCTTTTCGATAAATATCGAACATCGATGTTAACGGAATCGATATCGATGTTAACTCACGGCCTCACGCACGACCAATAGGGACGCTCGATGATCATTGAAAATCGTGCCTAGAGATGAGCGATATTTCACTACACAGTGATTTAATCACTGTGATTTTCGGCCATGTTGTAAATATATGAGTGAAAAATGAAGTGGTAAGTAACTTCGTGGGCGTTCGTGCGTTTTATAGCTACCGCCATCTACATTATCTAGTTAGAAGTATATGAATATTTACATACAGAAAGCTTTTTTGGATATTCAACATTCGGAAACGGCGTTAATCTTTAAGTTCGACTATCGAAAAATGATGTTTCTAGTTTCGTCTCGACATTGTCTCTTTTAAAATTTGATTTCAACATTTTTTTCATTCGTTCAACGTTTAAAAAATTCAATTTTTCAATCAAAAATTTCATATTGTGTTAATTTAATGCACTTTCAGGATTATTATATTTAAATAAGTATGTATATTTTTCTGTTCTGAATGTTTTTTTTTCGAATAAATTCTATTTCATAAGTTTCCACTCAAATATTCAACATTTCGAAAAGAGAATATTTGCTTTGGAAGAATAAAAATTAAAATAGTGCTGTAGTTAGAATATGAGATTCAATGAATAAATTGTGTGTGATATTTATATAAACCCGATCACCGATCGCAATCGCAATTTATATCACACTGGACTCAGAATCGCCGTGATTCAAAATCGCGGCGATTGACAATCGCTGTGATTCAGAATCGCCGTGAAATTTAATCGCAGTGATTTACGATCGCCGTGAATCAGACTGGCAATCTCAGTTTAGGTCGAGATCGCAGTTGAGATCACAGTCGCAGCAAGTTGCTATTTCTAAAATAATTTTTAAGAATATGAATGATTCAAAAAAAATTTTAGTTCTTACTCCCAGTAATTCATTTCAATTTCCGATTCCTTGTGAAATCATAATTTTTTTATACAAATATTCTTCCTGAAAACAGTTTATTAATGACATTAGGATTTTCGAAAAATATATATATTTGTGATTATTATTCGCTAATATTGGTTTTCTGGTAATATTGGTGGTAATTGATGATTTTATATGAAAAGCAAAATTTTAGTCATTTGCTGGCGAAAAATATTTATTTCAAGTGTGTTAAAAGGTTTTCAAACTTTTAATTTTTTCAATCGAATTATTTCTGATATGATTTATTTACTTTATACATTTAAATATAACTTTATATTTCATATACCATTTATATATTATACCTTTTTATACATTTATATATTTTATATTTATATATATTAAAAATATTAAAATAAATTAAACTCTTGGCTTAATGTTTCACGATTTATTTAACAATATGTATAGTCAACATGTTTCGAGCGTTAGCTCATTTTCAAGACTGAGTCTTGATTGAGTCTTGAAACTTCAAGATTGAGTCTTGAAAATGAGCTAACGCTCGAAACATGTTGACTATACATATTGTTAAATAAATCGTGAAACATTAAGCCAAGAGTTTAATTTATTTTAATATTCAATTATGTTTCACCAAGAGTTAAGCGAGAATTCAATCTGATTCATATTTATATATTATAATGGTCTACTTTTTAACGATGGATTTGAACCCGAATGGGGTTATTCTCTTTGTACATTACTTAACATTCAATCACTTATAATTTAACAATTTTCAATATGAATGATTTGAAAATTTTGATAGGGGTTACCCATAGTATTTTATTTTAATTTTTTTGTTAATTGTACTAAAGTTTGCCGTTAGAATTTCCGTCTATAGAATATTTTAGCTCATGCGTCGTAAATTATATTTGCAGGTAGATCTTCCCCTCAAATGAATGATAAGAAAAATTAGACTTACTTTAAATTCAAAAAGTAATTCTGATAAAAAGTTATTCCGATTTCAGCACCTGATAAGTTTCATAAACCCAAAAATTCTGATCATCGGACTCTATTACCTTTTTTCAACCTACCAGAATGCCGATGCCCTATTTGTCTGATCCTAAACTGATTCCACGACTTCAGAAGGTAAATTTATTACAATTGTAACATATGCCAATTCAATAAACGGGTGAGCATAAGAAATTTTGCAAAATAAGTTATTGTCTTCAAATAAATAGATATGTTACAATGTGATATTATTTACAATGATTTTATTATTGAATGAATGCATTGACTGAGCTGCAGCATCTTCAGTTAGTATGGTAATTTAATTTTGAGATATATTTTTTACTGCTGTGCTATTTGTATGTAAATTCTGCGTGAGCTTCAATTTCAGTTACCCTATGTAATTATGTTATTTATATATATATATATATATATATATATATATATATATATATATATATATATATATATATATATATATATATATATATATATATATATATATATATATATATATCTTTTGGGTATATTGTATTTTGCACTGTAGATATCAGATTTAGAGGAAATTATTCTTAATTTTGTTCATATCGGATTTAATTTTAAATATTATTGGATACACTTGTCAATGACCAGTTTGGTATAAGGAAATACAATTGAAACTCAATATAATAAGTTAAACTTATAATAAAAATAACTCTGGCCTCAGTGAGTGTCTTAATAGATTTGAAGCATTTTTAGTTCAGATTTTAAAATAATCCTTCATTAACTTCAACTATAAACTAAACTTACAAAGGAAGCTATCATGTTCCTTTAATGTTATTCAAGCAGATTTAAAAATTAAGTGATGCTAACTTCATTTCAGAAAATTGTGGGTTGTAGTATAGATGAAATTCATATGATATACTGCATTGACTTGTAATTCCTCCAAATTACTCAATACATATTCCTCTAATTGATGTAAATACTTCGTAATTATTTAATTTTATAAATGTTGATATGTCGATGCTATGACTAATATTTTTTTGTGTTCAAGTATCTGGAATCAAATGTGGATAAAACTAATGTTGACATTAGTCTAATGGCCGATGAACTCCAGAAGACATACAAAGAATATTCAAGAAGAAAACGTAGTGCCTTTCGAAATTCTGTGAAAAAGGCATATTGTGTTGTACTTGAGAGTTATGGTGTAGGTGATGAACACAATGGAAGTGCCAGTGAAAGTCTAAAAAAATCTGAGATTGAAAACTCTAAGGGCGATTATTTTGTAAGTTTTTGTTAGATTTATCTAGGTTTTGTTTTTTGGAAAATATATTATAACTAAAGCATACCATGTGATTTAGCTGTTCGTGTGTAGCCATATTTTCATGATTCTGAAAATTCAAAATTACTTACTTTCAAAATTATACATATCAGTACTATAGAATTGAAAATAGTAATGCAACATTTATTTACAGAACAACAGTATGATGAACAATCAATTAATAGATCTATACTCGAGACAATCGTCTAATAAGGTGGATGAGAAGGAGCTGATCGATATAAGCATGGACGATTCTGGAGAAGAAAGTCCTAATTTAAAAACAAGCAGTGGACCATCTACCTCAATTAAAAACGGTACATTTGATGTCACAATTCAAGAAAATGCCAAAGTAAATGCAGATAAAATTAAAGATAAAGTGGCAGTGGTTCAAAGTAAGTTATTATTATGTTTGAAATCATAATTTAACTGAACTTGGAATATAACTACACTTTGGTTTCCAAAAGAGGATTGTTAACACTGGGGTTATTATATGAAAAGAATTAACAATACAAATTTAGATAAAATATGATTGATTGATTTAGATAAATCATGTTTGATCAGAAATTTATATGCTTATACTAGCGGACCCGAAAGACGTTGTCCTGCCATGACATTCCAAGCTATCAGGATAAACGAATTAATGCATATACAAAAATTCACTCGAGTCGATCCAGCCGTTGAGTTGCAGTATATTAATAATAAATTGAAATTGAAATACTATTAACTCTACGTAAGTTTCAGGTGGCTAGTCCCTTATGATGAATAATACCTAAATTTCTGATTTAATGTTTGAATTAACGTAAAATCAATATGAATTATTTCCAATTGTAATGTAAATTCCTGATTTCAATTTATTTCAAAATTAAATCAGAACTTCCTCAATTTCTGAAATATTTTTAAAATGTCAGAAGGCATAATTTCTACTTGAAGTCAGAAATTTCCAAATAGAAATGATGCATTTTGATATTTCGTCCATTTCAAAATTGATTTAGAAATTAAGTTATCACTCTCAATAATGGGATAACCGCCCAGAACATACTCGTTTAGTTAATATGTTAAGTTTCACTCAGTGAAACTTAATCTGAATGTTATATAATATATTATATCGTTAGGTAGCTCTTTGCACATTTGATTGACTGCCACGACCTGTCAGGTCGTCTTCTCTTCGGCATTGTAAATTGTAATCAATATAAGTGAGAAAAGATCTCGCGCACTTAGAGGTAAATTGTCACTATCACAAAAGGTCAAAAAAAAAGAGCACATAATTTGAAATGTCACTATCACAAAAGATCACCAAAGTAAAGAAAGTTCTCGCGCACGTAGCGGTAATCGCCACTCACGAATATAGAAGGATGCACTCTTTGTATGAGGTATCGATCGACATAGACTCTATGTCATAGAGGATAGATCGATACATTAGTTGGTTGTCAAATGTCGAATATTATGGTAGCTTTCAGAATTTAAATTTGTGTACAACCTCAGGATTTATCAATCTATATGAAAATTATCTGATAGATATTAAACAACTGTAGTTAGCTAAAATTTAGTTCATTTTTTACCCCCTAAGAATAAATATGTAGTAACAGAGATATAAAAATTCTAACTGGTTATTCATTTTAAACTATTCTCTCAATTTGATTTCTGAACGACGGCGGACACATATTTAATTCCGAGGTGAATTGTTACCGATTTGTCGGCACAATAATCAATTTGCGGATCATAGTGGAATGCAGCTCGTTCAAGAATCACAGAAGCACTGCGTCTGCGGATTCGCTCAATTTCATTATGTCGTGCTTGCTGTTGTTGTGATTGATGTGCACGAACTTGTTGCATTCTGAGCCTATTTACTTCATTGCCACTCACTAAAGAACGCAATTCTGACATAGCAATACGACTATTTTCTTGATCTGTCTCTCTCTGGTCATCAGTGCGGTTAACACGTGAGGTAGCTCTTCGTACATTTGACTGACTGCGACGACCTAAGTCAGGTCGTCTTCTTCTCGGTATCGTAACGTAATATAATAAATTAAAGTGAAGAAAATTCGCGCTCACTTAACAGTAAAGTGTCACTATCACCAAAATATCAACAAAAAAAGAGCACACTACTTGGAATGTCACTACCACAAAGCATCACAAAAGCAAAAAAATTCTCGCGCACGTAGCGGTAATCGTCACTTACAAACATAGATGTACTCATAAAATATCGCAACCATGATAGTAACACAATTTTGTTAATAGGAAAACTTTTTTCCGTGTTTTGAGGTTAGCTCCGTGGTTGTCAAATATTATGGTTGCGTTCTGAAACTCAAGTTGTGACCAAACTTAAAGATTTATCAAACTTAAAAAAATTGTCTGATACGGTAACAACTGAAGTTAGCTAAAATAAAGTTACGCAAATTTGAAAATTGATTGAAAATCAGTACTACTGATGATTTATTACATTTTGTGACTATCCGATTCTATCACGTTCGCTATTTACTTTTGTTTAGTTTCGGAACGCGACATCAAATCCTCCAAAGCGCACGCGAATAATTTAATATGAACTTTATCGGATAGTAGTAAAGTTCAAATTGACTCCACATTTTATTTAGAAACGTTTGTATGGGAAATAGAAAAGTGCTGTTTTTAGAGTTTTCCCGGCAATTATTCGATTTTTTCTCGCCTTTTAAACCTTCCCTGGAACTCCACGAACATTTCAAGACTAAGGTAAGATAAATCCGTTCAGCCGTTTTCGAGTTTTAGCGAGACTAACGCACAGCAATTCATTTTTATATATATAGATTAGAGGGACTTGCATATATATGTGAATTGTTCAATTAGTCACAACTGAATGTATATAATAATAAATGCCTTTTTTAGTCATTATTCCATGGAATATTAGAGTTCAGTTCATGAATCTTCTAATTTACGTTAGATTTCTTATCATGATTTTTTCCTTTTTATCCTTATTATCTTCCCTTTCATTAGTGCTTTTAACAGTTCTCACAATGTGTCATGCTTCCTCATATATATTTCCTTCATTTTCTTTGCAACCAGAATTCTATTTTCTATAGAATAATGGTTGCCACAATTCTTTTTCTTTATAAGATTCTTTATCTTATTTTTGGGATATATATTTTTATATCCCAAGGCTAATATTTTCTATTAGTTTATTTGGGTAGTTTAGTTTATAAGGTTCTATTTCATTGGATATTTTTTGAAAATAATTATCATACATTTTGTTTTTTTTTGGGTTTCAATTTCTATTCATATAATTCTCTAAAAAGCTCAGCTTGTGTAACAATATTTCTAATTCTTCTTCTAATTGGTAAGAAAGCTATAACCACAAATTGCTATTAATAATTTGCTCTTAGCTTCTAAAATTGCTATTCAAACTATTTCAGTATTTTTTTGATCTTGAAAATTGTTTATTATTATTCCAAAAATGCAGCATTTTATATTTCTTCAAGAATACTAGTGTTTTCATTGTATCCCATACAATAATGCTGCTCTTCCAAATGTCAAGTTCATTCAGCCTTCTCTTCGAGGATGTTTGAAAGATATAAACTATGAAACCTTTAAACTATAAACACTTTTAATTATTTGCTGCGTCCCAAATTACTCTATAAGTAATTGACATATTCATATGATGTTTTATGAAAATGAACATAATAAGATTGGTAAAAAGCCAAAAAATCTGAATTCAATATTATATATAATGTTTACATTTTTCCTATGAATGTATGAACTATTTTTGAGTGTGCTACTGGACTTGTTACTTCTTTTCCATCTCTTCATTCTTCTATATAAATTTGTTTCATTTTTATTGATATTGTTCTATTGATTAATTTCAATTTTTCAAGTGAATGTTCTAGTGTTCATTTTCTTAAATATTTCATTCAGTGCCATAAGCACAAAAAAATTTCATTTCCTCAAAAATATCGCCGAATAGGCCCCTGAAAAACGGGAATAAACGCGAGCGTACTACTAACGCAACCTATTGACATTTAAAAACATCGTTCGATGATATTTGTCAAATAGACATTGCTATTTAGTAGATACCTACGGGTATAGAAGATATGTGAAATTTCGATGCTTGGTGACTCTGTAATCCGAGAGAGGTGTTTTCTACTGATTTCTATAGATGAAATTGTAGAGTATTCATTACTCTACTATCTTCCACTTGAAGTCACAAGAAGATGCTTGGAGGTTGAAATCGTTGCCTCACTACGATGGACGTGGTGCGACTGACGAGTACCTTGCAGAACGAAACATATATGTCTCGCACTTCATCAGGTGTGTCATCGATTTCAATATTTCTCTAACATGTATCCCTTGAAGGATAATGGAGACATCACATCGTACACGTTCACATATCTAGCTCTACTATAACATTCTAATGATTAATTTCACTTTTTCAAGTGAATGTTCTAGTGTTCATTTTCTTAAATATTTCATTCAGTGCCATAAGCACCATAAAATTTCATTTTCTTATATATAAATATATATATATATATATATATATATATATATATATATATATATATATATATATATATATATATATATATATATATATATATATATATATATATATATATATATATATATATATATATATATATATATATATATATATATATATATATATATATATATATATATATATATATATATATATAGATATATATTATTGTTAGATACTATTGTTAGAACTAGATTAATATTAAATCTGATAAAACGTCGTAAAAGTATAGATCATTTTTATGAGATTAATATTATGTAAGGTTTCTGCAGGAAAAAAAAGGAAGTGTGATTCATCCGAAATGTTTATGTCTTCGCCAAAGAAGAAAAAATCTCTCGTCACAGTACAAGAACCCTCTGTTACATTCAAAGATGTCTTAGGCATTGAAGAGACACTAATTGAGATAGCCATGATAACACTGCATCTGACACTCCCAGAAATTCATGATCATATCGGATTAAGGCCGCCCAGAGGTTTGTTGTTGCATGGACCTCCGGGGTGCGGTAAAACGCTTCTCGCTAACGCTATTGCAGGGGTAAGAATTCATCCAAAATATTATGTCCCATATCTCAGAGGCAAAATCTTCGAATATTCATTCAGAGTGAATATTTAAGTGAAATTGTCAATGTTTGGGTGTACGAGTTATAATAAATATTCGTTCACCATTGTGGAATATTAAACTCCCTTTTGGAGGTAAAGAAATATATTTTATCCAGGGTTAGTATTACCATAAACCTTGGCGGTGAAACGCGAAATTGAGTAAATAGAATGGATCCAAAATTCTCTTGAATTTTGCAAATAATCGACTGACTGATTGTATTTATTAGTCTCACAAACAATATGTTACTTGTGAGTTTCTCACTGATTCTTTGCAATTGTTTTCCTTTTATTTCTCAAAAATACATACTCTCCTCCTGAACCTGCTCAAAAGTTGTATTGTTCTAATTTCTGGTGAAAGAACATTGGATATTGTTACTCTGTCTATCTTTTCAGGAATTAGGGGTAGCGTTTTTGAATGTAAACGCTCTGGAATTGGTGTCAGGCGTATCGGGAGAAAGCGAAGAACGGATAAGGGAGTTATTCCAAAGGGCAGTTCTATCGTCGCCTTGCGTGCTATTTATCGACGAAATCGACTCTATCACGCAGAGCAGAGAGAACGAACAAAAAGACATGCAAAAAGAATTCTCTCGCAACTCCTCATCTGTTTAGACGGTAAGCTCTACTAATTGGTACATTTAATACTTTGTGGTTTCATCTTTTTGATATTATTAAAAAGAGCGTAAAAGCGATTTATCAATTATAGATTTTAGTGATCATGTCATGTATATTTTGTATTATCATTATTAAAATGTAATATAGTAGTATAGATTATTTATTCTAGTATATAGTATAATATTCTTTTCTAGAAATAGCATCTACTAATCCTGAAAATTTTATGTAGGAATAGGTAAAAGATTGAATTGTAATCCGACAGTTTATGAATAATCAAGAAGCTAGAGTTTCAGCTTTAGTTGTATTTACCATCAACCTATAATAATTAGCTTACATTTCTGAAGCAGAAATTATTTGTCGTGTTTGAAAGCAGAATAAGAGGAGCAGCATATAATCATGCTTCGTCAAAGGCAAATGTGGTTTGGTTGAAAATATTTGAAGTTCATATGTTATTCATTTCATATCAATTTATTGTAATTCAAAAATACATAAGTCAAAGATATCGGAAAATTGTTGGTTTTTTCAGTGATTTAAACAAAAATCAAAATGACTGGTATTATAGTCAAATTGTTAATTTTATTGTGGTGCATTTTTGTTGCAGAGTTGAACAAGAACTGGAAGGCTAACCGGGTCTTCTTAATTGGTGCAACAAACCTACTAGACTCGATAGATCCTGCGCTGAGACGCGAGGGCAGGTTTGATGAGGAAATCATGTTGAGATTTCCAGACGAAGAAACAAGGGTGGCCATCTTGAAATCTATCACTTCTGATCTTAAATTGGCTCCAGATTTTGACTGGCGCTATGTCGGTACCGTTACCTCCGGCTATGTAGGATCCGATCTAATGATCCTTATGCGTAAGGCCGCTAAGATAGGCGTAAAGAGGTGAGATTACCACCTCTCAAGACCAGAAATCGTTTGGTCTTGAGAATATAACAGGAAAATTTTAAAACGTCAAGAGGAAAATTAAAAAACATCTTCTTTCCATATATTTCATATATTAAAGGAAGTTTACTTACTGTATTTGTCATCAAAACGAGTATTAATAAACTCTTGAAGAGCGGTGTTTACCACTCTTTGAGTATTGACTTAAAACAAAATCAAGCTTGAACGCATGATTGTAGTGTTTACTGAAGGTACATTTCATCTGTCATGTTGTATGTGAAACTCTAGAATAATCAATTTAATGAAATATTTCAATTATTGTACATAACAACTCAAAGGGGAACTTTCACTTATTCCAGGTATTATATATCAGAGGGATTAAGCTCTGTGGAGGCAATTTTCAAAAATCGTGGCGAACTTCATGGCGTTGATTTCTGTTATGTCGTAGAAACTTCCTGACAGTCCTTGCTGTGGCAAGCAGGGTCGATTTCTGCAAATCCTTATAAAGATGTTCGCCGATATTTTTCGGGATTATATGATCCCTAGATAATTGGAACGGTCCTGACCACGTTCGTGCGCAACTGTCTCTGCACTCAAACTTAAAATTCTCGATATTTAGAGATTTTATCGGCATTCTTCTCTCATTAGGTTGTTCACATTTGGAATGGCCACCTCGATAAATGTAGTTTCCCTCGGTTTTTGTCAATCAGAACCAGGTCAGGCCTATTGTGGGGAACTGTTTGATCAGTCAAGATTGTGCTGTTATTATAATACTAGCTGACCCGGCGAACTTTGTTCCACCTAAGAGGCAATAAATGAGCAGACTTTCGATTTTATTACGGTCAATTGTTTATTTGGATAATTAATGTAAACTAAAAATGCAAGCATTGTATTTTAATGATTGGCCATGTGAAGCATCTTGTGATAGACGCCATTTTTCGTTTTATTATCAGGTGCAAAAAAAAAACGCAAATGATCCTTCGACCCGTGAACATGTCACATATACTCGTAATTGACCATGGGAAAACATAGATTTTTTAGATTCAGACCACAAACTTTTAAGCATTGGTCGTGTAATTTGTTTAATGCACAGTTTTGGTTGGTTTATGTTTCGAAGCATGATTACTACGGAGCCAACCTTTAGTCGTAAATTTTGGGGTGGTAATCTCGGCACATCCAAGGAGTTTTAATTTTTAAATTGGATGGTTGGTGGCTTTATCTTCATTAGTTAAACAATGAATTGATTTGAATGAATGCAGTGTACCAATGATCTCGTTCTGAATTATGAAGTTTAAGTCATCTACATTTTTATTCTAAGCCGTCAAAATTGCTCGCTCCCTCAACCATTCCTTATTTTTGCGGTTAGTAATGATTTTTGGGAATACTTTGTTGATGAGTTCGTCTTTTGATGAGACAAAGTTACAGAAATTCTGAGAAAATGAAATCAATCGGCTCGATTCGTCGACAGGTACTCGACCATTACCGATAGTCAGTAATTGCTCAGAGAAATCTTTAGCAGATGTATCGTTCTGAAATACAACTCCAAAACATCCATTAATTGCGTATATTTTTCAATGTTCGGTGAAGTGCTTTCAATGCACGTTTATGTGTTTTTGTGCATTCGTCCCAGATCCTGATTTTTGATGCTAATAAAACTTTGGCAATTGCGGAAGGTTTTGCAATATTACATGTTAGTTCTTCAATAGTTTGAAGATTAAACTGATATTTTAATGCTGAATGAGTCATCCGTACGCCATCCTTCTAACAATGTAATGTGGCTGCTATTCTAGAAGAAGCAACTGCAATCTCAATGTTGGATCTCGCACTAACAGTGGCTAAAACTACTGACATGAGGAATGTCTAACCAGTTCCACCAGGAGCATCCAGCAAATATAAACCACCATTTCCATCATCAATTGCGTTCATCATTGTATCATCCTTTTGTTGATGATTCAACAGGGGTACATTCGTTTGAACTATTAAATCTAATTCCTGGTGATCATATTCAAGTCAACGGAAAAGTTCCCGTTCAAATGCTTGATTAAATGCGTCATTCATTTCACGATTTGTCGCTTTCATTCCTAAACTGACTAATAAATTACCGAACATGAGGTAACACATGTCTTCCATCAATATCAAAGCTTGATTATGTATCTACTCATTCATCTGAAGGTCGGGATTTCTTGTACTGACACGAATTTGATGTAAAGTGCCTTTCGACATAATTATCCTTGTTGTGGAATATCCATTTTGTTATACCACGTTTTATGTCACGTCCCACGGGAACATGATAAAAAGTATTCTATGTCCTTCTCCTGGTTCTAAGCTATCTTCCCACCAATTTTCAGCCAAATCAGTTCAGCCGTTCTTGAATTATAAATGTGTACCTAACACTTTCTTTTATATATAGAAATATTAATGATAAAATTAAAAGAACAGCCTCAAAAGTGTCATTGACCTAAATTTAACAATTAATTGAAAATATTTAGAAAGAATATGATGTGTTTGGTTTTCAATACAGTAATTGTTCTTTATATGAATTTAATATTCGACTGCTTTATAATTATGTTCAATACATACATTATGTTCATACGTATTGAATGAAATTAGTGAAAACTTTTGTCATTGAAGTGAAAAAAAGGTGAATTTAGATAAGCCGGAACCGGGCCGCCTGCGTGACAGTCGTGTATTCTTCCAATGAACCACTGATGCTTGATAGGAAAGTACGAATTCAACCGACTCAAACAACCTGTCATAGTGACTGACGTTTCTTGTCAAGTCACACGGGAACGCTGTCGAACGAGACAAAAAGTTCAATTTTCAGCCAAATCAGTACAGCCGTTCTTGAGTTATAAATAGTGTAACTAACACGACTTTCTTTTTATATATATATATATATATATATATATATATATATATATATATATATATATATATATATATATATATATATATATATATATATATATATATATATATATATATATATATTTTCGCAAATGGTTAATTTTGTATTACACTGTCTGATTTCGTGTGTTTGGTTTTCAATACAGTAATTGTTCTTTATATGAATTTAATATTCGACTGCTTTATAATTATGTTCAATACATATGTATTGAATGAAATTGGTGAAAACTTTTGTCATTGAAGTGAAAAAAAGGTGAATTTAGATTAGCCGGACCCGGGCCGCCTGCATGACAGTCGTATATTCTACCACTGAACCACTGATGCTTGATAGGAAAGTACCAATTCAACCGACTCAAAAAACCTTTCATAGTGACTGACGTTTCTTGTCAAGTCACACGGGAACGCTTGTCGAACGAGACAAAAAGTATCCTATGGCCGTCTCCTGGCTCTAAGCTACCTCCCACCAATTTTCAGCCAAATATATATATATCAGTACAGCCGTTCTATATATATATATATATATATATATATATATATATATATATATATATATATATATATATATATATATATATATATATATATATATATATATATATATATATATATATATATATATATATATATATATATATATATATATATATATATATATATATATATATAGATTACATGAAAAATCCTTAACACGCCTATTTTATATTAGGATACATTTTGAATTAATAAAATTTCAATCCTGGATTCAATCTATTTTGAGGGACAGTATAACTAGTAATTATTTACATTGGCAAAACATTTTGTAATTTGTCTATCGTTGACAATGAAAGGTCTATCATTTTAATTTTTAATATTGTTTCATCTAGGTTTGCCATTTTTGACACATAATATCCAAAGTATTGGGCTGATTCAAACTAGTAGTTAAAAACAAAACATAATTAATACCATTTTCTATTCCCGATTCAACGTAAATAATATTCTTTCGTTATAAATTTTAGGTTTTTTTCGATTCACAATAAAGAACGGAAAAAGGCTGTCGAACTCAGCCAGACAGAAAAAAATTGCGGAAGAAAGAGAAGCGGCTGAGAAGGACGCTAACAATGGCAAACCTGAAATTATCGTCGACGACGAGCCACGTGGCGCGGAAGACAAAGAGAAGGGCGACACCAATCAGTCGGAAAGTCCGGTCCTATTAATTGAGGACGATAACAGTAAACAAGAGGCAGACATCGTAGAAGAACCAACAGAGGTGTCGAGTGAGTATTATCACCTAGTAAACTATATACCATATGTGGGCAACACCCGGTCCGCTCTAAGATTTGTTCCGGCCCGAGAGACATTTTGAAAAACCCAAAAAAATAAATTACACTACTTACCTACTTTTACTCACGGAATCAAGTGAGTGAGCAAACCAGGCAGAACATCAAAGGCTTTGATGTTTGCCGCCTTCCTGTCGGCGCAACAAAAGATTATTGCTTTGCAATTTTATTGTTGGTACTATTCTTGATCATTCATTCTTTAATTTAAAGAGCGTGAATGTTTCCAAAAATTGGACTGAAGAACCTTTTTTTATCTTGCACAATGGTAAGCCTATTTGTTTGCTGTGTAATGAATTCATTTCAGTGATGAAAGAATTAAATATAAAGAGGCATTATTTAACTAAGCATCCTCCGCTACTCTCACTGACAGGAAATAAGACAAAATCCAGAAGCTTATACAAATTTGGAAAAACAGCAGCAAATATTTCATAACCAAAGAACATAACTTGATAATGTTGTAAAAGCTAGTTTTATAGTTTTTCCAGTTTCACCATTTTCCGAAGGAGAATTAATCAATTACAAATGACAAATTAATGTCGGAGCAATTTTCGAACAGATTTAGTGATTTTAAAAGCATGGAAGACTGTTTAAATTCATTTGCTACTCCAACAAGAAGTAATTTACAAAATGCTCCAATACATATGGAGTTGATCGAGATTCGAGAAACGTCAGACCTAAAATCTAAATTTGAAGCCGTGGAGTTTGATTTTTATAAAAATGGTCTCAAAGAAGACCAATTTCCGCAGTTCAGAAAATTCGCAAAAAGATTAATTTGTGCCTTTGGTAGTACATTTAGATGCGAACAGTTGTTTTCATTCCTGAAAGTTAATAAATCCAAACATCGTACAAGGCTGTGTGAGAATAATTTGTAGAATTCGTTACGTCTTTGCATCAGTGGAATGAATCCAAACATCATCGGTTAGTTTTCCAAATTCAAGTCCAAGTGTCTCTTTGATTTCGGTGTCGCTATATTATATAATAACTATTATATAACTATATTACAAACTATCGTAGTTTGTAAAAATTTCAAATTTAACTATGCAATTATGATGTTGTTCCCTATTTTCTTCATTTAATTTTTTTATTTCAATAAATTGTATTAAAATAACATAGTCGTATTAAGTATTTCATGTTTGATATATATCGCTAAAAATGAACACTACTTTAAAATGCACTACTTTTAAAAGCGGCCCGCAAACGTATTTGCACACAAAAGTTTGGTCCACAACAACTCAAAAGTTGAAAATAACTACTATATTTTATTAATAAAAATATCTGAATCTGATCTGTTTTGATGTCTCATCTGACGAGTACAAATTGTAATCAAGTAGGTAAAAAAGACACCATGAAGTGGTTGTGAAAACATGATTCTACTTGACTTATTTACTCAATTTATTTTCTCTAACTTGCTCATATAAGTGAAATCCAAATCGTTGCTTTATCAGATGCGACCACATCAAAAAGGACGACAACACGAGAGACAAGGAGAACGACATGGTGCCAGAACCTATCGAGAAATCGATCGAATCCTACTCTTCACTTGAGTTGCCCAAAGAACTTAGTACCGAAATTACGCTTGAATCGATACTCAACATAGTTCACCGTAAAATTCCTTTAGACATGAAGTGCCTGAATTTTCTTTGGTCATTACGACGGAAGATGTTGCGGAAGCGGCTAAACACGTGCAACCCACGGCGAAAAGGAAAGGTTTCGTTACGGTACCGAACGTTACATTTGCCGACATTGGCGCCTTGACGAACATCAGGGAGGAATTGACGTCGAAGTTCTTGGTTAGTGAATGGGTGCATTGCTTCTTTTTCAATGATTTGTGTACGGTTAAGTTTCAAAACTTTAATAATCGAAAATATGTCACTTTGTATTTATAAAATGTTTCCAGTAATGAAGAATTTAAAGTATTTACTAACTCTTTACAACCCAGTTTATTGCAGAAATGAAAAGAATTTTTTTCTAAATCTCGTTGGAATTTGAAAAATCAAATTATGTCATTGTCTAGTTTGAATACTTTTTTCAGTTATTGTTTCGAATATTGAAGAAATTTAATTTTTTGTTTGTTTCAACTTGCTATAATTGTAGAATGAAGCAAATGAATTTTAGAAATAAGTTTATGTCTTAAAAGACATAAAAGTTAATGAATAATTTTACGTCTTAAAATACATAAAATTATTTGTCTTTCAAGGGACATTTATGAAACTCATTGTATTTTTTCGGTCTATAATTTATGAAATTGACTTTGTATTTGATTACTTACTGTTGCTTTTAATATGTGTTAATATTTTTGTGGTTAATGTTCTTTCAATAATCTATCGCCATTTCAGGACCCGATTCGATATAAAAGTTTTGCAAAATTATATGATAAGACAGTACCTACAGGCATTTTGCTCTTTGGACCACCCGGTTGCGGAAAGACTCTCCTAGCCAAAGCTATTGCTAATGAGGCCGGTCTTAATTTCATTTCCGTTAAAGGTCCGGAATTGTTGAAGATGGTAAGGGGAAATAAATATCACATATAATGATAGGTTTTAGAGATCTATAAGAACTGTAAAATTGATAACACAGCCTTCTGTGTCATCCAGTAAGATACCTCACAGTTTCAAAGTGGGGCAAAAGCTCTCAGCCCAAGAGAAGGGAGAATATGTAGCGTATATTGCAAATTTGCTCGTCAACCGTTTTGTGATTATTGAATTTTACAAGTTTAAGTGTTATTTATTATCGGAGCGATTAAATCAGGAAATTGTTGTTTTATTTCATCTGATGTTGGGATCATTAAAGAGTAAGTGTTAATGAAACTATAGCTATACTTAGATAATTCATAAGCCATTGTCAGAAGAAAATTATAACATTTTGTGTGCTCTTTTGTGCTCTGATTAAAGCAATGAGAATAATACATTTTTTTAAATGAAGTAGTTACGATGGTACGATTTGAGACGATTTTAAGGGCTATGTACAGTTGTAGTTAATACTTTGTGTCGCTTTTTTATGACATAACATATAACATTAACATCAAGTGAAATGAAAATTTTAAAACAAAAATTAGATATATTTACTAAGGATTCAGTGTAGTGACAACATTTTTTGTATCTTGAATACTATGACACACTTACATATTCATCAATAAACAGTTGTGTTTTATTGATACCTATTTTATTCAACAGTTCGTAGGAGAAAGCGAACGTGGCGTACGAACGTGTTTCGAGAGAGCTAGAAATGTGGCACCTTCTATCATATTTTTCGACGAGATGGAATCCATATGCCCTAAAAGATCAGATGCCAGAGAGGTGAGTATTCTGTTCATTTCCAATAGCCAAACAGTTTGCCTTCAGATTTACTTGTAGATATTTTGAAATGACACGAAGTTTTCCCTTATCACTTGGTGAAACATGTTATTTAAAATAATGTTAACAACCTGTTAAATAACAACATTTAACATATTTAACAACATGTTGAATAAGATAATGTTTCACCAATATCTAAAGCTTCACTAAATATATTAACAATTCTACATATATTTTGGGTTGTTAGCCCAACTTCAGTAATAATTATTATATACTCTTGATAATGGGCTAACCATCCGAAACATATGTAGATATGTTAATACATTTAGTGAAACTTAAGCTTAGTGTTTTAATTGTAAATATTATGTTTGTGATATTTGAACATCATATAGAGATTAAATCCGACGTTTGTCGAAACAGAATGGTGCAACGACGCGTGTGGTGAGCCAGATGTTAACAGAAATGGACGGTATGGAAGAGCGATCGCAAGTTTATATTTTGGCAGCATCAAACAGACCACAGGACATCGATCCGGCGATTTTGCGACCGGGTCGTTTGGACCAGATACTGTTCGTAGGACTGCCGTCGCCGGAAGAAAGAGTGGATATTCTAAAAAAAATTACAAAAGTATGACGACATTTTATTACAATTTTTGTAACCTCAAGTCGCGAAAATCCTCCGAGATTTGTAGAGTATATACATTATATTCAGCACCTTGAAAAATAGCGTAATATTGATCGTTATTACGTGGATATTTCTAATTACTATCAAAACCTACCAAACCATAGTTGAAAAGTATGGTTTGGTAGTTTATAATAGTAGGTGTATAAAAGTGGATTACTATGTAGAAATCAATAACATTTTAAAAAAGAAAAATGACCTTAAAAATATTAATCCTTTAATAAAAATTAGTTTTGTGAAGGATAGTCACAGTGAAAAAATGAACAAACATATGATATAAAAACCTGATGAATACATTACTGTCTACATTTGAATCATCAAAGTACTCTTTCAGACTATAGTATGTCTGTGCTAACAGCTAAGGCTTGAGTCTCTTCTTGAACAAATGTGCATTTAATACTTTCGAATTCGACGGTAATGGTTGAAGATATACTCTAATTTATAGCTGTTTTATACTTCTGAATAAGTAGAGCGTCACTGTTCCTTTTTGAATACTGGTGATTACTATTTAATTTAATAAACACATCGTCATTTTCTTCAACATCCAATAAACATTTATAAATAATAAACAAGGTAGGTGAGTAAGTAAAATACAACAAATATAGATTTACTAGATGTTCGTCGATGAATATCGAATATTCAACGAACCATTTGCTTCTGTGAAATGAAAACTCTATATTTATTTCTGTAGAGTAGCCCACAGCAGAATATTATAGTTCAGATAACTATAGACAAGACTTTAATATATATTCATAGCAAGTTTCTGGGTACAATGTTCTCAATTCTAGATATTACAAAAAAAATTTACTCAATTTTTTACATAAAACATCTCAAATTTTTGTCTACATATATTCCAAGAACTTAGTTGATTCGGATGATGTGATACTGTTGTCAAGGTACTAATTAATTCCATTACCTTTCAGTATTGATTAATAGCTACCCCTCAATCACAACAATGTATTATACTGGACAAGTATTTATGAGTTATAACCTCAAATTTCAGAATGCAAATTATATGTGCTAATGATATATTTCTATACCTGGATAATAACTAACTCAGTTGTTACAATATAACAGTGATGTGTTATTGCAGATTTATCTCAGACTATTATGTGTATAACTCTGTAATTGCAAGTAATTCTTGCTTTATAATATAACAAATCCTGTGTTTGAGAAAAACTAATGACTCATTGGCAATGTGAGCCACAATTTTACCTACTTGCTTGTATTGCCTCCTATTTACTATTGATTCCCTATCCACTTTCATTTTAGCCACAGAGAGATATACGTAACTCTATAGATTCAATATAACCTATAATGATTGAACTTTTTTTTTCATAGTACATGGAATTACATTCTTTCAATTTCAGAATGGTACCAAGATACCCCTTTCACCGGAGGTAAACCTAGAGGAAATTGGTCGGTCAGACAAATTGACTGGGTATACAGGAGCAGATCTTCGGTCGTTAGTCCAAGTAGCGGCAGAAATGGCTATGAGAGAGGCAAAGAAGAGCGTTAACTTCGACCCATACGGATGTAAAGTTGCCCCTGTCCTAGTTAGCAATTGGCATTTCCAGAAGGCTATTTCGAAAATTAGGCCGTCTGTACCGGAAGAGGTCAGTAGTTATTTGTAAATATATCTGTGGTATCAATATATATTATAGATGTTATATGCGAAAAGTAGTTAGTGTTTGAAAAACTGATTAATTTGTGCAGTTTTTCTTATACTCATGACAAATTCATTAAATTTCCTCTAGAAAATCCATTAGATAAATTTTCTTTAGAAAATTCGCTACATTTATAAAATATTAACAAATAGATATAGTAAATGTTGGTTATTGAGCAAAAACTATACTCGTTAAAATTGGTTTATGTTCAACATTTCTCGAAATGACCGAGTGATATTTATTATGCTCTCCTTATTTACTGTTATAACTACATAGTATAAAGCAAAGTCGCTTTTTCTGTCCCCTTTGTACGCTTTAATCTTTGAAACTACGCAACGGATTTTGATGCGTTTTTTTTAATAGATAGAGTGATTCAAGAGGAAGGTTTATATGTATAATAACATCCACTAAATAGTGGAGAAGTACTGTTATTTTTGAGGTTTCTAATGTGATGTCGTAAATAATTACATTTTTTCCGCTTACATTGCAAACGCAGGCTGAACCCTACGAGTTTTATCAAAATAATGTACTAAGTATTGTACACATTGAAAAGGTCTACAGAAAAGTCCGTGATGGTATATGTCTATCTCTTATGGATAACCCACAATAACTTTTTTTTGTCATTTACTTTTTGCGACAAATAATGGCTAATTTTCGAAGCGATTTTAACCCATACAGCATTAATCCTTAACCAATTAAATACCTTGAATACATTGTTCATTTAATATAGATATATATGGCCCTTTACACCGTATGATTTAAGTGAATATTTTCGAAGATATTACAGATTTAAAAATTGCGGGGCGTAGCGTTTGCGGCGTGCGAAGCCGGGGCGGGTCGCTAGTTCTATAATATAGTATATATCTGTCATCGGCAGTTTCAGGCTGTACCACCCAAGTACTCAAATTTTGGAACTTGAGCCAGTTTATATTATAATCTTTATAGTTAGTTGTATTAGATTCTTTCACTGAATAACACTCCATATTACGGCAGTTAAATAAATGGTTTTATAAAGTGATCACCCTGTTTCACTTAGATCCACCATACCTTCCAACAGTAAATATCTATTAAAGAACAAAATCCGATTTTGGACTATTTTGTTGGAATGACCCACCATTCAAACCACATAACAATATATAATAATTTCGAGGAATTAACTGCTTAAGGACACATTCATTGTTGTACTATATCATAAATTTTGATTCCCCTGATTTATTAACGAACTTGGCGTTAACGAACCTGCCCTTGTATTAGCAATTCGGAAAAACTTTTAAACAGGTTTCTTGTTTATTTGTGTGAATTATTTATTCAAATATATTTGTGTATTGATGCGTTAATTCTTTTTTTCTTTTTATTTCAGAATCTGAAACACTACGAAAAGTTGAGAAGAATGTACTCAAAGGTTGAACATAAATAGGTTGAAGAAATGGAGTTATTTCTTTATTTTATTTATTTATTTACCTAAACATACAATAAAAAAAATGATCGCATATATAAAGTATAAAACTTAAAATTACAATTCATAATTTAGATAAATTCACTTCAAATCAAGGTACTCCTTGATTTTTCATGTGTTCAATAGAATATCAACTTTCGCTCTTAGAAAGTTAATATTCAGTTGATGTCTGCTAAACAAAAAAAGTTTTTATTGACTTCACAAACTTAGGAAATGAACTGGTATTCTCTATTCCTTGAGGTAATGTATTAAATGTTTCAGAGCATTTCCTTATTGGTTTCCTTTTGCCCATTACTTTTTTGCCAATTTGAAAGTTACTTGCTTGTTGTAAGTGAAGATTATCCTATGTTCTGTTTCCGTATTGATGAATTTCACTACTTCTTGTTAAAACCTGATGTTGAGTTTATATCCTTCGTATTCTTTTTTATAAATTACTCTACATTGCTCCATTTTTAATAGTGTTTTTATTGGTTCTATCTTTTTAGTGTCTTGTATACCTTTGAGGTTGGAGTCAGATAATCAATGGGAAATAAAAGTTTAACAAATTTATTATGTGCCAGTTCAACATGTCCAAAATTACTCCCAAATATTTAGCTTGATCTGTATTAGTTCAAATAATGCTTCCTATTCTAAGTTGAATGATATCTTCCTTCTTATTTTTTTGTTAGAATAACATATATTTTGTTTTGTTGGCATTGAGTTTCAATTCATTTTCTGTTAGCCATGCGTTGTATTTTCCTCTTCCATGCCTTGTAAGTTTTCTTCAGTATATATTAGAATAGTATCATCAGCGAACATGAAATAGTTAGCTTTCAACTCCGCTTTCTTCAAACTCAAAACGTACAATACATAAAGTAATGGACCTAAAACATATCCATGTGGGAGTCCATAGGAAAGATTGCGTTCAGTACTTTTCTTGCTATAATGTATAACAGTATTTTCTATTACTTAAGTATGATCTACGACTGCGATTCGAAACGAAAAGAAACTATATTTTTCTACTGCGCTGATCTCTCGTAACTCCTCGGATTTATGGAAGCATCTCAGGTATTTGAAGATCAATAGAAAGAGTAAAACTGAGTTCTCGCTTAACTCTTGGTGAAACATAATTAAATATTAAATTTGATGAGAACGTTTGCAAGATTTGGTTATAGCAAGATTTAAGCCAAGTGTTCAATTTAATATTTATAATATAATTTTTTTTATTTTAGACGCTAAAATGCTGAAACTTTTCTTATTTTTGATATCGATAGATCTTTATTAAAACTGTAAACCAACACAAAATTGTTAACACAGAGTATCTCTAACATTTTTAAAATTAAATAGTTAACAAAATTTTAACATTTGGAAATATGTGACATAATACTCTTTCTCAATATAGAAAAAGTCTGAGATGAACAAAGCTTTTTTGGTATTATTTAAAGTTATTGTACATGAAGACTCCATTATAACTGGAACGTTTTCTTCCAAAAACTGATTTTATGCGTTATTCAGTGTGTATCGGTTCTTGTTACCCCCCTATAAGAGAAGAACAGTATTCTATGGTCATTCCCACCCCACGTACTTCAGGATATATTTAAGCATGTGACAATGTAATAGCTCATGTTATCATCAACATCTGATGAAGCCACTGTGTTGGCGAAACAATTTTTTTGTCATGTTTTGAATTCATTATAGTGAAAGTGGAAAAACTATTTAGTTTTATTGAAATTAAGTCAATATTACTTTCATAAAATGATAATAATAATACAACTTTATTGAACGGCAGCTCATTACAGTGTTTCCTTAAATATTAACAACAAACAGGTAGAAGCACATAAGCAACGGAAACCATTGCAAAAGGTGGTTAATATTGGCTTTCGCCAGTCTTACTATTAACCCCATAGAAGCAGTATATTATTTCTAAGAATGATTTGCTTTCCCCTTTTTCTGTTCATCCAAGAGTAAATTTTTCATTTGTGTTTGGAAATGCAATAGTTTCATCGTTTTGTATTCTTTATTCAGTTGGTTGGAATATTTAGAGACAAAGTACGAAAATGATGCCTGAAACTACACGATATTATGTTTTGGTATATTTATCCGCATTTTGTCACGAATATTTCGAGAATGTAATTTATTTCTAAAAACAATTTTTTCGGCGAGATACTTGGGGCAAGATGTTGATAAAATTTTATATATAAATACATAAAGTTGTGATTGAAACCTGAAATCCATTTTAAGAGTTTCATTGGAATTATATATATGACTTATATGATCAAAACGTTTTATGTTGTAGCAAAAACGTATGCAGGTATTTTGTAAAAGTTGTAATTCGTTTTTGAGTTGTACAGTTTAACAGGGAAAATATGCGGCATTAGCATGATCACAACGTGACAGAATTAAAGAGTTTATCACAGTTAATGTTGATTTATTGTCTAAGATATATTTGAGCGGTGAAAGAGGTCTAAGTTTAAGATATGCTGTTTTTAATTGCAGTTTATATATTTTTCGAATGTTAATTGTTGATCCATTAACAGATCGAGATTTTTAACTGTAGTTACAGGTTTAATTATTTGTCCGTTTAGAACAACATTGTTTATAAGGGACAATTTTTTTTGAATTGAGGAGGAACCAATGAAAATAAGTTGTGTTTTGTCTACGTTACATTTCAGACCATGATTTTTAGCATAAACATTTATTCGTTCCAGATCTTTATTCAATATTTTGCTTATGTTTGGATCATTGGGACAGAATCTGTGAATTAACGGTGTATCATCTGCGTAACAGTGCATAATTCCTTCGAGAGGCAAGCATGGAAAATCGAAGGTGTATATAGTAAGGTACATTATCGGACCTATAATGGTGCCCTGTGGGATACCACTTGTCACATTGGCAATATGTGAATATTCAATTTCATTTTTACGGTGCAACTCAACTCATTGTGATCTATTTAAAAGGAAGCTTTTGAACCAGTTTATGGCTACAGCTTCGAAATTTAGATAGCTCATTATGGCGAACAAGTCTGTAGGATTTTTAATTTTAGGTAAGGGGAAATTTTCGACTGCTTCCATATTTCGGGAAAAACAGAGTTTGTTAGTGAAAAGTTGATTATATAGGTAATAGTTTCGAGACATTCCGGAATACATAGTTTAAGCACCTTCAAATAAATTTCGTCGGGACCTACAGCATTCGTTTTTATTCTATTTAGGCACTGCAAAACTTCAGAAGAATTGGTCTTAGATAATTGGAAATTAGGTAACATACTGTTCTGAGTTGAGTAAAATTCAGTAGTATATTTGGGTATTGATTCGTGTGGAGAACAGTTGATGAAAGAATCAGAGACTGTTAAGTTTATCAAACTTGATGCAAAGTCGTGTGAATCTCCTAACAGGTACGGCGAATCTTAGCAGTGGATGTTCACCCTTCTGTTGAGGGGTTGGTCGGATGTCGAACGTCGCACTATTTCTTGATGTTCTCCAAATGTTGTAAAGAACGAAGGCAATTATTGCATTCCAGTAAAACGCCGAATACAATAATTCTTAGAATACTGTATTTTGTGAAATTATGGTATTGAAAATTATAATTCGCCTTAGGAGATGACAGTATCGTCACCAGTGTTATGATATCTATTCAGTGATACCAGATTTAATTTTTAATTCACAGTATAACTTTCTGGAAACATCCTGAGTACTTGACAGTCTACAATTGCAAGTTACATATAACAAGCTTAATTAGACTCGCAGCCAGAGTACGATATATGTGTATTCTCGCTTACAATTTGTTGTCTTGTACAAAATGTTCAGCCGCCTAACATATGTGTTTTCTTTTCAACATCGATATCAAAATCTCCTAAAATTATAACATCCTCTAACCTAGCTACTAATTGATCATACACCGAGTTTTGAAAAAACTCCAAAAATATATTTTCTGGTGCACTTGGTGATCGATATACCTCTACCAACTAAAACAAATATCTTTCTTCCTACTGTTACGTTGTATCCTGAAATCCAATAGATATATTATTGTACAGCTACAGATAATGGAAAACACAACACCGCCCGTTGCTCCCGAATATGAATCCACTCTAGTTATCAATACTTATTTCTTTGTCTTCAATTTCTTCTGTCAGGGGGTTTCTGTTAGGCACTGCTGCTGGTTGTTCACTCATTATGAAATGAGATATTTCATCAAAATGAGCTGGTAAACCTTGACTATTTTGCAAATACATCTTATTGGCACTGTTTACACCTAGATTGTTTATTGCTTTCAAATATCCCTAGGAACAGTTTTTAATATCGAAAACTTTTTGATTTGAATTTCATTGAAATTTTTTTAAATATCGAAAATAATACCATTGCAAAAGTCTGGATCTCACGTATTTGGAAAATTATAGACCTATTTCCATCTTATCCGTTTTGTCAAAGATCATAGAGAAATTGCTAAAAAAGGAGACTTCTAGAATATATAAAAAATGTAATTTATTTGATGAACGACAATATGGTTTCTTGGAAAATATTGGTATACCTAGAATGCACTTACAGATCTGGTTTATATCCTCTCATCCAATTTGCATCGGGATAAATATATAACAGTAATTTTCATAGATTTAAAAAAGGCCTTCGATGTTTTTGATCATCAAAGGCTTTTAGTCAAACTTCATAGCTTATAAGGAATTCGAGGGAATACGTTTCGTTTGCTGAAATCATACTGAAGTAATTGAAAACAAACTTATAATTGATAACGAGAAAAGTAGTCAAGGCAATATTACTTATGGAATCCCACATGGATCTGTTGTAGGTCCATTACTGTATTAGCTATATATTGTACGTTCGTTATAGGTATATATTGTACGTTTCGTGTTAAAAAAAGCGGAGTTGAAAGCTAAATTTCATGTTCGCTGATAATACGAGGCATGTAAGAGGAAATGAATAATGATCTGCAATTATACAACGCATGGCTAACAGAAAACGAATTGAAATTCGATACCAACAAAACAAATGTTATTCAAACAAAAAAATAATAAAGAAGATATCATTCAACCTAGATAAGGAAGAATTATTTGAACTAAAACAGATCAAGTTAAATATTTCGGAGTAATTTTGGACAAGTTAAACTGGCAAGCACATTATTTATCAATATTTGAGCAGTAAAATTATTCCGACGATAGTTATGCTATATAAATGTCCGCAGTATTTGAATATTAATTTTAAGTATAAGTTATACAAGGCCTTCTCTGCTTCAAACATAAGATACATGATAAGCATCTGGAGGATATCTAATGAAACTATATTTTTATCTGAAACTTTTATTTCACATTGATTATATTACTCCAACTTCAGAGGTATACAAGACACTAAAGGTAGAGCCAATAAAAACACTACTAGAAATAGAGCAATGTAGAGTAATTTATTAATTCATTTATTTGCCTAAACGTAAAATAAAAAAAAATTATCCCATATAATTTAAACTTAAAGTTATGCTTTGTTCTTCATCATGATTTTCACTTTTAAATAAAGAAATAATTCCATTTCTTCAACACGGATATTGATGTTTAATATTTATGTATTTTATTATTAACCTCTCGTAGTGGTCCCTATCCTGAAATTAAAAAAAAAAATAGAATTAACGTATCAATACACAAATATAATACTGAATAAATAAATTTAATAAATAATTTACACAAACAAACGAGAAGCCTGTTTAGAAGTTTTTCCAAATTGCAAATACAAGGGCAGGTTCGTTAACGGCGAGTTCGTTAATAAAACAGGGGAATCAAAATTTATGATATAGTACAACAATGAATGTGTTCTCAAGACGTTATTTCTTGGAAATTATTATATATTGTTAAGCACTATATCGTCAATTCTACAAACAAATTCGATATCGACTTTTCAATTCTAATGAAAATGATTTTCTATCCATACGTTAATCAGAATAATATTGAACAACTTACTATCCATTACAGTTTTTATTCTTGCTTATGGTGGTGTATCATTCTAACAAAATAGCCGAAAATCAGAATTTTTCTTTAATAGATTCTTTGAAGTCCTTATTATAGCTATTTACTGTATTTACTGAAGGTATGGTGGATCACAGTCTAACTTTACTTACAAGCCATGAACTAGGAAATCTGGCAACGTCCAAGCAAGAACCACAAATAATGATGCTGTAATGGCGTTGTAATGGTTTCTGGTCATTGCTGCTGAATAAATCGCTATTTATCGAGAGAAATATACCATTCAAATCCAAAAATCAGTTGTGAAAAGTGCTATTGTTTGAAGTTGTGAGGAACAAGCAAAAGAAATTTCCCGCATATGTCTTATATAAACAGGAATATCTGTTGTGTTTTGAGTTGTGCTTTTTTTGATTATACCTGGAGAGGTAGAAATAATACCTAACTTTTACCATCTCATAATTGTGTAAAAACAAAAATCCGCGTTTTAGTTGTTGCGCTATTATGTGATGTATAGTGTTTAGAAAGTCCTACTGTGTTTTTTCACCAACAGACTAAGGAATACCTTTGAAATTTGTATGTAAATAGCTACCGATTACTGATGTTTTGACTGAGTAGTTCAGACATTAACAAAAGCATTATTTGCTAGAATTGTTCCTTTTTTGTGATTAGTAGAGTTACTTACCCTTTGTTAGATTTAGTAGTTATTTAGAACTAATCTCTTATAGGTCTTGTTCTTGATATTAGCACAAAAATCAACATACCAACTCATTGCTGTGTGCCTGGATGCAAGTCGAACTACAAAACTGTATTTTTTTTCCATAGGATGGTAATCTATCGAATGAATGGCTAAAAAATATTCCTAGGGCATCATGGACCCCCACAAAATTTTCACTTGTTTGTGCTAAACATTTTCCAGAGGGAGCACTTACTAGCGAAAGTATTCATCATTTGCTAGATTTATCAACAGAAGGCAAGAAGGCTAGATTGATAAAGTTAAACTCAATTTAAATGCAGTGCCAATTTTTCCTCATTTACCCCTGCTTATCAAAAACAGTCCACTCTCAAAGAGGATATCCAGCTGAAAGAACCAGTATTGAAGGAGCATTGTGAGAAATTGAATGAAGCCTTTGAAAACTCAGATTCAATTTGTAATTTTGTTGATTTAACATCCAATTATAAAAAAAGATTTTAATATGTAATTCGTGGAATATAAAAACTTTTGAAACTAACAGCATTTTTGTACACTCTAGTTTTTCCATCCAACGTAACTGAATGTTACACAAATAAACAGTATATAAATTATTAATCAGATTTTAGTAGATTCAGATATGCATGTAAATGTTTTTATCAATAAAAAGAAACTGTCTCCTAATGATTTAAAATGAATTTTACAACTGAAATTAACTTAATAGTCTCAACTGGAAAATTTGCTTGCTCGTTACAAATATGATATCAGAATTATTCTACCGTCCAAATTACTGTACACATCTCAATAAAGGTTTGAAGGAATTGACGCATTAAACTTAGTCTCACCTGAGAATGAAAAATAATGAAATTCATAGCATATGGTCAATTCTAATTGATAAAGTGAACTTGTTAGTGTACATACTAAAAAAACATTTGAATCGCTATAACTCAGACATAGTTCTTCTTAGAAAAAAAGTGTATTAATAATTTCTATAGACAATTGTATGATCTACAATTTTTGTCAAAACTATTTTTTTTATACAAAATACCGTTTCGCTGAAAATTTTTCTGAAAAGGCAATTATTAACATGCAGTAGACCGATGTTCGAAGATCGATCGGTCTACCGGATTGAGCAGATGCGGCGTTGCCAAGTTTATGTTCATGGCTTGTAAGTAGAGTTAGGCTGTGGGTGGATCTAAGTGAAACACTCTGATCACCGTGATCACTTCATGAAATCATTCATTTAACTGGCGTAATATGGTGTGTTATTCAGTCGAAAAATCTGATACAACTAACAACTAACTATATAATATCAAATGTCTCAAGTTTCGAAATTTCAGTACTTGGGTGGTAGAGACTGAAACTGCCGATGACAGATATACTACCTATATTACAGAATAACAGTAAATAAGGAGAGCCCAATAAATATCACTCAGTCATTTCGAGGAATGTGACATAAACCAATTTTAACGAGTAATTTGTAATTGATTAATTGCACGAATTAATCAATTTTTTGAAACACCAACTACTTTTCACATATAACATGAATAATTGCAATAACATGAGAATTGCAATTGAATATTAATAAATAATAACTACTGACCGTTTTAGGTACCCACAGCCTCATTTTCGGAATAGCCTTCTAGAAATGCCGATTGTCAACTGGTACTGGTTCAGGGTCAACGCTACATTCATATGGGTCGACGCGGAACTTAACGCTCTCCACCGTCTCTTCCAAGGCAATTTCTGCCGTTTCTCGGCACAAATACTTAAGATCTAGTCCTGTATACCCAGACAGTTTGTTTGATGTTTGAAGTTTTAGAATGAAACAGCTGAATTTTATGTCTGATTTGAGACATTTATATCCTGTAAGGGACATATGTTAATATTTTTGGGGTTAATTAATCATTTAATTAATCTTTCACAATTTCAGGGACCGATTCGATATAAAGCTTTTTCAAAATTAAATATGATAGTACCTACAGGCGTTTTGCTTTTTGGACCTATTGAAGCTATTATTAACAAGGCCGGTATTAATTTCATTAACGTTAAAGGTCCACAATTGTTAAGTGAGGTAAGTGGAAATAAATATCATATATAATGATAGGTTTTGGAGACCTAGGAGAACTGTAAAATTAAAAACAGTAAATGTAAAAAACAGATCACTGTTATATTGCAATAACTGAGTTAGTTATTATCCAGGTATAGAAATATCATATAAGTAGCACATATAATTTATATTCTGAAATTTGAGGTTATTACTCATAGATACTTGTCCAGTTTAATATCATTCTATTAAACTGGAAACATACCATTGTATTAAACTGGTACATTGTGATTGAGGGTAAGCTATTAATCAAAACTGAAAGATAAAGGAATTAATTAGTCCATTGAAGGTTATTGAGACAACACTATCTCATCATCTGAATCAACTGAGTTCTTGGAATATATGTAGACAAAAATTTGAGATGTTTTATGTAAAAAATTCAGTAATTTTTTTTTTTAATATCTAGAATTAACAACAATGTACGCAGAAACTTGATATGAATATGTATTAAGGTCTTGTCTATAGTTATCTGAACTATAATATTCTGCTGTGGGCTAAAGAAATAAATATAGGGTTGCTATTACACAGAAGCAAATGGTTCGTTGAATATTCGATATTCATCGACGAAAATCTTGTAAATCTATATTTGTTGAAAATTACTTACTCATCCCACCGTGTTCATATATTTATAGATGTTTATTTCATGTTGAAGAAAATGCCGATGTGTTCATTAAATTAAATAGTAATCACCAGTATTCAAAAAAGAACAGTGATGTGCTACTTATTCAGAAGTATGAAACAGCTATAAATTAGCGTATATTTTCAACCATTTACCGTCGAATTTGAAAGTCTTAAATGCACATTTGTTCAAGAAAAAAGTTGAGTCTTAGCTGTTAGCAAAGGCATACTATAGTCTGGAAGAGTAATTTGAATGTTTCAAATGTAAAGAGTAATGTATTCATCAGTTTTTTATATCATATGTTCGTTCATTTTTTCACTATGACTATCCTTCACAAAACTAATTTTTATTAAAGGATTAATATTTTTAAGGTCATTTTTCTTTTTTAAAATGTCATTGATTTCTACATAGTAATCCACTTTTATACACCTACTATTATAAAACTACCAAACAATACTTTTCAACTATGGTTTGGTAGGTTTTGATAGTAATTAGAAATATCCACATAATAACGATCCAATATTACGCTATTTTTCAAGGCGCTGAATATCTACTCTACAAATCTCTGAGGATTTTCGCGACTAGAGGTTATAAAAATTGTAATTAAATGTCGTCATACTTTTGTAATTTTTTTTAGAATATCCACTCTTTCTTCCGGCGACGGCAGTCCTACGAACAGTATCTGGTTCAAACGACCCGGTCGCAAAATCGCCGGATCGATGTCCTGTGGTCTGTTTGATGCTGCCAAAATATAAACTTGCGATCGCTCTTCCATACCGTCCATTTCTGTTAACATCTGGTACACCACACGCGTCGTTGGACCACCCTGTTTGGGCAAACGTCGGATTTAATCTCCATATGATGTTCAAATATCATAAACATAATATTTACAATTAAAACACTAAGCTTAAGTTTCACTAAATATATTAACATATCTACATATGTTTCGGATGGTTAGCCCATTATCATGAGTATATAACCATTATTACTTGAGTTGAGCTAACCACCCTAAATATATGTACAGTTGTTAGTATATTTAGTGAAGCTTGGCCAATGATACCTTACTGTTATTTAATATAATGTTTCATCATGTAATATGCGAAACTTCCATGTCATTTTATAATGTCTACAACTAAATGTGAAGGCAAACTGTTTGGCTACAGAGTACTCACCTCTCTGGCATCTGATCTTTTAGGGCATAAGGATTCTACCTTGTCGAAAAATATGATAGAAGGTGCCAAATATCTAGCTTTCTCGAAACACGTTCGTACGCCACGTTCGCTTCCTCCTTCGTACTGTTGAATAAAATAGGTATCAATAAAACACAACTGTTTATTGATAAATGTGTGAGTGTGCCATAGTATTCAAAATTTGAATCCTTAGTAAATATATCTCATTTTGTATTAAAATAAATCAAACTCTTGGCTTAATGTTTCACGATTTATTTAACAATATGAATAGTCAACATGTTTCGAGCGTTAGATCTTTTTCAAGACTGAAAAAGGTCTTGAAAATGATAGTTCAATTAATTTTAATATTCAATTATGTTTCACCAAGAGTTAAGCGAGAATTCAATCTCAGTCATATCTCATTTTGTTTTAAAATTTCGATTTCACTTTATGTTAACGCTGTAAGTTATATGTTATAAAAAAGCCATACAAACTATTAACGACAACTGTACGTTTCCGTATAGGAAAAAATTTAATGGTCTCAAATCGTACGATCGTAACTGCTTCTTTTGAAAAATTGATTATTCTTATTGATTCAGAATATGGAACATATGGAGCGCACAAAATAGTTATAACTTTCTTCTGACAATGGCTTATAGACTATAATTTCATACGGGTAAATGATATAATCTCTTACTCTTCGGTGAAATCATCAGATGAAATAAAACAACAATTTCCTGATTTAATCGCTCTGATAATCGATAAGTCATAACACTGAAATTTCTAATTCAAAAATCCCAAAATTTGGTTGGCGGGCAATACTGGATGACCCAGAAAGCCGTGTTGTTAATTTTACAGTTCTCCTACGTCTCCAAAACCTATCATTATATATGATATTTATTTCCACTTACCTCACTTAACAATTCTGGACCTTTAACGTAAATGAAATTAATACCGGCCTTTTTAATAATAGCTTGGCCGAGGAGAGTCTTCCCGCAACCGGGAGGTCCAAAGAGCAAAACGCCTGTAGGTACTATCATATTTAATTTTGCAAAAGTTTCATATCGAATCGGTCCCTGAAATTGTGAAAGATTAATTAAATGATTAATTAACCCCAAAAATATTAACATATGTCCCTTACAGGATATAAATGTCTCAAATCAGACATGAAATTCAGCTGTTTCATTCTAAAACTTCAAACATCAAACAAACTGTCTGGGTATACAGGACTAGATCTTAAGTATTTGTGCCGAGAAACGGCAGAAATTGCCTTGGAAGAGACGGTGGAGAGCGTTAAGTTCCGCGTCGACCCATATGAATGTAGCGTTGACCCTGAACCAGTACCAGTTGACAATCGGCATTTCTGGAAGGCTTTTCCGAAAATGAGGCTGCGGGCACCTAAAACGGTCAGTAATTATTTGTAAATATATCTGTGGTATCAATTATTCATGTTATGTGTGAAAAGTAGTTGGTTCAAGTAGTAATTCATTAAATTTCCTCTAGAAACTCCATTAGATAAATTTTCACTAGAAAATTCCTAAATTTATAAAATATACACAAATAGATACAAATTGATATAGGAAAACGATATAATATAGTTTATTTTGGTTACTAAGCAAAAACTGTACTCGTTGAAATTGGTTTATGTCACATTCCTGGAAATGACTGAGTGATATTTATTGGGCTCTCCTTATTCACTGTTATTCTGTAATATAGGTAGTATATCTGTCATCGGCAGTTTCAGTCTGTACCACCCAAGTACTGAAATTTCGGAACTTGAGACATTTGATATTATATAGTTAGTTGTTAGTTGTATCAGATTTTTGGACTGAATAACACACCATATTACGCCAGTTAAATGAATGATTTCATAAAGTGATCACGGCGATCACAGTGTTTCACTTAGATCCACCATACCTTCAGTAAATACAGTAAATAGCTATAAAAAGGACTTCGAAGAATCTATTAAAGAAAAATTCTGATTTTGGGCTATTTTGTTAGAATGATACACCACCATAAGCAAGAATACAAACTGTAATGCATAGTAAGTTGTTCAATATTATTCTGATTAACGTAACTCCTGATCATAACGAAGTACTGAAAGAATACCTAAATTTCGATACAACAATTTATAAATCAGCATTAGAAGAATATAAAAAAACGAAATTGATGCTTCGGAAATATACCAGAAGTATTTGAAAGAAATGAAATTACTGAACTCTCTATTTGTAATATTGGATCTGAGAAAAATGAAATGATGCAAGTGAGTAGGTATTATATTGGACAACACGAACTTAGGTTAATATAATATTAATTTCAAGTCAAAATTTGTTAGTCAATTTTCAAGAAAACAAGATTACTATTTATTTTATCAACAACATTATTATTTCTATTATACATAGGTATAAGAAAAATTAACGCGGTCTTATTTGGTGGAAAACGATAAACTGTGAAATATAATGAGCTGAAAAACTCTTAATCTAGATAAAGAAAAAACTGCCAAATTGAAACTAATACTAATTTTTTGGGTATTTGAATTGATTCAACTTAAATTTCAGTACCTAATCCCTTTCAACATTACATCAAGTATAAATTAATATTAATAGATTTTACGTTGTAATAAAATAATAATTTTGAAAAAATATTACTTACTCCAAATCAAGGCACTTTCGAAGAATGAATGAATATTAAGAGATACACAGAGCATGCATAATGTAGTCATCTGATAACCAGATGTGACTTTTTATGCTATGTCAGTGATTTGAAGAACACGTTTGTTTTCATTTTTTATTTCAGTAGACCTACAGTTTAACGCCGGTTCCGAACGGCCATTGAGCTTGTTATCAAAGTACATTACCCAGCATATATCATTCATTTAACTACTTAAATCGGGACATACACAAACCTCCATGCCTTCAGCGGGGCTCGAACCTGAGTCCTACCGCACCATAGTCGGGTATTCTACCGACTCTAATAATATATAAAAATAAAATAAATTTTAACGATAAAAGAATTATTCTAAGAATTATATTTAATGCAGGTAAACTAAAATTAAGTAAAAGAAACTTACGTTGAAAACCTACACATTTTTCTATATAACAGCCGTTTACATATGTTTCAAGGTTATTGCCTATCGTCGATAGGCAATAACCTTGAAACATATGTAAACGGCTGTTATATAGAAAAATGTGTAGGTTTTCAACGTAAGTTTCTTTTACTTAATAAAATAAATTTATTGAGAAACATTCTTAACATTGTAGAATCACATTCATTTTTATTGATACAATAATTACAACAAGGATGTATGATCTGAAAAGCACTGAATTCAGTTTTGAGTCTGATCTTCCATTAAGCCGTCGAGCAAAAATATTGGTTCAAACAAAAATATTGGTTATATTTATATTTACAATAATATAACTTTACTTGAAGAGAATAGAAAAAAATTACCTCAGAAATATTGAACATTTGAGACAATGCCATATAGTCAAGAATATTTGTGTTAAAAAAATATAAAAACATATGATACAAAAAAAATGAATCATACATTATTCCCTACATTCAAATCATCGAAGTACTCTGCCTCACTATAGTATGCCTTTGTTAAGAGCAGAGATTTAACTCTCCTCTTAAAAAAAAGAGCTTTCAGTACTTTCAAATTCGATGGTAAATGGTTGAAAATTTTAATACTTTGATTAATAGAAGGAGTGCTCAAATTTAGCTGTTTTATGCATGAGACTAAGTAGTACATCACTGTTCCTTTTCGAATACTCATCATTACTATTCAATTTAATAAACCTATCTTCATTTTCTTCAACATATAATAAACATCTATAAATATATAAATACGGCGAGGTGAGTATGTAATTATTAATGAAGATTTACAATATGTTCGTTGATGAATATTGAATATTAATCGAAGTATTCGCTTCTGTGTAATAAACACAGAATATTTATTTCTGTAGAGCAGCCCCACAGCAGAATATTATAATTTTGATGACTATATACAAGACGTTAATACACATTCATAACACAGTTTCTAGGTACGATGTTCTTGATTCTAGAAATTGCAAAAAATGAGTTACTCAATTTTTTACATAAGACCTCAATGTGTGATATCCATCTCAAATTTCTGTCTACATATATTCCAAGAAACTTTGTTGATTGGGATGATGATATAGAGTTGTCCCCATATTTAACATCCAAGGTACTAATTCCATTGCCCTTCAGACAAAAATGAACACATATAGTTTTGTCAACGTTCACTCCCTCACAATGCATTCACATGCCTCCAGAAGTTCTTCAGAAGTCCTGCCAGAAACGACAACCGATGAATCATCGGCATATAGTGTCACCAAAAACCGGACAACTTCGCAGGCAGATCGTTTATAAACAATATGAATGGAAGAGGTCCGAGCACACAACATTGCGGCACCCCAAGAGCAATGTCATTTCTCTGAGAATAACTCTCGCCTATTTTCACTACCTTCAAGATAACTACGTAACCAATTCAGAAAAACACCTCAAAAACCTAAATTGTAGCATTTATCAAGTAAAAATTCAGAATAGTGTATCAAATGCTGAAGATAAAGCAATCATAAATGATAACCAATGATAAATCAAAAAAAATCCCGCCACAAAAAAGTGGCGGGATATCCAAAACTCCAATATCCGGATATCCAAAATATCTAAACACTCGTTGACGGATTCGAAAAACTTAACTGCAGCTGATTGAGTTGAGTGGCCGCTTCTGAATCCATGTTGCGCGGAGTCAATTATTTTGAATCTATTGAGATAACTCATCATTACGGCGAAAACAATTTTCTCCATTACCTTGGAAAAGGCGCTCAAAATGGATATTGGGCTATAATTAGTAATTTCACTTACGATTCCATTCTTAAAAACTATGGATTGCTTTAGGATATTGGGAAACTTTGCAGTAGTGATGGAAACATTGATGAGATATGCAAAGTGCTCGCCAATAATTCCACTAATTCCCTTCAAAACTTTGGCCGATATGGAATCAACACCGACGCTTTTTTATTTTTTAAGGCTCTAATGGTATCCTCAACTCCAATTTTAGTGACAGGGTAGAAGTAAAAATTAGTGTTCAACATGGGCGATAATGTGCAAATCCGAGATAGATTAATGCCATATCGAGATGTTGATTTGGTACTAGCCATTTTGGAAAAATGTTCTGCGAAAACATCAGCTAACTGATTCGGATCGTCAAACACCTCCCCCTCAAAGTTTGATTTCACATCACTTCGCCTACCGCCACTTTTTCCAGAAAGATCGTTAACAATATTTCAAATCAAATTTTCAAATATCATTTTGAAAATTCCATAGTTTTCATAGATAGTTTGTAGGCCCTTTGGAGCTTGGTAATTCTCTGTTCATTAGCGATTCAGTTTGAACCTGAAGACTGTATAACTTCCCCGAGATATTCAAAATGGTCGACTTGCAGAATTCACCATGTTTTGTGATAAGAGAGGATTTATTTTTTGATTTTCTTTCATTGTATTTGGTTTTATCATAACAAATTTGCAACCCGGTTTTCTGCGCAATTTCATGTAGTTTTTCCACGACAAGAATGGCTTCAGTTCTGTTGTCTGTGATGATTGCAATATCGTCTTCAAAGGCGAGACATTTGACATTCATTCTATTTTCTTTTTTGTATGCCCTTTACGTGAAGTTCCCAATCCCTAATGATCTTTTCTAAAACAATATTGAAAAGGTTTGGGGAAAGTCCGTACCCCTGCCGCACACCGGTTTTGATTTCGAAGGGATCTGATACTTCTGATTCCAAATTCTTTCATGATTTCAAAAAGGGTTTCGCGGTCTACCGAATCATATGCTTTCTTGACGTCAATGAATGTGATCACTGTATTTCTACATTTCCTCATCTGTAATATCGTTTTCAAAGTCGAGATCTGTTCAGCACATGATCGGCCTTTTCTGAATCCAGCTTGGTATTCCCCAATTAGTAGATCCGCGTGTTACTTACTCTACTCTGTTTAGGAGTGCTTTGGAAGGTACTTTGTACGCAACCGGGAGTAAGGAAATTCCCCTGTAATTATTGATATCCATTTTGTCTCCCTTTTTGTGCAATGGATGTATCAGCGTGCATTTCCAATCCTGTGGTATCTGTTCCGTTCTCCAGATTTCTGATATTAAATGATGAAGTTTTTGCGTCAAAGTAGTATCGTTCAGTTTCCAGAGTTCCGCAATAATTCCATCTTCTCCTGATGCTCTGTTTTTTTTGAGTTGCTTGATAATTGCCCTAATCTCTTCCATATCAGGGACTTGCGAGTCTGGATGCGTAAAACCTGAAAAGACGAACTTTTTCTTGGGGTGCATTGCAGTTAAGAAGGACGCTGAAGTATTCGGCTAACATTTTGCATATTTTTTGTGTTAGTTTCCAACGAGCCATCGGATTTTTTGAAACAAAGACTGGGCGCTTGGTATCCTCGCAAGTTTTCTCTGAAAGTTTTGTAAAAATCTCTAGTATTATTATTGGTGAAATCCTTCTGTATGTCGTGACACCTATCATTATCATATCTCCGTTTTTCTCTTCTAATTACTTTGGAGCCCTGTTTTTGAGTTATGAGGAAGTTCTCCCAGTTTTCCTCATTTTTATGGCCGTTATATTTTTTCCATGCAGTTATTCTCTTGTCGAATGCTTGGTCGCAAATTACTTTCCACCAGCGGTTTTTTCTGGTGCGAGGATGTTGCCCTAGTGTAATGGCTTTCCGAATATTCTTTGTAAAGATTTCCCAATTCGTCGATTCTTCCTGATTGATTTGTGCGATGATTCTCTCCTTGTGAAGTTTCAGATATTCGGAATCCAACCTAACATTTTTGGGTGTAAATTTTTTATTTCTATTGGGTTTAAATTTTGTTTTTATTTGGAGGAGATAGTGATATGAATCAAAGACGCTTTTGCGAGTTCTGACATTTAAAATTTCCTTTACGTTATTCTTGGAAATTGCGACATGATCAATTTGATATTCACCCTGCTTGAGACTGGGCGATCTCCAAGTAGTTAGCTTATGTGCAGGTTTTCGAAATTGAGTACTCATGATTTTGAGTTCGAAGTTCCTACAGAACGCGATTAACCTTTCACCGTTCTTGTTGGTACGTTTGTGTTTGGTATGGGGACCCGTAGTATACCTGAATTTCCTTTCTTCTCCTAACAATATTCTCACGTGGTGTTTTGGTATTTTATTGGTTGTTTCTTCCAATGTTTCCCAAAAATCTTGTACGCTTTCCGGAACGGTTTTGTTGTCCTGATTAATGGAAGCGTGCACGTTGATTAGAGTGTAAGCTTTATTAGCTGATTCAATAGAAAAAAACGACACTCTCTCGTTGGGCGATGTGAAATTAATAATGGAGTCGAGTATGGAATTGTGTATCGCGAATCCAGTACCTTAAAGTGGTAATTTGTCCTTTACTCTCACGGCAGGTTTCCCCTTGTAGATTCTGAAACTGTCGGTATCGAAATGATTCTCGTCCATGAATCGCGTTTCTTGGAGAGTTTTTGTTTGATTTTGGGATTATGAAATGTTTTTGAGAAGCTCCGATTCTTCTCCGCATGGTGTCTCTGATCCCCCAGAATCCGATGATCAGGTGAAGCCAGTCTTTCGACTGGTGCCAGGGGTAGTGATGCTTTGATCTTCTTTTCCATCATGATTTCAAGCTGAACAGAGCTTTGTGGTGGTCTCAGTTGAGACCACAGGGTGTACGACTCGAATTTTGAGTTCGAGAAGATTGAAATACAGCCGCCTCAACTAGAGAAAAAGACGCTGACCATTGGCCGTCAGTTACTGAACAGACGCCAATGGATTTTTTAAGTTAGTTTTTGTTCCGCCCTGTGTATCAGTGTCTTCTATATCTAGGAGACTTTCCTCTATCCGCCACCCGGGGAGGCGCCCGATGGGGGTACTAACATGCCCACACGAGATATATATATATATATATATATATATATATATATATATATATATATATATATATATATATATATAATATATATATATAAAATATATATATATATATATATATATATATATATATATATATATATATATATATATATATATATATATTTCTTAAAATTGATTTATTATATATATATGTTTAAGATATAATTTATTTTTATCATCTTTTTCAGAAACATATAACTGAAATAGAGGTTACTTCATATTTTATTTTTCAGATTATGGATGCTTCAAATTTATTCTCAAAATTTCTATGATAAAATCTTGTTTTATAATAAAGCTGACCAAATCGTTGATATAAATGATATCGATTGTTTATAATAATTGTTGGATATATGGCAAAATATGACCAAATTGCTAATCTAATGTTTTGTCTGGCGTTTTCCTGCGACGAATCCGAACATGAGTTTACTTCACTTCATTCAACAGTTTTTGTCAGAGTTTGCTTGGTGTTCTTGAGGAATCAGAATTATTCAGCAATAATTCTTGGCACCGATTTCAATATTCTCTAATATTTATCCCTTGAAGGATAATGGCGACATCATATTGTTCATGTTTCACATTTTTTACGAAAGGAAGTTATAGTATACATGTAATATATATATATATATATATATATATATATATATATATATATATATATATATATATATATATATATATATATATATATATATATATATATATTATATATATATATATATATATATATATATATATATATATATATATATATATATGTATATATCTTTCATTATGTGTGTGAATCTAGCTTGAAATATAAACAGATTCTTTGTTCGACTCTCTTTTGTTCGGAATTCGATGATATTCTGCGGCCACTGATCTTCAAGATCATTTACTGGTACTTGACCAGTAGGCTGACAACTTGTTCATTTTTTACATTTTTCATATTGAAATAAAACTGGACTTAAACGATCTTGTACTTGTTGCACTGCATACTCTTTGTCTAGAATAAATTCTCATTATTTTCTCCACAAAGAACACTAACCTCATACCCCCCTACAAGGGTGATTATTACAACTATATAAGATGAAACAGTTCCCAACTCAAATCAGATCATCCTTCTGTCTCAAACAATAAGTTACTTCAATATGCTGAAATTGGTGAGTTCAATTATTTATCGGTTTTACATAAAAATAGTTCTGTCTTGTATCATTGAATTACTTATATATTATAATTGAAAATAACATTTTTTTGAAATGTTACTTAAAAGATTAAAATGTTAAACAGCCAAATCGATCATACCTCGAGCCCCCTTCTCAATCTTTTCAAAATTACGCAGTTTCCTATATCGTAGTTCAGTATGAATTGATTCCTTTTACCTTTTATCTACCTGTTTTCTCTGTATTCAAAATTTAAGTTTACCTATTATATGTATTCGAAAACTAATTAATTAATTAATTAGCTTTGACAAAGTTGTGATATACAACGAAACGTCAACAAAAATAAAATTTTTCATATTAAAAGAAGCCAGTTTTTGCTGAAAACATTCAAAATAAATAAATAAATAAATATATATATATATATATATATATATATATATATATATATATATATATATATATATATATATATATATATATATATTAACTATATATGCTGAAGTGCTTCGTCTTGTTCGAAGAATTACAGTGGAAAAACAAATAACACAGAATAATTTCTTCAGATTGAGAAATTCTTTGATGTGAAATTAATATATATCATCAGTTCCATATTGCTATTTTGTGAATACTTTGATATTAGTTACCCTACTCTTAAAGTGATGTTCTCTTTCATTTTCAGGTTGCATTTTTTGCTGTATTAGGGCTCGCTTTGGCTGCCCCCAAACCGAATCCAATATCAATTCCCTTGACTTATGCAGCTCCTTTAACGTACGAGTACAATGCAGTTAATCCAATATATACAGCACCACCACGTTATACCTACGACTATGTGCCATACGCAGCTAACTATTATAATGGTTATTATAACAATTTGGGCTATGGACTGTATTTGTAGAAGATAAGGGACTATTTGAATAATGTTTCGGGACTATCACATCATTTGGAGAAGCTGATTCACAATAAAAAATCTTAATCTATTTGTTGTTTTTTTGAATAATTTATTGCTATGAGACTTCATTCATGTTTGAAGATCCATTTTTTTAGATCAAGAAGATTTCGTTCGAATTTAACTCGGTAACTCGTCACTGAGCAAGGATCCGTAAAATTACATTATATAGATAATATAATATGAATTATTTATCTATATATTAAGTAATAAATATATGAATTTATATTCATATTCATATGTATATTTAAAAAAAATTACATTAATCAAAATAGTGTAATAGTAGAGCTAGAGCTATCTGAACGTGTACTATGTTTTCATTATTCTTCAAGGGATAAATGTTAGAGAAATAAAGAGATCGATGCCACACCTGATGGAAATACAAGACAGCTGTTTCGTCCTACAAGAAACTCGTCAGTTGCAACACGTCCATCGATACGAAGATATGTAATATATCTATATATTTATATATTTTAATATTGGTTTCATTGTCTGTTTTCTACAGAAACTCGTCAGTTGTGCCACGTCCATCCAAGTCACGTAACTTGATTATTCCATTATGTGAACTCCATTATCCTTCAAAGAATAAATGTTAGAGGAATATTGAAATCCTTGCCTCACTCAGATGTACGTGGCGCAAGTGACGAGTTCCCTGTAGAACCAAACATCTTGTGCTTCCTTCAGTTGTGGCATCGATTTCAATATTTTTCTAACTTTCATCCCTTGAAGTATAAAAGGAGCGACACATAGTACAAATCGTTCACAAAGCTCTAGCTCTATTATAACATTCTTTCGATTATTTCGAATTTTTCGAAGGAATGTTTCAGTATTAATTTCCTTTTCTGACAATTTTTCCTTTAAAAATAAATAATGAATATAAATTCACAGTTCGCAAAGTCTGTCACTATTCAAATGTTTGAACAGTGATGAAATATCGAGACTGCGCTTTCAAAGATTTGATCTGGTGATAGTTTTGAAAATATTCTTTCAGGTTTGGATGAAAAGATTCAAAACTTCACAATGTTTCTTCCATATGTCAATTACTTTCGGAAAATTGTTCATTTAAGTGATATTTCGTTTTCTGGTGTTGTATTCTGTGCCCAATTTCTTCAACTGTAATTGAATTGAATGTAAACTATAATATTCATTCGCTCCATTAGCAAAATTTATATGTATGTCTGTAAGTAACCGAAATACAGGGTGTTTTATTACTTTTACTCATCTTGGGGGTATTACTGCCATATCATCTTGTAAATTTTTTCGATTTTTGGCATGTTTTTTCTAATAATAAAATAAATTTATTGAATAAACATTCCTTACATTGTAAAATTGCATTCATTTCAATCGATACAATAATTATAACTAAGAAGTCCTCTCAAAAGGACTGAATTCAGTTTGGAGTCTGATCTTCCATTCATCCCTAGAGCAAAAATATTGGTTCAAGCAAAAATATTGGTTCAATTTATATATACAATAATATACAACTTTATTTGAAAAGAAAAGAAAAAATATCACCTCAGAGATATCAAACATTCGAGACAATTTCACATGGTGAACAACATTTGTGTTGAAAAAATATACAATCATATGATACAAAAAAATGATTCATACATTATTGCCTACATTCGAATCGTCGAAGTACTCTGACACTCTATAGTATGCCTCTGTTAAGAGCAGAAATTTAACGCTCCTCTTAAACAAATGAGCTTTCAGTACTTTCAAACTCTACGGTAAATGGTTAAATACTCTGATAATAGAAAGAGTGCTCCAATTTAGCTGTTTTATGCATAGGAATAAGTAGCACATCCCTGTTCTTTGTTGAATACACATGATTACTATTCATTTTAATTGACCTATCTTCATTCTCTTCAACATATAACAAACATCTATAAATATATAAACACGGTAAGGTGAGTATGTATTTATGAACGAAGATAGGTTTACAAGATGTTCTTGATGAATATTGAATATTAATCGAAGTATTTGCTTCTGTATAAAAAACACCCTATTTATTTCTGTAGAGCAGCCCCCAGAACAGATCACTATATACAAGACTGTAATATACATTCATAACACAGTTTCTAGGTACGATGTTCTTAATTCTAGAGATTGCAAAAAAATGAGTTACTCACTTTTTTACATAAGACTTCAATGTGTGATGTCCATCTCAAATTTCTGTCTACATATATTCCAAGAAACCTTGTTGATTGTGAAGAGGATATAGTGTTATACCCATATTTAATATCCAAGGTACTAATTCCATTGCCCTTCAGACAAAAATGAACATATACAGTTTTGTCAACGTTCACAATCAGATTGTTCATTCGACACCAACTTACAAACTCTCTCACAATGCATTCACATGCCTCCAGAAGTTCTTCAGTAGTCCTGCCAGAAACAACCACCGACGAATCATTGGCAAATAGTCTCATCAAAAACCGGGACAACTTCACATGCAGATCGTTTATAAACAATATGAATAGAAGAGGTCAGAGTACAGAGCCTTGCGGCACCCCAAGAGCAATGTCATATCTCTGAGAATAACTCTCGCCTATTTTCACTATCATTGTTCTTTCTTCAAGATAACTACGTTACCAATTCAGAAAAACACCTCTAAAACCTAAATTATAGCATTTATATATATATATATATATATATATATATATATATATATATATATATATATATATATATATATATATATATATATATATATATATATATATAAAGCAATTGTACCACTTGTAACCAGTGAATCAGTTCTAACAAAAATTTAGAAAATAAATGAGATATTGAATCAACATCTTGCATATTGATATTTTCAAAAGCCGATTGCATATTTAGAAAGAGCACAAAAAAACTCAATCAAGATGTGTCCTTTAAATTTTCACACAGTTAATTTCCATACTTGATTTTTGAACTCAAATAAAATTGTTTAAAAAGTTTAGGAGCAAAAAATGATTACTATGAACTTCCAGTGATGAACTCTTCAAATTTTGTCATTTTGACAATATTTTCGGGGTGTTACTCTTTTCAAAAAGTTGTATGTTCAACTTTCAATTGTTTTAACTTCAGTTAAAATTAACTTTTTTCACTGACTCACTCACTACCTCAGTCACTTTAAACTTCTATTTTTCGTTTTATTATATATTTTTATTATATTTTCGTATATTATCATTTCATATTTTTAGAATGATAATATATATAAATCCCGATTGTATGGTTTTTCAGGTAAAATGATCAAATATTGTGTCTAACTATATTTGTTTAATTCCGTAGTGGTGTTCAGGTCTATATACAAGTTATACAAGCATAAAATATGTATTAGTATACAATTATTGGGGAAGAATAAGAGCTGTAGGGTGCGAATGAGGGTGCATATACAGAAGGAACAACATAATTATTGTATGCCAAAGGAGCGGAGTATGCACTATAGGCTAGTGCTGGTTCAACAAACGGAGAACTGTATGCAATCACTCCTGGTTTGGCTTCTGCTTTTGGTTCTGGTGCTGGCACAGACACAGCATATCCAATTGAGAGAAGTAGAACGAACTGCAAGAAAATTATAAAAAACTGAATATTCGAAAACCTCATTTCAATCGAGAACATTAAATTGAAAAAATTTACTAAAAATTGCATCTGAACAGAAGTTAGAGAGTAAAACTTGGATGTCGTCTCCATAGCTAAGTGAGAGTGTCTCCTCGCTAGGAAGATCTGTGGTCCAAATTCCGTCTAAGACGTTTGTGTATGCATATAATTATGTAAAATTGAAATTGTCATGATATTGATAGGTTTGTACAAGGCTTTCAAGAAGAAAAACAAACTGAAAAAAACTTGAATAATCGAATAATTTCAATTGATTTTTCAGGTAATATTAGTTCATTAATGTTGTGGAAACAGTTGTTCAGTCAAAGATGTTGATCAAGGTAGATTTTTCACTATTTTTGTCGGATTTTAATTGCCTATAAATTTCAGTTTGAATCATGAAACAAACTACGATTAACTTGAAATTGAACGGCCAAAATTTTCGGATTGAACTAAAAAAAACTACGAAGAAGTTTAATGATATAATTAATGTCCTTAGAGCTGAATCAGAAATATATAATCAAAATAATTTGAAATAAAATAAAATCATTAAATTAAATTAAACTCTTGGCTTAATGTTTCACGATTATATTCAACAATATGAATTTGTCAACATGTTTCGAGCGTGAGCTCATTTTCAAGACTTGACTCATATTGTTACAATATGACTCAATATTCATATTGTTAAATATAATCGTGAAACATTAAGCCAAGAGTTTAATTTAATTTAATATTTAATTATGTTTTATCAAGAGTTAAGCGATAATTCAATCTCAATCAAAATAAAATTAATAAGTTCCCACCTCCAAAAGAGAGACAGATGGTTGAATTAGAGCTCAAGAATCGCAGATAACTCTAAACGTTATCAAATGAAATCTGGATGAATTTTACCATTTAATATTCATAGTTTGTTTTAGATTTTGAACTCGAATTTATAGCCAATGGAAGTCCGTCAAAATAGTAGTGGAAACATTTGTTGTTATTTTTTATCATTCTTAACAAAATTGATTCTAGGAGAAGAATAATTGAAATGATTACCATGACAGAAAAACCGATTTATAATAAAAATAGTCTTTTTCTTTGAGTAAGTAATACTAATAGATTGGATAACTTACGTATTTGAACATCTTGTCAGGTATTGCAATGAAATATACAATGATTTATTTTCAATTATCGAATCTTTTATATTAAACGGTAGAAACTAAAGGTGGGGTTTGTTAACCTGTACATTAGTGCAATTCGAATTTATATTCTGATAATGTCAATTTTCCAATGCGAAGGATGTTACCAAATTTATTTGAAATAGTATACAGTGACATTGTGCGCAGTAGACAAATGAGGTCACAGCAAATTATAATTTCGTTGAGAGTATGTATCGTTAATACTTATGTTGGCGAAACTGCATAACGAAAATAGATGTATGCTATTTAGGACATTTCTGTATTTCTATCGAATACTTTTATTATCAGTCTATAAATAAATATGAAATATTAATATTGAAAAATATTTCAATATGTTTAATAATAATATTTTGACTTTGTAATTTAAATAAAACTGAGTAGTTTTTCGATTTTCACTATAATTAATTAAAAAACATGACAATATCGTTTCGCAAACACAGTGGCTTCATCAGATGTTGATGAAGCTGAGCTATTACTTTGTGGACTGCTTGTATTTATCCTGAAGTGCGTGAAAATGACCATAGAACATTGTTCTTCTTTTGTATTTCTTCCTCTTATTAATTTCCATGGCTTCTAACAGGGTTAGTTTATAACCTTTACGCTCTGTATGCAATATGTTAAAGTTCATTGTCGAAGACATTGTTCTATTCTAAAAGATGCGTTGCATACGTAGAATCGCTTTTATTTTTTGCGAAGCATCTCTGGTGTTCAGACATTCTAAGCCTGAAATTCCTGCCAGTTTGACCAACATATACTTTGGGACAAGTACCGCAACTGAACTCATAGAATCCCGTTATATCCAGAAAAACTGACTGTTTGGTGCACTTTATGTGCTGGTTGAATCATTGGTCCGTACTTCTTCAAAAACGATGATTACTAGAACGTTACAGACAATGGTGATTGGTATAGAGCCATGATTACTAATTTTTTCATTCTGAACTGAACAACCATGATGTCCAAGAACTGTGGTTGAAACAAAACGGCGCAACATGTCACACAGCTCGTGCCACAATCGATTCATTGAAAGACACGTTTGGGGACTGCCTAATTTAACGTTTTGGACCTGTGAATTGGCCTCCAAGATCTTGTGATTTAACGCCGCTAGACTACTTTCTGTGGGGCTATGTAAAGTCATTGGACTATGTGGATAAGCCACAAATGTTTGACCATTTGGAAGACAATATTCGCCGTGTTATTGCCGATATACGGCCACAAATGTTGGGAAAAGTCATCGAAAATTGGACGTCCAGATTGGACTACATCCGAGCCAGCCGTGGCAGTCATATGCCAGAAATCATATTTGGAATGTAATTCCACAAGATTATTTTTCGAATAAAAAAAAATTCTTGTCAATCGAATGATCCATCGTTGTTTTATTGCAATTTAAAGTTCTATACCTCTGAAAAATTTCCTTTATATAGGTACATAAAAGAAATTATGTGAGTTTACTTCGAGCACAAAACATCATGCTGTTCCACAATAATTTTTTTATGCCCTTATACATCATTACCGGTTTCTTCATACAAAATCAGGAGTTATTAAATTTCTGAATATGTTTTTCTCTTTCTTAAATTCATCGTCATCGTTTTATATTTGTTTTATGAGAATATATAGTGAATTACAGTATCTATTTGTGTGTTATAATAGAAAATTGAATGAGTTGAAATTTTAATTGTAACAATTAGTGATTAAGTAGTGTCCCCACTATTAAGTAATGTTTTGAAAATTACCAACAAGAAAAACTGGATGAATGCCTTCCTGAGGGAGTTATTTTATTATTGAAATGATAATAATGATTTTTTATGATCTACACACAAAAACAGTAAAACAATGATGAACTGAATAGTATTCAGGAAATTATATATTATCTCTATAATAACCACTTTTACTGTATATTAACTGTAATATACACCTCGCCTCAAAATGATATTCAAAACTTGCAAAAGCTCCAAAATAGAGCATTTAGAATTATATTGAAGTGCAATACAGGTACACACCTGTATCACTTATGTAAGAAACACTAAGTTGTTTAAATATTAGGCAGCATATAGTATATGAAACTGTAGACTTAGTTTATAAAATAAAATATGGCAAAGTTCCTAGCTATATCTTTGACAGTGTAAAATACGTTGAAGATGTACATGGTTACCAAACAAGGTCTAGGGAACAAAATGATTTCTATATTGATGAGTGCAGTACATCTAAATACCTAAATAATTAGATAACAAATAAACAAATAATGTGCGAAAGAAATGATTTTATTTAATAGTCTAGATCCGAACCTAAAACTATGTGAGAATCATAATGAGTTTAAAAAATTATTGTATCATTTTTTAAAAAATAATATCTAAGGTGAAATATGTTGTTTGATGTTGTATATATAAATTGTCGTTTTTGTAAAGTGCATTAGCTGTGCTAAATAAAGTTTACTTCTCCATGATAGTCGTCTATTCTGGTGTCAGTGTCTAGTCACAGTTTCTGATTTGAGTCTCTCACTATATTAAAAACTAAATTTCTAATTATACTGAAACTTAGGAGCTGATATTCTTCATCCACAATAGTTGAATTTCACCTTTAACTATATCTTTTTGAGATCGAAGGACAATCAAGACCCGTTTTTGCTCGAAACTAATGAACTAGTTGTTTCAGTTTCCTCGAAGTGGAAAGTATATTATATTATTATAACTATTATTGTTCGAAGAACGGAGATCAGAGACCTGTTTAGCTCCGATTGACTATTTGAACTCCGATTCACACAAGAACAAAGTGGGAATTGAACCCACCAGAACCAGTACTCCAAAAGTGTTTAGTCACTATAGTGTTCAATTACTGATCCTTTGAAAAGTACCTCATCTTAAATCAAAACATACACGAAATGTAGTATTCTTTTCAAGAAAATGTTATTTGAGTATATGGTATTGACTATGAGTTAAGAAGATGTAAAAAGATCTGTACACGTAAATTCCAACTCAGAGATAATATAACATTTGGAACATATCTTGTTCAGTTGAACTTAATCATTAAACCTAAATAAAATAATTACCAAATCTAATTATTATCTGTTTTCTAACATACCCCTTTAACAAAATCTTCTCAACTTCAAATTGCTTCTCTACTATAAGTTTCCAGTTTTGTTATTGCAAAAATGATAATGTAATAGTAACTCAGCAAATAAGTGTACCTTTTGTGTGATCAGCTTACTCTCTTAAGAGAGAAGTAGAGAGAAATAGTCGCAAAACATTCGAAAATCGTTTTTAATTCATATTTTGATTGCAAATATTACCACTATAGTATATTCTGTATAAACTGCTCCAATTTAATTGTACATCTAAAACATGAAAACAGATAAATTTTGGTATAATCCGAAAGTAATTATAGAATTTCTGATGTTTTGATATGAACTTCTTCACATAACTTAGTTGAATATCCAATTAAATCCTTTTAAGAAATGATTCATTTTATATATTCTGTTAATTATTTTATTATATGAAGTATATGCTGTTTTATAACCTGTAGATTACCTTGTGTACTTATAGGTCTCTGTTGGTTGGAGAATTTCATGTAATATGTGAACGCATTTTATTTTTATTTCGCCTTTATGTTTCGGAGAATACTTTACCTACATCTTTAGTAGTTTTATTGAAAACGAAGGCTCTATCTGATTTGAAGGAACTTTCATTTTGAACTAAATCTACTGAAAAGGAGGAAGAAATCTTCATCATAGTGAAAAGAATTGATGAATAAAGTGAACACATTTAAATGAATGCTGTATTTATTCTCACAAAGTAGAAATATCAATATTAAACTACAACTATTGGTGCTGAGTAGGGTGCGTAGGGGGAATATGCTGCATATGGAGCTGCATAAGGAGAGACATACGGAGCCCTGTATGCAGAATAAGTTAGAGGACTTGCAAGTGCAGCACTGTAAGCCAATCCGGGAGCGACAATTGGAGCGCTATAGCCAAAGACACCCGCCTTGGGCAGTGGTTTTGCTTCAGGTGTTGCTTTGGGTTCGGGATCTGCGATGACCAATCCACATCCAATCAAGACGATGACGAAAACACTCTGTGAAAATTTAATTCAATAATTAGCTGATGAAAAAGTTCTATGGCATCCCTCATCATTCATGATTTTGTTCTGAAGTTTTTTGATTAACATTAGAAGTCATACTTTCAATTTCAAGTTTGGCTGAGATTTGGGATTATTACAGTAGTATTTGAAATATCAATCACAAATCAAGGTATTTAATAATTAAAGTATCAGATATCTAATGCAAAATGTCACTTATACTTTTTTTATTGACCAGTGGAATTTATTACCCAATGTGTAAACAGCTGTCTATAATAATAATAATAATACAAATTTATTGAGAAACATTCTTTACATTGTAAAATTACATTCATTTCAATTGATACAATAAAAACAACTAAGAAGAATGCTCTTAAAAGCACCGAATTCAGGAGTCTGATCTTCCATTCAGCCCTCGAGCAAAAATATTGGTTCGAACAAAAATCTTGGTTAAATTCATATTAACAATACTATACAACTTTGATTGAAAAGAAAAGAAAAAAATTTCCTCAGAGATATTAAAGATTTGAGACAATTTCACATGGTGAAGAACATTTGTGTTAAAAAAATATAGAAACATATGATACAAAAAATTGATTCATACATTCTGACACACTATAGTATGCCTTTGTTAAGAGCAGAGATTTAACTCTCCTTTTGAACAAATGAGCTTTCAGTAATTTCATATACGATGGTAAATGGTTGAAAATTTTAATACTCTGACAATAGAAATAGTACTCAAATTTAGCTGTTTTATGCATAGGAATAAGTAGCTCATCCCTGTTACTTGTTGAATACTCATGATTACTATTCAATTTAATAAACCTATCTTAATTCTTTTTAACATATAACAAACATCTATAAATATATAAACACGGTAAGGTGAGTATGTAATTATTAATGAAGATAGGTTTACAAGATGTTCGCTGATGAATATTGAATATTAATCGAAGTACTCGCTTCTGTGTAATAAACACCCTATTTATTTCTGTAGAGCAGCCCCACAGCAGAATATTATAATTTAGACGACTACATACAAGACATTCATAACACAGTTTCTAGGTACGATGTTCTTGATTCTAGAGATTGCAAAAAAAGAGTTACTCAATTTTTTACATAAGACGTCAATAATATATAATAATGAATATTAATATATTGTCTGAATTCGTTTAGAACATTTATAAGTTTATGTTTTTATCATATGATTATTATATTCAGTCAGTTATTTAGTTGTTGAAAATATTTATAGTTACCTAATACCTAGCTGTATGTGAAATAAATATATAGGTACTTACGTATCTGAACATGGTGACTATGTTTTTTGCGGTTTTGAAGTTTGTTTGAATACTCTGAAAAAACTTCAGGTCGACTGATAATGCGGTAATGCATTTTCGTTTATATATCAAAGAAATCCAAGATTCAGGCCTCCACATTGGGGGTTATTAGTATTCTTCATATATCAAAGGAATGTTGAATGATGAATTACAATTACCTGGCAGTTTCAGAGAACCATTTTCAAATAATCAAACGAAAACTGAATTAACAAAATCGTTATGTTATATATGTGTTATCAATGATTGTTGCAACAGAAATTCAGCACTTAACATTGAATAAATTATAGCAAATATTCACACATTCTGTTGAAACTCCTGAATAAAGAACATTGATTTGATGATATTCAAGTCAATCAACTACTTATAGACCTAAAGGTCAATATTAATCAAAAGTTTAGAAGATTTACCCTTTTTTATTCTGTATAATTGTGACGTTTGTTTCACTATTCTATGACTTTTTCGGACTGAGGTAATAGATAGAAAAATAAATATTTATTGAAGAAATTCGCATTGCTGCATTTTAACTCAGGTACAAGAAGAGTCAAAATTAGAAAAAACAAAAAGAATGAAATTTGTCGCTTTAGCAGATCGTATATCTACAGAGACAATTTAATCATATGTGACTGAAATGCGTAGGAAAAAGCATCTTACTTCAAACTCAACGAAAAACTATGAATTAGGAATACAATAGAAAAATCTGAAAAAATGTGAACAAGTACCTTTGTATCATTGATAAACAAAGCGAAGGAAGAAAATCTAGAAAACTTAAAAATAGTTTGAATCAGAAATGTGCGGGAACGATAAATACATTTTCGAAACAACCCAACTTCAGTCATATTTTTTCATTTATGAATGGATTAATGTCTAACCCTGATACTACTGATCATTTACCACAGCTTTTTCATTTTATATAATCGAAAAACGAAATAAAAAAGAATGACATTCAAATTTGTATTATATTACAATTTTCACCGATTACGGTGTCTTTATTCGACTACAAGCCAACATTTGCAAGTTTCAAAATAACTAAAAGATAATTAAGTAGGTATTTAATCAAATGAATTGAAAATGTTAATCGATTCCTCTCCCAACACTTTTTGGAGATTGAACAGTTGACGAGTGTACTACGGAATTTTCTGGTAAGTGTTTTTTATCAACTAAGGGTTGTTTTTTTATGTTTGAATCATTTCAATCATTGAAACAATACCTCAAATTATGAATATAAAGTATGATACAACGTTAAAAAATTGAATCTCTGAAACCTCGTCAAGAAACAAGTTTTTATCGTCTATATTGTATCCAAAAATCTCCCTTACAATGGGAATATTAGTTCAGATGCAATAAACAATTTCTCATCTTTTTTTAACCTATCTAACGTCTAGAAAATTATTTGTTCAGTACAATGGTTTCAGATCAGATAAACTCATTCCGGAGTCGGGGTTCCACATGGTTCTGTTTAAGGGACACTTCGTGTCCATATTTTGTGGAATACATTTTCTGCAATATGAAATGCAAGTTTCCCATGGATGCAGATAACTGGAAAATATTTCAGTCAACAGTAAGTTATTGCTACATTCTTGGAGAAGCTATCTGAGATTTGAATCGGAGGTGTGAAAGAAGTCAACTGACACTAATATTTCTAGGTGCAACATAATATATTTTGCTCGAAAAAAGAATATAGTTTTTTTTATTATAACGTTCATAGTAGTAAAATTAATAGATACCTTTATTGAATTCAGGGTTTCAGAAGTAACTTTTGACACAAAGTTAACTTTGTTAACATGTTATCACAAATCATCAGGTTTGATGATAAGAAATTTCCAGTGGTTCCCTCAAACTGAATCAACTAATTTCCTATACAATATCCTAAGACGATCACAATTAATGGGTGTTTTTTTTAGAGGTATAGAACTTTAAATTGCAATAAAACCACGATAGATCATTCGATTGACAAGAATTTTTTTTAATCGAAAGATAATCTTGTGGAATTACATTTTAAATATGATTTTTGGCAAATTCGGAAATTATAGTTTTGAACGAGTTGAAGAGTTCTTTTCTTTATCCCTTCATGAATTTACATTTTTCGAGATTATTTTGTGGAAACACGAAAGTTTTTCATCCACCTCTGGCTTGTACTAATGTTCTAGCCTTTTCAAAACTTCATAGATTTGTTGTGAATTTGTCAATTTGCCCACAGAGTTATATCGTTTCATTCAACACAAGTTTCCATTTGTGTATCTAGTTTTATTCTATATACTTGATAATTTTTTTTGGATTTTTGCCACTCAGTAATTAGCTTAAGCTGCTGAGAGGTGTATTCCTAAATGAATAAATAAATGAACTAGATTCATGGACTAGATCCTCGAAACGTTCTTGATAATACGTCCCAATTTTGAAGGCAACAGTTCTTTATTAATCAGTGAAAAAAGATCTGATAGTTCAAATTAGATATACCATTTATAGTGAGATTGAATTCTCGCTTAACTTGGTGAAACATAATTCAATATTAAATTAAATTAAACACAAGGCTTAATGTTTCACGATTATATTTAACAATATCAATTCATCAAAATATTTCGGAGTTTCGAGCTCAGTCTTGAAGATGAGTTCACGCTCGAAACATGTTGGCGAATTGATATTGTTAAATATAATCGTATTAAGCTTTGTGCTTCATTTTATTCAATATTTCTCTTTTTGCTTCTTTCAGTCACGAAAGAAGTATACAGTATGTTGAACTAAATATTTGATCTCAAAAAACCATTAGACTTACTAGTGAAAAACCCATCACTTGCATTTCATGATTAGTGAATTTTAAATGAAAAAAAACACACAGATTCTATTTATTTCAAATAAGTTGTATAATCTAGGATTCAGGGGTATTTTTCTCGAGTGGTTTTAGAACTACATATTCTTTGATAGTCGAATAAAGGTAATAATTCAAAACGTGAAAAAAATTCATGATAAGAAAGGGGAGTTACACAGGATTCCGTGCTGGGTCCACTCTAGTTTCCATTTATATTCCTGATAATGTTGAGACCGATAAAATGACTGATTTTGTCGATAATACCTTGATAGGTATCCTGAGAAGCTCTCGGATATGTGTACACTCCTAAGGGTTCGAGAAATGGTGTCAATTCGATGCTTCAAAATTGAACACCATAACCAATGTATATCTAGCTGCGTCCACTATGGAAATGTATTATTAGCTTATATATGATGATATAAATGATGAAATCAGGTTTTGGAGGAGTTCTTTAGATATCGAAAAAGCCTTCATATATATAAAAGACACCATAGTCAGAATATATATTCAACTGGGCTTCTAGAGAATCACCAAGCGTGCGTATATGTGAAAATAAAATATAAATTACACCTTGCCTATATATTTAAGGTGGATACTCTATGAGCCACTGTGAAAATGAGAGCAGGTCTGCGAAATTGACTAGTTACTTATACGTTGAAATGTCATGCTGGGTTTAGGAAATTTATGAAGGCAGTGCTCCGCACGAAAAATTACTATAATAGAACATTTAGAAGTTATAGAAGTGGTGCTTGAGTGATAATCGTATTACATTTGAAAATTTCCAACAAAATTATGTAATTTTCCTTTCACAATTGATTGAGTTCTTCTATTTTCATTTTCAGTTCATTTTCATTTCAGGATATTTCAAGGAAATAGAAGTTGAAGAAAAAATTATAATCTCGAATTTCAAATGAAAATAAACTTCTTCATGATATAGTTCTACTTTATTTGAATCTATGCAACAATCAATGGTGCAGAATAAGCTGCATAAGCTGGAGCATAGGCAGTATATCCAGAAGAATAAAATGCAGGTGCAACATAGTCAGCTGTATAAGCTACTGGAACGGCATAGTCAGCAAAAGAAGGTTCTGCTACAACAACAGGAGAACTGTACGCAACAACGTGAGCTTTGGGATCTGGCTTCGCTTCTGGCACAGGAGAGGCAGTAGAGTGCATATACACTATTGCGAGCAAGATAACCTGAAACATTTATCAAAATCGATGATTGTAATTCGTCTGAAGTTCAATTTTTTCAGATATTTTGTATAATAATATAGTTATGTTATTAGTATTCGTTTTTATCAATATTTATTACTTTAATATCGCGAACAATATAACCTCAAATATTTATTATCATATCACAAGTATTCCCAAGTGTTCCAATATTTAAAGAAGCATATAGTTAATCACAAAATACTCCATTCACTATATCAATATATTTTCTATTTTATTCTTTAAAACTCCTACTTGAAATAGAAGAAGTGAGACATATTTGTATTTGTGGCGCCATAAAAACTCATTTTATTGTTCTTTTGTCATGCATGAAGCTGCAAAGAAAAAAAAAATATATATATATATATATTTTTTTTTGTTATATACATAGAAAGAGTAAGTTGTTTAAGATTTTTAACCTTTATATATTTGTTTTTGATACCGAATTTTTGTAGTTGTTGACAATTTTGGACAATATTATTCGAAAATGGTTTTTAGAACCGAAACGCGTAATAAAGTCCTGTGAAGTAAATCTAGAAGAAATGTTAAAATAGACCTCAACCCAGTAAAGAAATATTATATATATATATATATATATATATATATATATATATATATATATATATATATATATATATATATATATATATATATATATATATTTATATAGTTTTACACTGTAGAAATGTTTTAATGGATATTATGTGTTAATTGCTCGTTGTGACAATTGTTTCTAGAGTGTTTCACCCTTTTACCTTCTATGCTTGTTCGGGGCATTTATCTGTGCTCCGACAATTCTAATTCATCGGTACTATCGTTTAGTTGAGTTATCGAAAATTTGATAATTTCATGTTAACGTGTTGTATCATATATTTTTTAAGTAAACACTTCTGCTTACGGTGCTGGTCGAACAGTTAACCCAGTTAGCCGTAAGAAGTAAAAATTATTGTCACGACATTTTATTAACATCTGTCATTTTATAGAGTCCTGATTAAGATTATAACCATAACCGAAATATAGAGAATGTTGACAAATTGGTTGAGTTTCAAATATAGTGGGCCACTTTTCTGCCGAGAAGTCACAAAAAATATTTTCTATATATAGTCATATATTTGTTATATTAGAAATCTTCAGTCATGTTTTAGATTGGGCTGGAGGTTATCCACATTTTTCTTGAATCTGGTTGAATAATAAAATTTCAAACACATTTTACTCATTCTCTATAGAAAACAGATTGAACGAAAATAATAAAGTTGAGTCACTAAATTCTGTATAGAATTTGTTAGATGTTGGCCTAATTGAGTTGAAAATATATTGAAAAATTTCAATTGAGAACGATGAGATGAAAAGGGAATACTATTCAAAAGAGTTATTCATGAAAAAATAGTTCATTTCACCTGATAAATGAATATTCAAAATGAGTGCCACTATTACCACAGTTATGTCTGTCAAAGCACCAATGTGGTTGCTATTGACAATTTGAAATATTTTTTTGAAAAACAATTTGGAATAGTGATTCATTATTTTGCATCATTCCTCATGAAAACACAAATATGAATGCTTCAAGATGAAAGTGTAAAAAATATTCTTCGTTATGTTAGTGTATAAAGAGTTGGTTTCTATATATTCCATTTATTTCATCAGAAATATTGATAACAATTGCTAAGAACATCATGTTGAATTAATTTAATTCTTCTTTTTTTTTATTGATGCAATTCCAAACTTGAAACCAAATTTCATAGATAACTATGGATAAAAGATATAAAGTGATTACTTACGTATTTGAACATGGTGTATTAGTTGTGATTCGTTTATTGTATGAATATCACAAGTGTGTTTGATGAAATTAAACTGGTGCTCACTCATTTTATACAAATCGTTTTGACAATGGTTCGAGGATATCTAAATCATTCCACTAGTAGCATCCACCTATTTCATCGAATGTTATTGACACGTACAGGCTACAGAGGTTGACTACCCAAATTCATTCATGATGTACAATTACAAATGTAGATTTATTTGTGAATTGAATCAAAATGCCTGTAACAAAAATTTCAAATATTTCTTCAGAAAAACGAATTTCCTTTTTCAAAATTGGTGATATTTCATTCATTGAGTTTGAAATATTTTTGAATTCAAATTGTCTGATTCATAGAAATGAGAAATGATATGACGATAATATGTTGAGATGTAGAAGCAGAAAATTAATACTACTATTTGTGAAATCTTTGCATAAGTATTCGATGACACATTCATTTTGGGACTAAATTGAAACGAAATTGATCAAAAACACCGTAAAAACTATACGAATCAAATTTTTTCAATTCAATATTTGTACGCTATTCTTTGACGGAAAATTACGATCAGAAAGAAATTGACGAACATTTGAAAAATGAAATTTTATTTCACTTCCTTTTGAATGACGCCAAATTAATTCTACTTTTATACATTAATTTTCAGAAATCAATAAAGAGAATATGAGATGACTCATGATGAATGAGAAACAACGCCTACTATAGTTTAACGACGGTTCCGAACGGCCAGAGTGTTTGTAATCAATGTACATTACCCAACAATTATCATCATTAAACTACTCAAATCATAGACAAGCTCAAGCACTCGAGCCTTTCCCGGGTTTTGAACCAGAATCCTACCTCACCATAGTCAGGTGTTTTCCCGATTAAGCCACGCGACAAGAACAACGCCCGATGTATTCGGTTAAATTTTGAAGCATTTTGATGTTTATGCGACGTAAAAAGCAATCTTCACACCGAAAAGCACCACTTTGAGGAAACGTTTGGTACGACTGAAAATTAGAAAATTGGGTATAGTTCTTAGGTTCCATTCAGCTTAAATAATGAAATAATTCGATCATTTGTGTTAATGTATTGTTTTTCAAAAGTAATGTTCTTTGTGGTTATTTTATTTGTATTTTACGTTGTATTCTGACTCTTAATTATATCTACAACCTACCAGATTTCGTGAATCAATTATATTTCAAATAAACTGAAATAGATCTCTTCTACAAATCGTGCCAATCATTCCCAAATTGCTCAAAATCACAGGTTTTTTGAAACAAGCTTAACGATGTCTCTTGGTTTCTATTTAATGTTGACTTTTTGCGAACGTGAAGAAACCACCCAAGAAAATATTATTCTATTTCAATGAAAATATCTTGAAACTACAAATTTTCAGTATGGCGCATAGTAAATTTTAATTAATCAGAAAATATTGAATTTGGTCTTCCGATCATATTCGAACTTTCAGTTCTGTCCTGAAATCTCCAGAATATTGTTTAGAATTCTGAATTGGAACCGAAATTTTCTAGAGAAAATTATAGTTGAAGAGAAAATCTTTCATTTTCTATAATCATAATTCACGAGAATTCCTAGTTCGCAGATCTTCATGATACTTTTTCATAAGACAAGAAGTTGAATTTACATGATTAAGGTTTTCATATGTACGAGTATCATCATTTTAAAATGAAAAATATCTATTTTTAATGGATAATTTCCATTCTATGTAATATTTTTCTTATAATGAATTCGTTTCGTTTTCATGCACTAAGAAGCCCTCTATGTGATGGTATTTTATTATATAATTTCCATACCTGAAACCTTTACAACCTGTACGTGTCAATAACATTTGACTGAATTGGTGTTACACGTATGATGTTACTACGGGAATGGATAAGATATCCTCGAACCACCCACAAAACAAATTGTATAAAATGAGTTACCATTAGATTAGTTTCATCAAACGTTCAAGTGATATTTCAACTATAAAAAATTGCATCTAATACAATATGTTGAAATACGTAAGTAAACACTTCATTCATTGTCATTCCTCTCATTCACAATGGAGACATTTCGTTATACCACATTTTCATTCATAAAATATGAAAAGGAAAACAATTGAAATATTTGAATACGATATTTATTTCAATTCCATGATTATCCATTTACGCTTGAGTATGAAATACAGATCAAAATACTGGTACTCTATTTAGCTTTTTCAAGATTATGAAAATTATTAGGTTCGGTCAAATAATTGAAATGAAAAAATGATGAAACTCATTTATAGCTCGCTGATGACGAGTAGTAAAAATCTTGTTTTTTAGGATTTTATCATGGTTTATCTCGATATTCTAATGAATTTTGAAATATTGTCATTGGATTACAGGAGAAAATATAAATTTCTTTCATCAACCAGAAAGAAATAATTAATTATTTGTGTAACTGAAATTACTCAATACATACCTCAGTTTTGAATGTCATAGGCAGATCGTATGATTATTCCTTAGAAGACCAATTTTCTAGCAAGCTTAGAGTAAATTAATTTGCATTCACGTTATTCGAGCTTGAGAAACTCATTACATTAGGTACGTGAATGGATTACGTTTTTTCATTGTGCGTGTTCTTTTCAAATTATAATTAAGCCAACCAATATTTGGTAAGAAGATATTTATTCTATCTGTATATTTAATGAATATAAAAACAGAATACGGTTCATTTATTTCTAATTCATCTGCTTCTTATGTTTATGTATAAAAAAAATGAGGGCAAATATAACTCAATTGCTTCAAACTTTATATTTTTCCTTCGCTAATAAAAACTTATATATATATATATATATATATATATATATATATATATATATATATATATATAAGTTATTAGCAATAACAGGCTTTTTTTGATATGAAAAAGTTTATTTTTGTTGACGTTTCGTTGTTATATTACAACTTTGTCAAAACTTATATTATTATTATTATTATAATAATAATATTAGTTTAAATATAAATTAATATTTTTATTTAGTTATTGCTAAAAACTTTCGAAATAAAATATCTTAAACAGGCAATAAATCAATTTTAAGAAATATATATATATATATATATATATATATATATATATATATATATATATATATATATATATATATATATATATATATATATATATATATATATATATTATTTTATTTCGAAAGTTTTTAGCAATAACAGGCTTTTTTTGATATGAAAAAGTTTATTTTTGTTGAAGTTTCGTTGTTATATCACAACTTTGTCAAAACTAATGAATAATTGAATTTATGAGTTACTATAAATATCAAATGTCAAACTCATTTTTAACTCATAGAAAAATCAAATTAGTTTTTTTGAATCTTCACTTATTGATTTTCATTATCAGAGGAAAATTTCTGGCTTAGCATTCCCTTCGGAAGTTTTAGTCTTCTTCACCTTGAGGAAACCTCTAAAACTTCCAAAGCGAATGCTAAGCCAGAAATTTTTCTCTGATAATGAAAATCCATAAGTGAAGATTCAAAAAAACTAATTTGATTTTTCTAAGAAATGAGTTTGACATTTGATATCCATAGTAACTCATAAATTCAATTATTCATTAGTTATGACAAAGTTGTAATATAACAACGAAACGTCAACAAAAATGAACTTTTTCATATCAAAAAAAGCCTGTTATTGCTAAAAACTTTCGAAATAAAATATCTTAAACAGGCAATAAATCAATTTCAAGATATATATATATATATATATATATATATATATATATATATATATATATATATATATATATATATATATATATATATAATAATTCGATTCTTGGGTTTTTTGCTTCAATTGAAACAAAATGATGTTAATTATTTTCCAATTACGTTTCGGTTATTATTTTAACCTTTATCACATTGAAATAATCCCTACACACGCTCTAATGATTTAAAATCCTACCACAAAAATGAATACCTCAGACACAAAAGTTGACTGAAACAACAATTATATTGACAATTATACCCAAAATATCTAAAAATTTTTCCAAAGAACAATAACACGTTCAACTCTCAAAGCATATTGTAAATATATGACTCGACTTGGAGATTGATCACGTCGATATTTCACTTCATTTACGATCATTTCCTGGATTACACGTTTTCTTTTATGCTGCTCAGTTTTGAGGATCTTTGTGGCCGAAAATTCGAAATTCGAATGTTCGAAATATCGAATTTTTAAAATATAAATAAAATGGTGCACGAATCAGATAGATATTCCAATATATATATATATATATCTTGAAATTGATTTATTGCCTGTTTGAGGTATTTATTTTGAAAGTTTTTAGCATTAACAGGCTTTTTTAATATGAAAAAGTTTATTTCTGTTGACGTTTCGTTGTTATATTACAACTTTGTCAAAACTAATGAATAATTGAATTTATGAGTTACTATGGATATCAAATGTCAAACTTAATTTTTTGAAAAATCAAATTAGTTTTTTTGTATATTCACTTATTGATTTACATTATCAGAGGAATATTTCTGGCTCAGTATTCGCTTCGGAAGTTTTAGTCTTCTTCACCATGAGGAAACCTCTGAAAAACTCATGGTAAGCCAGGTGATTCTTAAGTGTGATTATATTTACATATATACAATTACATATATCTTATTATATAAAAGATATGTTGATGATTGTTTAATAATAGCAGATAAAGATCAAATTAATAATATACTAGAACGTTTCAATAGTTTTCATAATAAATTACAATTCACACTTGAAGAAGAAAAAGATGAAAAATTAAATTTTCTTGATATAACAATTATAAGAAAAGATGACAAAATTTTTACAAGATGGTACAGAAAAGAAATGAATTCGCAACGAACCATAAATTATATAAGTAATCATCATTATTCCCAGAAAAAAGGTATAATAATTAATTTTATAGATAGATCACTAAAATTAACATCACCATGTTTACGACATGAAACACTTGAAGAAGTTCGTACTCTTCTCATGAAAAATAATTACCCATCAAATTTAATCAACAAAATCATGAAAAGCAGAATTCATAAATTATATAATACTTTAAATTCAAAAAGAAATGAATCTAACGAAAATAATTACATTCCCTTACCATATATTCCAAAACTAAGTACAAATATTGCTAAAATATTAAAACCTTATAATTTAAGAATAACACATACTGCCAAAAATCAAATCAAAGAAATATATACAAAATTAAAAAGTAAAACTGTAATTCAGAGAAAAACTCATACAGTTTATAATATTCCGTGTAACAATTGCAATAAAAGCTATATCGGTCAAACAGCACAAAATCTCGAAGAAAGAATCAAAGCACATAAATACGCGAAAACTCAAATCACAGCCTTAAATAAACATAAAATAACAGAAAAACATGATTTTGATTACAAAAATACGAAAATTTTGGCAACTGAAAGAGACAAAAAATGTAGAGAAATTTTAGAAATGTTACACATTCGTAAAAATTTGGAAAACACAGTCAATGAAAGAACGGACATTAAACATCTAAATTCTATCTACAACAACTTAATAAACCTCACAAATAACACTCGCAAAATAAACACACAACAATCACAAAACATCACATCTCACAACTCATTCTTTCCAGATCTACCTTCAATTTCACACACATAAACGAACAATATACACATTCTGGATAAGTATATAAAAAACTATATGTAATTGTATATATGTAAATATAATCACACTTAAGAATCACCTGGCTTACCATGAGTTTTTCAGAGGTTTCCTCATGGTGAAGAAGACTAAAACTTCCGAAGCGAATGCTGAGCCAGAAATATTCCTCTGATAATGTAAATCAATAAGTGAATATACAAAAAAACTAATTTGATTTTTCAAAAAATTAAGTTTGACATTTGATATCCATAGTAACTCATAAATTCAATTATTCATTAGTTTTGACAAAGTTGTAATATAACAACGAAACGTCAACAGAAATAAACTTTTTCATATTAAAAAAGCCTGTTAATGCTAAAAACTTTCAAAATATATATATATATATATATATATATATATATATATATATATATATATATATATATATATATATATATATATATATATATATATATATATATATATATATATATATATATATATATATATACGAGATATCAAGTAGTAATTGAGGACGAACTTCTCGTATAGTAATCCACTCTGATGCTGTATTATATTATTGTGTCATTATGCAGAATATCCGAATATAATATATTTTTGACTTGAAAAAATCATTGATTGCAATAAATATTTCAGGTTATCTTGCTCGCAATAGTGTACATGCACTCTACTGCCTCTCCTGTACCCGAAGCGAAGCCAGATCCCAAAGCTCACGTTGTTGCGTACAGTTCTCCTGTTGTTGTAGCAGAACCTTCCTTTGCTGAATATGCCGTTCCAGTAGCTTATACAGCTGACCATGTTGCACCTGCACTTTATTCTTCTGGATATACTGCCTATGCTCCAGCTTATGCAGCTTATTCTGCACCTTTGATTGTTGCATAGATTCCAATGAAATAAAAGTGTACAATATTGAAGTTTTCTTTAATTTGAAATGCAGGATTATAATTTTATCGTTATTTTCTATTTCGTTGAAATTTTCTGTCTATCTTCATCCGGTAGTAAAAGGTTTTCTTTTTGAGAGGTATAGAACTTTAAATTGTAATAAAACAACAATGGATCATTCGATTGACAAGAATTTCTTTTATTGGAAAGATAATTTTGTGGCATTACATTTTAAATATGATTTTCGGCATATGACCGCCACGGCTGGCTCGGATGTAGTCCAATCTGGACGTCCAATTTTCGATGACTTTTCCAACATTTGTGGCCGTATATCGGCAATAACACGGCGAATATTGTCTTCCAAATGGTCTAGCGTTTGTGGCTTATCCGCATAGACCAATGACTCTACATTGCCCCACAGAAAGTAGTCTAGCTGTGTTAAATCACAAGATCTTGCAGGCCAATTCACAGGTCCAAAACCTGAAATTAGGCGGTCACCAAACGTGTCTTTCAATAAATCGATTGTGGCACGAGCTGTGTGACATGTTGCGCCGTCTTGTTGAAACCACAGCTCCTGGACATCATAATTGTTCAATTCAGGAATGAAAAAGTTAGTAATCATGGCTCTATACCGATCACCATTGACTGTAACGTGTTGGCCATCATCGTTTTTGAAGAAGTACGGACCAATGATTCCAGTAGTCCATAAAGCGCACCAAACAGGCAGTTCTTCTGGATGTAACGGTGTTTTGACATACATTTGAGGATTATCTTCACTCCAAATGCGGCAGTTTTGTTTGTTGACGTAGCCATTCAACCAGAAGTGCGCTTTATCGCTAAACAAAGTTCGCTTAAGAAAATCGGGAACAACGGCAATCTCGTTATCGAATAAAATTGCACTATTTGCAAGCGTTGTTCAGGCGTGAGTCTATTCATGATGAATTGCCAAACCAAACTGAGAATAAATCACTTCTCAGCTGTTAAATCGGTCGCCATCTTCAACAGTAAGTCCAGCTTAAAGTTCTATACCTCTAAAAAAAACACCCGTTATTTCATATATGAAGATGAATAATAAAACATTCATTTGAGAAATTCAAATTAATCCAAATAATGTTATACTAGAGCAGTTTTAATGAAAAACGTATATGATGTGATGCCTCCATTATTCTTCAAGTGATAAATGTTAGAGAAATATTGAAATCGATGCCACACTTGATGTAAGTGCAAGACAGCTGTTTCGTTCCACAAGGAAATGTTCAGTTGCACCACGTCCATCGAAATGAGGCAACGATTCCAATCTCAAGCATCTTTTTATGACTCCAACTGAAGTCAATTAATGAATACTTAATTTCCATCTATAGAAATCATTACGAAACATCTTTCAGATCATAGACACACCAAGCATCGGACGCTCAGACATCTTCTATACCCGTAGGTATGTAGTAAACTGCAATGTCTATTTGACAAATATCATTATACGATGTTTTCAAATGGCAATAGGTTACGTCAGACGTAGGTACACTCGCATCTAGGGACCTATTCGGCGAGATTTTTAAGGAAATTTATTTAAATTTATAAAGCATATATGTCAACTAGAACGAACCAATCACTTTCGAGAGCGAATATTAAGTGCGCTTCCAAAAATTATCGAACTTGTCGAATTATAATGATATACAATTTCATCATTATTATGAATCATCAGTCTTATTTATCAATCAGTCAAGATTCGATGACTGTTAAAACGCCCCTAGGTCCTATATCCAAATGCGGCGATCATTAGTTCGTGAACCATTCACGTGAGCTCCCTCTATCGAGGAAAAACGTATACATCCTCTCCAGCATTTTAGATTCCTACTCATAACAACACAAATGAATGTACGTAAAAGCTTTGTAGACATTTCATTCAAACACAACAGAACTTTGTCTGCAATGTGTAAAAATGGTCCCATGCCTAATCGCTCCAGATCACACCCAGGCGGGCAATAAGATAAAGATAGCTAGTTTCAAGATTCACAAATCACTCATAATAGTCAATACTGAGACTCTTAGTCAACAATTAAGATCTTAAGAATTAATAATCTCCATTAACTTCAACAAACTTATTAACATCAAACCGAGGCTTATTAGCCCAGAAGATAATCCAGGAGATAAGGATAATCCAGGATAATAAGGAGACCATCCACAGTGCATGAGAATAGTGTAATACCTAGGAAATTAACCGTTTTCTCTTAGACGGAAGTCGCAGTCATCAATACAAAAGTTGATTGAAAACTCGTGTTAGGTTTACTACAACAGAAAACAAGATCTTGAGGTTTGCTCTCACCCATGACAAAGCCACAGTCACTGCACTATCAGTCCATCTTCGTAACCATCGTACCACCAATGTTAATGCATTATTTATTATCAAGAAATAATCGATGAAGAAGTTGCATCAGATCAGCGTGTGAAATGTGTGTGCGGATAACTGCACAACTCAATTTTGGAAGAGTGTTAATGTAAATAACATAAAGTGAAAGGACGAGCCTACTTCCCAAGGAGGAATTTCTCCTTGAAGGTTTTTACATTCAGAGTGGTACATGTTACCATCTAAGTTTTGTATTACTCAAATTATTGAAATTTTCAAACAGATGTTAGTAGCTCTGACAATAATATCAGGAATTAACTCTAATCTTTCAAAAGGAAGAATGTGTAACTAAGTCATAGGCTTTAGATGAGTCAAACTTCAACACGGACGGAACTTTTTTTCTCAAACGCAAAGATAAAAGCATATAACAGCTCCAATACATCTGTTTCGATGTCCTTATTTTTTGAAAAGCTTGATGAATTTTTCGTCATTATGGTTTCATGTTCCAGGTTTTTCTTCTTTTTCCAATTAGGATTTCCATGGGAAATCCAATGGGCTTGCTACGAGGCTTTTTGCCCAATTCGTCGGCTACAGATGTGCCTCCACTAAAGGAGGTCTCGAGGACTCAATAAACATCCTATGTTAATTCAATAATTTCTTGATATTATTTTTTTTTTAATTTTTCTGATAAATTTTCACTTGCTGGTTCTTCGTTGTCTTAGGCTCTCTGTTCGGACACTAGATTCTCTGTGAATTGAGAGTATGAGAGAAAATTGCAAATGGTTTTTATGGTTACACTATCTGTATGATTGAATAAAACATCCAGGTAACTTATGGGTGATGGAATTTTGAGTTTTAATATATCATCGTATAAATTCCAGGTTCTGCTTTCATCTATTCATAGAGTATAATATCAGTTCCCATTGAATCAGTTATCACCTGTAGATTTGTCCGATATATAATCATTTTCTATGTATCGTGGAAAGTTTGACGTATGTTAATGACAAATATCATTCTTTTATGCAATAATATTTTAGATGGATCTATCGAAGTTACCAGACCCAGTGAAGGTACATCCCTTGATAAAGTTCACCCGTTATACATTGCTTGTACTTGGGATTATTTATGGAGCAACAAGAAGAAATTACCTAGAGAGAAAAGAAAAAATTGCCAGAGAAATCAAAAGACAAATGCGATGCATGGCCAAGAAAATTGCAAAAGAAGAAAGAGAAAGGCTATCAAGGAAGTGATATGAAGTTTTATTCCTTCAATTATTTTTGATATACATATTAACCTTTCATTTATTTATTCCCTAAATTTATTAAAATTATTATAATTAATGGTGTTTCACAGTTATGCATATATCACACAAATAAATCGGTAGTCGAATAAACTCTCGTTGCATTGCGATATATTCATTGATGAAACATCCAATGCAAAATATACAAGACAGTCAATAAGTTTCATAATTTCAGCAGCCATTCTCAGAAATGCATCTAAGAATCTGAGAGTCGTCAACAGTTTCACACAAAAATTTCATCCATTGTCTGAAATTTTTGTGAGGATTTAATCCTGTTATAGCAATTAACTATCGACATAGATCCACAGGAATACAAATTTTGACTGCAAAACATGTCTATATTTTCAGTCAACTGTGTGTGTAACTTGTAATGAAGTATGGTATAATTTTCTCATTCTGAGAAAATTATACCATGTCTTTTTTCAACTTGCGATGAATTCCATTTTAGGCATTCCTTGAAAAAATTGTATTCTTTATTCAATTTATATTTGTATCCTATAATTATTAGTTTCAGCTAATGCACCTAATCGACTTTCCCAGAAAATTTCAAGTGTTTTTACTATGTCTAAAGTAGGAGGTGATACTAATGACTACAGATAAATTTGTTTAACGGTAAGGTGCAGTGAAGTTTGTAGTGTTAACCATACAAGCATTTTTCATAAATTGTTATCTTTCAAAACGCATTATTTGAAATTATTTATGAACATTGATTTTTAGTAGTTTTATGCTCTTGACATTTCTGAAAATAGATTTTTAAGTTTGATAAACACATCACTGACTCATGGAATCTTTTCAAATGAATTGAAATGTTCATTGATAATACTAGTGCTTAAAATTTGTAACACTGTCAGATTGGAGAAATTTCGACCTATAAATATTCTTCCATAATATGAAACAATTCTAGAACTAGTTGTTAAAACTCAGGTTCTACAACTAAGTGAAAATCATTCACTTATTTTTGACTTACAATCAGGTTTCAAGAGGAATTCCTCCTGTGAGACAGCAATGTTGAGCATATGTGAGGAATGGTATAGAGCTATAGATGAAGGAGAGGTAGTGATTGTAGTATTGTTGGACTTCAAAAGAGCATTCGAAACTTTATGTAGATCATTGCTGATGAAAAAACTGAATAAAATTGTTTTTGAAGGTTTAGTAAACAAATGGTTATTTGCATTCGCCATCTCAAAAGTTAAATTGTGTTCTTTCGGACAGCATTGGAGTTGAATCTGGCGTACCTCAGGGTGAGGTCTTAGGTCTTATACATTGATGATATTGTTTTGCATGTAAAAAAATGCTCTATACGATTGTTCGCAGATGATACAATGATTTATGTTTGTTGTAAAAATATCCAGACTATGACAAAATGGATTAATAGAGAATTGGCAGCAATAAATGAATGGCTAAGCGATAACAGTTTATCGCTGAATATAACAAAGTCTAAATTTATATTTCTTGGTACAAGTAAAATTCTTGAGGTGATAAGTAACGAAAATATAAATATTACGATTGAAAACCAGAACATTGAAACGTAAAACTTGTTGAATACTTAGGCGTTATGTTAGATGAGAAATTGAGTTTCATATGTAGTCTTCATATCATCTAAAATCTCAAAGAAAATCAACTTTCTCAAAAGAATTGGAAAAAATCTGACGACATATATGAAGTTATCGCTCTTTAAGTCAATAATAATGCAACACTTCGAATATTGTTATTGGGATTGAGTAAAGAAGAAACTCAACATTTACAAAAGTTACAGAACATACAGCTATGCCAACAATTTTGAAATGTAATACAGTCCAATCCAAAGCATGCTCAACTGTTTAGAACTAATGTCAGTCAAACAGAGAATAATTTTCTGCTACATATATATTTATATTTAAAGATAAACACAAATTGTTGCCATATAGAATAATAAAAAATGTAACATGTGTCAGTGATGTGCACGTTATAATACAAGAAATGATGACAATTTTTACATGCAAGTTTATTAGCTTTCCAAATATAGGAATAGTATATTTTATGAAGGATTCAACGCATTCACTAAGTTGCCTAGCTTCATAAAAACAATTAGTGAAATTAAAGTATTCAAGAGTAAATTAGCTAAGTTCGTTTCAAACATATAATTGAAAATAATATATTTTGAACCTAAGTGTTTATATGATTTTGTAATAGCAATTGTATTAACTAAAATAAATAAATATTATTATTATTATATAATGACTACAGATGAATTTGTTTAACGGTAAGGTGCAGTGAACACTGAAGATTATAGTGTTTACCATACACGAGTTTTTCATAAATTGTTAACTCTCAAAAAGCATAATTTGAACTTATGAACATTGATTTTTTTCGATGCTCTCAAAAGTGCCTACTTTGATTTGATTTTGTGCAGTATTTACTTTTCGCTTGCATTAGACAGTTGCAAGTTTATAAGAGGAACTTATTTATTGAGACTTCACATTTTTGTACACAAGTCTGCACTATTTTGCACTTCTTCACTTCGAATACATTCAAAATTTCATATCCAATAGTAGGTTTAGTTACTGCATTCGAAATGAGTAGGTACCATGTCATATTGTGCTGCTTCTGTTAATTTTTCAGAAATGATTCTAAAAATGTCTTGGTTTTTTTTCTTGATTAAACTTTTTTATCTCCGAATCTAATTAACAAAAGTCTATTATCTATATTTTCTATTGTATTTGTGGTATATTTGATTTTCAACCTTTCTAATATATATAAAAATATAATATAAAATTCTCATTCTTATAAATTGATTGCAGGTTATTCAGTTTTCTGCACTGCTTCCAACTGATTGAAACTTTGTCAGTGCAGTGTGATGAGGTTTTTTCAAAGGCCTTCATATCTCAAGCTTAAGAAGTAGTCTCTGTTACTTCAGCACCAAATTTTTGCGATTGACACATTATATCGAATGGATTATTTTGCTAAAATGTGATGATTCACTATATTTCACTGAAACATGGTTTGATGAAAATTTCATAGAAAAACACTCATCTCAATTACGCAGAATTATAATAATTGCTTGACGATTGTTCCGAATTTTTCATCTCTTTCAAAGCTTAAATTTTTGGAGTTGAACCGTTTAATTTTCGGAAATATGGTGAACAATCGTTGGTGAACAATCGTCGGTGAATATAGTGAACAATCGTCAATCAGTTAATATAAACCTCTAAACTTAGGCAAAGTGTTCTTTATAAATAAATTTTTATAATTTTTTTTCATAAATCCACTATTTTCGAACAATTTAGTTGTGTTCGTCTCTGTCTTGAGCAGATTTCTATTCACGTAGAAAGACGTGTATATGGCATTAGCTACGTTTTGTACGAAATCCTTTCCACATTTTTCAATCACCTAATGACACTGCTAAATTCACATATAAATATATGGTATATTAATAATAATAATGAATTATAATCTATAATTCAAATTTATTATAGATGTCGTTTATTTACATTCACATTGTATCTTTTCAAACTACAACTATTGGTGCAGAGTAGGGTGCGTATGGAGAATATCCGGTATATGCAGCTGCATAAGGAGAGACATATGGAGCGCTGTACGCAGAGTATGCTAGAGGACTTGCAAGTGCAGCACTGTAAGCCAATCCTGGAGCGACAATCGGAGCGCTGTAGCCAAACACACCTGCCTTCGGCACTGGTTTTGCTTCAGGTGTTGCTTTGGGTTCAGGATCTGCTATGACCAATCCACATCCAAGAAGAACAATGAAAAGGCCGAACTACAGAATGAAATAGCCAATTATTCACAAAAATAATCAAAGTTATCATGAGTTGGAACGAGAGTCCAACACATGAGAACATTAGGGCGAGTACGTGAAGCTTATATATACTCTATATAGTACTGTGGGCGTTTTGAAACTCATCGCTTCTTGATTGATTGATCAAATATGGACTGATTATTCATAATAATGATGAAATTATTTTATCCTATTATCATTCAACAAGATCGATGATTCTTTCGAAGCGCACTTAACATTCACTCCCGGATTAAGAGTCTCAGTATTTACTATATATATATATATATATATATATATATATATATATATATATATATATATATATATATATATATATATATATATATATATATATATATATATATATATATATATATATATATATATATATATATATATATATATATATATATATATGTAAATATAATAGCAAATTATGCTGAGATTCCAGTCAGGTGATCTCATGAAAGACTCTTTCCTCTTTGTTCGAGTTTTCTGGATTTATATTCCTCTCTTCGTCAGGAGGATTATTATGAAATTTCATCAATGAATTCTCATTAGCATGGTGCAAAGTTTTGAACTTATGAAAGTTCACAAATATGATAGTAAAAAAAGATAATACAAAATTCATATTTTCTTCTTTTGTGCTCTGTATTAAAGATAAATTATCTTTGATTTCTTCTGGCGGAGAGACATTTATGAGTGTCAAAAGATGCAACAAAGGAGAGAGAGTCTTCGTCGCATACGAGTACATATCTTTGATAATCCTGTTAATTCTGTACTGCAATACAAATTTTAAAAATTAGCACAAAAAAGTTTAATTCTTCATGGAATACCACGATGAAAATCATCCAAAGTTTCAAATGAACGTGTGAATGAATCAACTTATAATTGAGCTTTGAAACAAAGAACGTAAATAAAAGAAATTGGGCTGTTGAAGAACATAGATCAAATCAGAGTTCATCAATTTCAAGTTGAAGATAGTTTGTCAATAGGACTTATTGAAGAAAATAGGAATTGATTGGCCAAATTTCATTGAATTCAGAAACAATAATTTTCAACGTCAATATTCGAGTTTATCAACTGCGGTTGTACAAACCAAATACTAATATTCGTAATTCTAACTGAAACTAAATTCGAAGATTCTAAGTAACTTTGGCGTACGTCATTCACTGAAAGCTGCATTTGTTTTACAATATTCCGATACCCTAGAAGTCTAGGCCTGTGTTGCTTTCGTAAACAGTTTGGAAATCAATATAATTCATTTTATTTTGATTGACCTTCCAATGCAGTCACGAGTAGTTTGAGTGACGTTATAGTGACGAAATATTTATATATTATATAATTATTTATATAAATATATTTTATAGAAAATATTTATATATGAATATAAGGTTATATATACCCACATATACAATATGCATATAAACTAAAAATTGATATCTATTCAATTACGAAGTTTACGTTTCGATAAAAATTTTAGCTTACCCTGAACTTCGTAAATAGTTTTCACTGAATATGAAAAAATGAATGATTTAATCTAAAAAAAATAGAAAATATGTGTATTTGTATATAACTATTTATATATATATATATATATATATATATATATATATATATATATATATATATATATATATATATATATATATATATATATATATATATATATATATATATATATATATATATATATAATATATATATAAAATTGATTTATTGCCTGCTTAACATAGTTTATTTTGAATGTTTTTAGCAATAAATATTATTTCAGCGGTTTCCTCATGGTGAAGAAGACTAAAACTTCCGAAGTTAATGCTGAGCCAGAAATAATTCTCTGATAATAAAAATTAATATGTGAAAATACAAAAAAACTATTTTGATTTCTTCAAAAAATGAGTTTGACATTCTGATATCTATAGTTATTCATAAAATTCAATTATCCATTAGTTTTGACAAAGATGTGATAAACAACGAAAATAAAGAGTTTCATATTAAAAGAAGCCTGTTATTGCTGAAATCATTGGAAATAAACTATATATATATATATATATATATATATATATATATATATATATATATATATATATATATATAACCCACAACAATTATATTACACTATATGTTTACAATAAAAAAGTAGTTGCATGCTTACAGTTTTGATCATCATTTTGTAAATGTACTATTCACAGGTAACACAGGAATACTAACGATAGAGTATAGAATTTCTGTTTATATAAGAATATCTACAAGGATAAGTGAAGAAGAAATGAGTTAAAATCAGTATTCAAGAATCGTATGCGGCCGAATGAAATAATGTCTCAATTGTTTTAATTATATTGCGCATAGATTTAGTGAGAATTTGGTGGAAGATTGAACACAACTGTCTCGATCTGAAGACAGCCACAACTTTTTTGTGTTGTGTCTTCATATCAAGAAGTATAACACTCATCACTTGAAAATGCCGTATGAGAATCCAGCGAAACGTCGTGAAAATTCACATTATCTTCCACAAAATCCAAACCCGGAATATTTTCATTTATTTATATAACCCATAGAATTGGATAATGTCGAGAATTTAAATAATTGGAGTGGTGGTAGATATTTTGTCTCAGATATTTGAGGCTGATTCGAAATGTCCTATAATATTCAATACCAGAACAGCGTACCTATTTTCAGAATGCGAGCGTCTAAACAAACCCTTTTATTATCGAGAATACAAATTATCAATAGTCTTGTGGTCATAAAATTTGTTTACCTTCTTCAAATGACCTATTCAAAAAAAATAATACATTAGCGAGTCGGATTTCAACGTTAGTTCTTTGAAAAATGATAGGTAGAAAAATGATAGAAAATTGAATGAGATAATTCATTTTCATAATAGAAAATCAAATATTTTAGGAGAGAATAATCATATTGGTTCGATATCCTTGCTATCACATTTTCAAAAACTTACGTGTGCATGTGAGTCGTAAGTCAGGTCATGTGACACACGGAAGCAAACCCGAAAATCTTCAGAAGCATATATATATATATATATATATATATATATATATATATATATATATATATATATATATATATATATATATATATATATATATATATATATATATATATATTTATATATATATATATATATATATATATATATATATATATTATTTATATATATTTATTTATATATATATATATATTTTTTTTATAAAGTTTTTAGCAATAACAGGCTTTTTTATATGAAAAAGTTTATTTTTGTTGACGTTTTGTTATTATATTACAACTTTGTCAAAACTAATATTGTTATATTACAAAGTTGTAATATAACAACGAAACGTCAACAAAAATAAACTTTTTCATATAAAAAAGCCTGTTATTGCTAAAAAACTTTCAAAATAAAATATCTTAAACAGGCTAATAATAAATCAATATATATATATATATATATATATATATATATATATATATATATATATATATATATATATCTTATATATAAAATTCTCGTGTCACAGTTTTCGTTTCCATACTCCTCCGAAACGGCTTGAGCGATTCTCATAAAATTTTGTGAGCGTATTGAGTAGGTCTGAGAATCGGCCAACATCTATTTTTCATCCCCCTAAATGTTAGGGGTAGTCCACCCCTGAATTTTGTTTTTTATTTTTTAGACAAAATTTTCAGTTTTTATTTTTTTATGATACAACATACAAAAATACATACAATACTAAATTTTCACCCTTCTACGATCAACCCTTATTTTTTATAGCTGTTTATTTCTTTGGCGGCTTGATGATATTGTTGGCAGGCGATTTCAGGCAGACGTTGCCAGTAATTCCCCGTGGAACGCCTGCAGATGAATTGAATGCTTGCCTGATGGCATCACCTTTATATGTTACCGTTATTATGGAATAACGTAAAAACATTATCGCTAACCACTAATATGAGAATTCAACTTCAAAATGATCAAAGTGCTGCACAATTTTCCAAACAATTATTAGCTGTTGGAAATTGAAAAGTCCCAGTTGATGCGACATCTGGATAAATTACTCTTACCAACAACTTTTGCCGATTTGTAGACTCTCAATTAGCTTTTATTGAAGATGTTTTCCAAACATTAGTGAGAATTATCAGAATTTTGCTTAGTTAAGTCAACGAACAATTCTTGCAGCAAAGAATAATGATATACACGCACTGAATTTCACCATTCAATCAAAAATTGCAGGCGATTTGGTGACATACAAATCCGTTGATTCCATAACAAATCCCGATGATGTAGTAAATTATCCATCGGAGTTTTGAACTCTCTGGAGTTACCAGGATTTCCAGCACATAACTTGCAACTCAAAGATGGTACAGTTATTATGATATTGCGTAATTTGAATCCACCGCGACTTTGCAACGGTACTCGACTTTCGGTTAAAAGACATGCCGAATTTGATTGAGGCAACCATTATTAACGGAAAGTACGCAAGTGAAAATGTATGTATTCCTCGAATACCAATGATTCCGACTGATCTTCCGTTTGACTTCAAACGATTGCAATTTCCAGGTCGCCTTGCGTTCGCAATGACAATGAACAAGTCGCAAGGCCAATCGCTTAGTGTTTGCGGGATAAATTTAGAAAATCATTGTTTTTCACATGGGCAGTTATACGTTGCGTGTTCACGAGTTGGGAAACCATCCGCTTTGTTTGTGTTAACGTCAGACCAAAAAACAAAAAATGTGGTTACTTCAATGAAACGGATAATTTGCGGACACGGATATAATTCAGTATTTACTTTTGATTCACTTTCATTTACTTAGAGACGTTCAACTAAATAACACTTCATTTTTGTAATCGAAATGAATTCATTACTGTTGAGAAACGAAATAAAATTTTTCCTTTTCAAATATAAAACTTTTAATCACCAAACGAAATGTTACATAAAACGAAGCCATCTGGTGGCGAAACGGAGTTCGCCGGGTCTGCTAGTATATATATATATATATATATATATATATATATATATATATATATATATATATATATATATATATATATATATATATATATATATATATATATATATATATATATATATATATATATATATATTCATGTATATGTATAAATCAATCATTTTTCCCAGCAAACACCCAACTAATTTCAAGAAAATAAAACAAGGAATAAGTACATCCATATTTATATCCAAAACATAGTTTTAACTGTGTAGTAGCCTTATATGTGTGTAAAATGATGCAACGTTTTCATAATATAAACATCAGAAAGGGTTATCAAAAAGATACTTCAATAGTTCTTAGTAATTTGTGAGCCAAATACTATAAATGAGTTTTACCAATGTTTGTCATAAGAACATAAATTTTTTATTGAATTACATTGTACAATTCTGAAAATAAATATCTATCTATATTAAATAAAAACACTTTTCTTGGTTACACAATATTAATAATAAATACTTGACAATTGTTTCGGGGTGTTACCCCATTTTCTAGAGTTAAACTCAAAAGTTGAGTTGATTCAAAAAAGTTGAGTTTAACTTTTCAAAATGAATCAGAGAACAATCAATCAACTGAATATTTATCTATCTAACACCTGAGCCTTTGAGAGAGGCCCTGAAAACGAAAGTGGTCTTAGTAAATTAAACGAAAACATTACACTGAGAAACATTACACTGATAGTTAAAAAAAATTATACGTGAAAAAGAAGGTAATATTTTTTTTTTATATCACAGGCGAGCATTACGCCCAATCTGGCCTTGACTGGTATTGTCATTAGCCACCACCTAATCATGTATAACCAAATTTACTAAATAGTTAATCAAACACTGTTGTAACAATAAATAATTCAAATCTTTGAATACAAGCAAAACCGAAAACAATTTGAGCTAATAACTTATAACACATAGGAAGTTACAGGATAGTACGCCAAGGGCTCATCGAGGCGAATTTTTTCTTCTTACACAAATTGACATGAACTACGGAAAGAAAGGTTTAAACACATTGGGAGAAACATAGGAAATGCAACGTTGCCTATTCTAAATTTTAAGACCTAGCGACTGAATATATTCGAAGACCAACTCGTATACCTCCAGATTATTCAAAGATAATATGAAATTCAGACTGTAGGGTTGATAAAATTTGATTATTCTATTGATATTTGAAATCAATTCGATGCGTTGATGACTGAACTTACTACAGGCTAATAAAAGATGATCAATTGTTCCCAGTTCATCACATTCACACTCTGGATTATCCTTCAAACCAATCTTATACATATATTGTGGACATATTGCATGACCGCTTCGGAGACGACATAAAATACGGACAAACTCTCTGCGATTACCGATGCTATTATACCAGGTAACGGCCGACGGTACAGGATTAATGCACTTGTAAAATGCCCCTTTGCTTCTTCTTGAAAAAAATTGTCTGTGAAACGCTGAATGGACATAAGAAGGTAATATTATTGAGGGTAAAATAGAGTGCGATTTGGATGTTCATAATTTAAATTTACATTTTATATATATTTTATTACATAAACGTTCGCAAAACAAATTTATATTCAAATTTGCATAAACGTTCACATTTTCCCTGAGTAATTTTTACTGATTTTGAACACACCAGAATGGACTTTCGGTAGCCCCCCATTTTGAAATCCTTGGCTACGCTACTGTAAACTCGACATCATTTACAAAAGGTATAGTTCTGTATTTGTAAACATTTCGAGAGTAGGTACGTGGGAATTGCGATATAATAAGCTCTGATTGTATCAGATAAATTCGACAGTTTCATGGATGAATAGGATCCCGTGACGTATATACGAAGAAAATGACCCTTTGAAAATTCAAATTGTAATATAATGTAGGCATACAATTTTACTTCTCTTCTATGCCTCATTTCACTATTATGCAAGTTTTTCATGCAAACTCTTTTCAATCGTTTTTTCATTTATTGTTACGTAATTCGCTTTTATGAGGAATTCTGACGCTATTATTTGAATATTCAGTGGATCTAGTTTAATATTACGTAATATATTTATAAGTTTTCAGAATTCAGACAGTGATAGTCTGTTGGAGAGCTAATATAATAATTTATTGCTTAAATGAAAAGTGAAGTAGGTGCATATTGTAGGTTAAAATTGAACGACATTATTTCACCTGGGAGATTTCGTCAATATATCAATTGTCAAACATCGATATATTTAAAAACTTTGTTTCACAGAAACAAGTTCGCAATTAATTTTCGAATAATTTCGGATCACATATTCGCAATTGATTATCGTATATGTGATCGTATATTTGATAATCCTCAGGCGTTAGAGCCAAGTATTTTTCATTTTGAAATATTTGTGAATTAATACTATTGAAAAATGTAAATGTCCAACAAAGAAATTGTTCTTAGCACAAAGATGAAAGAAATGGAAAACGTAAATTATTTCTCATTTGTACGTACTTATCTTATGTTTATTCCCAATTAATATCGATTAGATTAGGTCACTCAATTTCATTGCAAGTTTCATTAGTTTTTCTGCAAATTTTCTCGAAAAATTTTTCTCTGATGAATACTTCATAATTCTTTATCGAGTTTGCTATATTGGAATCTGATTCTGATTTAAATTTGATTGAATATATCTTTTTTTATATGTACACAGCTTTTACTCACGTTTTTTTTTACAACGCACTTTTTCTCCTTTTGAATCAAAATGTGCCATAAAAGAATCTGAAATATTCAAAGTAAAGTCGTTCGATATTTAGAAAAAAATTGAGAACAACTGTCGAATATGAAAGTAGAGAATCATTCATCTATGTACTTTGCAACTTTTGGTATATATCTCAACTACTAATGACGCTTGTTATTGAAAATTATGAAATCTGTGGCTGAACAGATCTTACCGAAATATTGAGCTACAAATTTCTGTAAGGCAACATTCTGGGTCCGCAGTTTAGAATATAAATTACTCATATGCTGTACCTATTGTTAGAGGATATTTGGCAGGGTAATCAGGTGATTATGCATACAATCAATGGTTCAGTTTTCATTTTGAATTTTGATTTTTCGAACGTTTCTTGAAATATTTAATTTTGAAGCTGCCTAAAATCTAGAGTCCTCATCAAAAATCATTGAAATCAGTTATCAAGCTGATTTCAATATCTTGATATGTTGAGATAGTGTTTGAATCACTCAAAATTCAAAATCTCCGAGAGTCTGATAAAGTAATAAACTCTGAATATAAAAATATGAGATTTATGAAAATCTGTAATCTCCGATAAGAAATGTTCATCGAAATGTGGATGTAATGAATTCAAATGAATTGAGAACATTCTCTGTGAACTTATGGGCCAAATAAAGCTTATAATCTTGAAACGCTTGAAATAATTTGAGTTATTCATATAAATTTACACACTGAATGGAGTTAGTTTTTTCGGAAGTACCCAATAATTTTAGCTTATAAATATTGATTCTAGGAATGTTTTTGAATTCAATGCTAGAAGAAAAAAAATTATACCTACTTTCGGTACCTTTCCAGTAACAAATAATAATATGATTATTCATGATTCTAATGACCAAAATCATGCAGTCACGAATATATCTATACTTCGTGCATAAAGTCATCATATATGGCAAACTACTTCCACCATCTCTACAAATAAAATATTCTTATTCAGTATTGCCAAATGTATGGAAAAATCAAAGATTCCTACTGAAGATAGTAATGAATGCAATATAACATTTCCTTCCACCTATAAGTTTTCTTCTGTGTTCTCCTGCATTCACTAAGTAAATCAACTACTCAACAGCAGATGTCACTAGTATATCGTGTTAATGGTTTTCCATAATTTCTCAAAACTTAGAATTCCAATAATGAGAATATTATTTATGATCCTTTAACTGAAAATCTTTCGAATTTACTTATATGAATTTTTGAAAATTTTCAATTTAATTTGAATTTTTAAGTTAACAAACAATTGTATATTAAAATAAATTAAACTCTTGGCTTAATGTTTCACGATTTAAATGTTTAAATGTTTAATGTTTAAATCGTGAAACATTAAGCCAAGAGTTTAATTTATTTTAATATTCAATTATGTTTCACCAAGAGTTAAGCGAGAATTCAATCTCATTAAATAAACAAACAATTGTTCATATTATTTATGAAAATATATCTCTCAAATTTATGAGATTTTTTCAAAGTATCTCAATTTTCATGTACTATATAAAATTCTGAAAATTTGTCATCAACTTTCATATGACAACTTGTGAATGATGATTTCAATTTTCAGGTTTTCCGTTTCCTAAAATCACGTTTGGTTTTACTTGAGCAAGGTGGATTTCTTTAGTTTTTTGAAATATTGAATGCACTTCACCATTTTCCAAATGGTGAAGTGCAATATTATTGGAACTTATCAATGAAGAGAAAATTCCTCTCGAAGAATTCGAGTGTTATCTGTATGTTAACTGTATGTGTTCATTTTTGTCAAAAGGCCAATGGAATTAGTACCTTGTTAAATGTTAAATATGCGGACATTACTATATCATCATCCCAATCAACAAAGTTTCTTGGAATATATGTATTCAGAAATTTGAGATGGACATCACACATTGAGGTCTTATGTAAAAAATTGTGTAACTCATTTTTTGCAATCTCTAGAATTAAGAACATCGTACCTAGAAACTGTGTTATGTATGTGTATTACAGCCTTGTATATAGTCATCTGAATTATAATATTCTGCTGTGGGGCTGCTCTACAAAAATAAATAGGGTGCATATTACACAGAAGTGAATACTTCGATTAATATTCAATATCCATCAGCGAACATCTTGTAAACCTATCTTCATTAATAATTACATACTCACCTTACCGTGTTTATAGTATATTTATAGATGTTTGTTATGTGTTAAAGAATTGAATAGTACCTAATCATGATAATCATCAAGGAACAGGGATGTGCTACTTATTCCTATGCATAAAACAGCTAAATTTGAGCACTCTCTCTATTATCAGAGTATTAAAATTTTCAACCATTTACCATCGAATTTGAAAGTATTGAAAGCTCATTTGTTTAAGAGGAGAGTTGAATCTCTGTTCTTAACAAAGGCATATTATAGTGTGGCAGAGTATTTCGATGATTCGAATGTAGGCAATAATGTATGAATCAATTTTTTGTATCATATGTTTTTATATTTTTTTTCAACACAAATGTTCTTCACTATGTGAAATTGTCTCAAATGTTTAATATTTCTGAGGTAATTTTTTTCTTTTCTCTTCGAATAAAGTTGTATATTATTGTATATTATTGTATTATTGTAAAGTTGTATAAATATAAATTCAACCAATATTTTTGTCTGAACCAATATTTTTGCTCGAGGGCTGAATGGAAGATCAGACTCAAAACTGAATTCAGTCATTTTTAGAGCATTCTTCTTAGTAGTAATTATTGTTTCAATTGAAATGAATGTAATTTTACAATGTAGGGAAAGTTTCTCAATGAAAAAAAATTCTTTATTCATTTATTTATCCCATAAAATATCAATTGTTCATGTGGAAAACTGATGCTTTTTGAGGTATTTTCGATGAGTGGCAATTACTTGAGTTTCTAGAAAGCCGATTGGATTAATGGTACGAACATGGATTATTCAGTTGCAGCTAATAATTACCTGTGTCACTACTATATAATATTGATGTTATTTTTTTTTATCACAGAACCTAACCTGAAAATCCCTCATGTCCTAATGCGCGTAATATTCAGTTCAGAGTTCACTGCTATAATTTCCTTCAACGTTATTATCAAATAATGATATGGGTTTTCTCCATTTTTTACTACAGATGTATCAATTAAACTTCCAGCATTCATTAGATGGTTATTGACAATGAAAATATCCCATTAATGAGAGTAGGTACAACTTAAATACAAAACATCAATCGATTTATATTGCATCGATATTTGTATAAATTGATGACTCCTTATCCAATGATTTCCATTTACTCTTCGTATTTCTCTAGATAAACGTTTTAAGTTTCGTCCATCGGTAACTAAATTGATACACGATATGCAGTGTGCAATGCATAGCTCAGTAAGTATTCTCCATTTCCAAATTAATTCTATCTTTGTGGTTTATCAATAATCAATAGTTTTTTTCGATAGTTTTATTCCCTGTAGACTATTTGCAGTTACTTACTTGAATCTTTACAATTACAATCTTCTGAATTTAAATTGATATTCTTTTTTCAATTATTCAACTCATCAATAATTCAATTTGTCACTTTAACAAAAAGTCAATAAAAGACTTTTCGAAATTCAAAATTCACATTTTGAAGAAGCCATTAAATTAGAAGTCATCAATTTTGTGGAACGTACGTAAAAATTTTCAATGAAATGTGTGAAATCTAGAAGACTGTGTTATCATTATCATTTCATTTTCCAAAACAGGAGGAGAAACAATAAAATAAATGTTTCTTCTTCTACAAAAAAGCTCTTGTAGAAGCTTCTTCGAAGCTACTTGAGTAAGCAGTCCGTAGCGAATCGTCAAATTAATATTGATTTTTCATTGAATCGTAATAATATAATTACGATTATATTATTTGTTTCAACTATAATATCTACAATTACCATGTTTTTACCATTGTTTGAAGTCCAGTCCATTGTTTCAACTTTACCATTGTTTAAGTTGATTTAAATGTTCTTCAAAATCAACCTATCATAAATTTTGCCCTTTTTGTCTGATTATAGCCTTTCTTGAAATAATATCATATTTTTCATATATTTTTTAAATTGTTGGAATCTAGTCTCATGTGAAAAAGAAAGAAAAAACTTTCGAAAGAATGAAAACTCGGGACTCTTTAATTTACATCTTTCATTGGAAGTATATATAGAAATAATTATAGTCTTTTTTGCAGACGTTCATTTTGGTATTGATGGTTGTGTCCCAGTTATCTGCGGCCCCTTCTCCGAACTTATATTTTGGAATTGATGGCACGTATGGGCCGATTGTTAGGTTGGGAGTAGATTCATACCCATTTTACTGGTCACCATCACTCAGAGTTAATCCTTATGGATACTACTACAAGAGATATTACTATTGGTGAAAAAAAATTATATAGGTTAATTAGGGATACTTATTTTTAGTTTACTAGATATTCATAGGCATTTTTCCAGATTTTAGAAAAATAGGCTTTTGACACTCAAAAAAATATTTTTTTCAAGTCACCATACCAGAATGAATGGTAAAGTTTTTCAAAGCATGCAAAATACCAAATGTAACAAGAGATAAAGTAAAAATTAATATATGTACCTATTTTTTATTTGGATATATCATGTACATATAAATATTAATAAATTTCTTATTTCTTCTGGCCATACAAAATTTGATAGATAATATTGACTTAGTAATTTCAAAAGAGATAATGTATTTTTTAATGAGCGATAGCTCAAGTCCTAAAGTTATTCCGAAGATTTTTTTATGTAAGGTGCTAATAAAATTAAATTTTTAAAAGGTTTGATTACTTAGGGAAGCTTCCAACTTATATATCCCTTTTCACTATTACAAATTTCAAAAATTTCTTTATCATTCTATATATACATATGATCAATTCGTATATTATGATGGAATAATGTGAAATTTATACTTGATAAAAAACACTCATTTAAATTCCACAAAATTCCTAAATATGCTCGACATATATGATTAGCGCTACAATGCCATCATCAAAGGTTTATTACCGTTGGTTGTAATTTATTGAGTAAAAGACACTGATTTTAATTATATTAAACTCTAAGTAAGTATTTAACAGAGTTGGCGTTTACTTGATGTAAATCCATTATAATTGAATATAAACTTAAATTCAAACACTTGAACATATGATTTACACTTTATTGACCACATAGCATGACGCGTTTCGTCGTTACAAACGACTTCTTCAGATGCTTACAGAATTATTCTGTAAAATTCTGAAGAAGTCGTTTGTAACGACGAAACGCGTCATGCTATGTAGTCAATAAAGTGTAAATCATAAGTTCAAGTGTTTGAATTTAAGTTTATATTCAATTCTAAGTAAGTAGTTGGAAACATATGTGTGCTTTTATTTCAATCTTTTCCTTGAATTATTTTCTTGATTTCTTTGTATTTCTATATAAATTTCATCTATAGAGTACAACGACTAGAGAAACCAATCAGGAAATCGACGGTCTAAAACACTTGAGTGGGTCAAGTTGAGATAAATTATGTGCAGAAAAATATGCTCCAAAGTGTTGTTAAAATAATTGTGACTTCAATATGTGTTGCAAGGGGTTGAATTTAAACAAGTGTTTTCAAACAAGTTTTACTTATGAACTTATTTTGATAGAAAATATGACTTTACCGAATCAAAAATGTTTTTTTTATTACTGAAGATGAGCTTTTGAAGCACCCACTATCAAGAAATTATAGATTTTTACAGGTCAGGGGATTCAGGGGAAGTCATTCGCATTCGTTAAATTCACAATATTTTCCAAATATTGAAAATATTTGGAATTATTGTGTATGAATACAGCAGAACAATACCATGAAAACAGTTCGATTAATAATTAGTCATCTTCATATGCTCGTTTCTGATGTTTCAGGATAAAGATAACCCATTGTTTTGGACATTTTTCTCTTCAAGAGACATACTGCTTACTCCTTCATTTTCAATTCATTTCCGTATTCTGGATACGGATATAAAATTCTATTATATAACTATTAACCAATTTCTCTATTTTTTAAAATGCATAAATTTTCTGTTTTTTTGTATCTGTTATTTGAAATATTATGAGTGATAAGTTGAGTAGTGGTTTAAATTATGCTATCAAACTTTCGGAGGGTGCATCATTTATTATTAAGCTAGAAGTATTGGAAGAATTGGAATTTCAAAATTAAAAAAAACATAGAGTGTTGTTTCAATGATTTTAATTCGTCAGAAATTTCGAATATGCACATCATGATTCTATATACATTTTGTCAATATTCTCACTCAAAGTAAGACAGCATTACCATAATAAGGGGATGCAACATAAGGTGACAGATGCGGTGCAGTAGCGTACGATGATAGATATGGAGATGCTACTAATGGAGCAGCTACAGGAGCAACTGCGCGAGCGGCAACTACTGGAGCAGCTAGAGCATTGTAAGTTCTTGCGATAACTTGTGAACTTTGTGCAGCTACCACAGCTGGAGCTGCAACAAGGGGGCTGCTACAAATGATCCAGGTTTAGCTTCTGGTTTGGCTGCCGGGTGGGACATAACCAATGATGTGATGGCGAGAACGACGAATATCTACAAAAAATTAATATTTTATTATGAATATAAAATAATTTTCATTTACAATATATATTCATTTGTCTTCATCAGTCTTGTATTTAAAGGGTGTTTTTTTAGAGGTATGGAACTTTAAATTGCAATAAAACAACGATGGATCATTCGATTGACAAGAATTTTTTTTATTCGAAAGATAATCCTGTGGCATTACATTTTAAATATGATTTCTGGCATATGACCGCCACGGCTGGCTCAGATGTAGTCCAATCTGGACGTTCAATTTTCGATGACTTTTTCCCACATTTGTGGTCCTATATCGACAATATCACGCCGAATATTGTCTTCCAAATGGTCAAGCGTTTGTGGCTTATCCGCATAGACCAATGACTCATCATAGCCCCACAGAAAGTACTGTAGCGGTGTTAAATCACTGTGAATATGCCTTGGAGGCATATTCACAGGTTCAAAACGTGAAATTAGCTGGTCACCAAACGTGTCTTTCAATAAATCGATTGTGGCACGAGCTGTGTGACATGTTGCGCCGTCTTGTCACTCAAATTTTTGTACAAATTACTGCACAATAGTATTGATTGTCCTCCTCTCTTGTCCGCTTTAAAATTTCGTGTTCCTAGGCAAAATTATCATGATAAAGAATTATTCCACCTAAAGACTCCGAGGACCAACTCCCTAATACCCCTAATACAATCCCCCATTTGGTTTATGGAGTCTACATTCAATAGAGTTGCCAATAATTGTGACATTCACTTTTACTCCATAGAATTTATCATCAGGAGTTATGTGAACAACGAAAATTGACTGAAATGAATTGATTGAGTTTGAGTTATTTGCAATATTTCATTGAATGCAATAATATAGTTATAAGTTACTATTTTTTTAGATTAGATTGAGCTCTTTGTTAAATCTTTTTTTAAATGCTTTAGTTAAATCCTTTTTCTAATTATTTAGTTATGTATTCAACATTCTTATTATTTTCTGTAATTGGGTGTTGGGGTTCTGTAATTGGGTCATCGCACTTGAAGATATTCGCTATCAAATTATACTATTCGTATAACTTTCTTTCGATAATTTTTTTGACAAATTCTTCAATAGTACATTATTGCAGAGATGGCTATCTAAAATATGAACATTAATGAACATTAATCTATGAATTATATATGCATATATCAGGGTATGTGAGGATTGAAATCGTTGCCTTTCATTTGTTGAACGTGGCGTGACTGATGAGTACCTTGTAGTACGAAACAGTGACTGTCTCACGCTTTCAATAAATGTTGGCATCGATTTCAATATTCTCTAACATTTAGAACTCCTAGAAGGATAATGGAGACATCGCATTGCTCGTGTTTCACATATAATAATAATAATAATAATTTGTCAAAAAAATTATCGAAGGGAAGTTATAGTATATACCATTTACCATACATACATATATATATATATATATATATATATATATATATATATATATATATATATATATATATATATATATATATATATATACCATACATATTGATAGAGTGATACTTAAAGTAGAATATGTAATTGAAAGACTAAGAACACTTGAAGAGAACTGAAAATATGAGAAGGTAATATTGATTCAAAGGAAAAAAAATATTGGGGAATTGAAATTGCATGTTCATGAAAACTGACTTACCACTTTCATCATGTTGAATGTTTAATTGTCACTTTTGTTGTGAATGAAATCAATTTCACGTTGCTAACATTTATACAGGCAATATCCCTCTCTTATCATCATTGTGTTGGATCGTATATTTCATAAGGAGCTTCTTACATATTCTGAACATGAAAAATGCAATCGATACATGATTTCGATTAATTCAATAACAAACACACAAAGGGTTATATATATATATATATATATATATATATATATATATATATATATATATATATATATATATATATCAAAAATTGGTTTTATTGCCTGTTTAATATAGTTATATTCATAATATTCTCAGAAATCACAGGTTATTTTCAATGTGAAAAGCTTCATTTGTGGTGACGTTTCGTTGATTATCACAACTTTATCAAAACTAATAAATAATTGGATTTCATAAATTACTATAGATATTAAAATGTAGAATTTATTCTTATGAAGAAGGCTTTTCTGAGTGTTAAGATTCAGAGGAATATTTTTGGCTCATCATTCGCTTCAGAAGTTTATTAGTCTCCTTCAACATGAAAAAACTTCTGAAAAACTAAAGGTAAGTCAGGTGATTCGAATGAGTGTGATATATTTTTCAAAATTCAATTTCACATAGTTGAGTTTTATATACTTATCAAGATTCATCAAGATCAAATGCTTTCTCAAAACCCTTAGAAAAAACGGATAGAAATGCAACCGGACGATATTCAGAGTCGATATGTTCATTGCCGTTTTTGAAAATTGGTGTAACTAGTGCTAATTTCAGTTCAGATGGAAAGTAGTCATGAACAAAAGACAGATTTACCAAATAGGTAAGAGGAGGGACTAAAAATTCACATATGTGTTTGAACAAGGTGCACGGAATCTCGTCTTCACCATACGACTTTTTGTCAGAAACAGATAATAATAATAATAATAATAATAATAATAATAATAATAATAATACTAATAATAATAATAATAATAATAATAATAATATAATAATAATAATAATAATAATAAAAATAATAATAATAATAATACTAATAATAATAATTATTATTATAATAATAATAGTGATACATTTATTCCCAACAGATATACATTCAATTACAGAAAAAAAATAACAAATTGTACACAATAATAATAAATGAGAAAAAATGAACGAGAAAATAAACAAAAAAGAGAGTATAGCGAATATATACAACGAAAAAATTAAATTAAAAAAAATTTAAATAGTATTCAACAATAACCAGATAACTAAAAGTAAAGTAAAATATTGTCTATTACAAAGATACGTATGGTCAGCAGGAGTTGACCATAAGTAACGAAATAGAATCATAGAATTCTATCCACTTCTTTCTGATCAACTTCGAACAGGTATATTGAATGGTAATCTGTATCATACGATATGGTTGGATTTATTTGTCCATATTTCTCAGTGAGATTTTTTGCTGAATCAATGAAATAATTGTTGGAAGCATTTGCCTTATCAAAAATATTTTAGAAAATATTATCATCATCGCCTGATAACACATCTGGTATTTTATTTCTTGTTCCGATGCCGAAGCGGCTATTTAATGATATTCCAAACCGCCTTTGATTTGTTTTGTTTTTTTTTCAATTCAGTGGACCTACAGTTTAACGCTTTTTCCGAGCGACCATTGGACTTCACAACACCCATGCTTTCAGTGGGGCTCGAACTCGAGTTTTACCGCACTATAGTCGGGTATTCTCCCGATTAAGCCACGGAAACCAGCCCTTTGATTTGTTATTAACATTGAAAATCATATTAGCATGATAACAACTACAGGCCAATATCCATCCTATCAAACTTCTCCAAACTTTTCGAAATTGTGGTCTATAATTCTATATATCCAGTCGTCGGAAATAGCATCAAGATTGAGCAACATGAATTCATGTCAATGAGATCTTATTCAAGCAATCTAATGCTGTTTTCACGGTACGTTTCTGAAGTATTAGATTCTACCGGTCAAGTTGATGTGATATACACAGAATTTCAGAAAGCATTTGATAAAGTTGCTCATGCGCTCCTGGTACAGAAATTACTCAACAAATTTGGATTCTCTGATAGCCTCACGAATCTTTTTCATTCTTACCTGGTTGACCGACGTCAATTCGTACAGCTGGAGGGTGTACAGTCGTCTGATTTTATACCTACCTCTGGAATACCTCAAGGGTCTAATCTTGGTCCACTGTTATTCACTCTGTTCGTAAATGATCTGATGGATAATATTCACACTCCACATTTGATGTTCGTAGACGATTTGAAACTATATCATGAAGTTAGATCATAGGACAACTGTGTACAACTTCATCTCGCGCTGGACCATGTTGCTAGTTGGTATGGACAATGATTTGAGTTTGAATATGTCAAAGTGTAATGTTGTTTCTTCCACAAGGAAAAGAGACCGAATTTTGAGTGTGATTACAGTGTTGGTGGTCAGGTTCTTTCTCGTTCTGATAAGGTGAGAAATCTTGGTGTAGTATTCGACCAGAAGCTTTCCTTTGTCCCACACATCACCCTTATTTCATCTGTTGCGAAAATGTATGAATTCGTTATACGTGATGGCAAATATTTCAATAATTCCTCCACATTCATAGGATTATTTAACACTCTAATCCGTAGGAAGTTGAAGTATGGCTACATGATCTGGCATCTCATTTACACTTGTCATCAACGCCATCTTGGGGCTATTCAGAGATGGTTCTTGAAATTCTTACTTTGGAGGAAGGATAAAGTTTATCCACAGAGAGGAGTTCACTTATAATGAATTATTGATTTAGTTTAATCTCATAGCAGAGCAGAAGAGAAAATTTATCACTCAAATTTTTGTACAAATTACTGCACAATAGTATTGCTTGTCCTCCTCTTTTGCCCGCTTTGAAATTTCGTGTTCCTAGGCAAAATTCTCGTAATACAGAATTATTCCACCTAGAAACTCCGAGGATCAACTCCCTAAAACAATCCCCCGTTTGGTTTATGGAATCTATATTCAATAGAGTTATCAATAATTGTGACATTCACTTTGACTACATGGAATTTATTATCGGGAGTTATGTGAACAAAGAAAATTTACTAAAATGAAACGATTTAGATTGAGATATTTGTGATATTTAATTGAATGCTATAATGTAGTTATAAGTAACTACATATTTCTTTTCAGATTAGATTGAGCTCTTTGTTATATCTTTTTCATTTCAGTTATTTAGTTATGTATTCAACATTGTTATTATTTTCTGTGATTGGGTTTCTGTTATTATTTTCTGTGATTATACCTGTTTAGAATAACGATTTATTGTCGTTACTACATTTAATTGATGTCGTTTCTTAATAACATTGTATATCGGCTTCACATTATTGCCAGATTGTTTACATAATAAGTTCAGTTCATGTAGGAAATATGCCTCATCCAAAATTCCACAGCTTACCAGGGATTTTTACTCATCTCATTCTGACGTTTAAATAATTTCACAGGAAAGACCATCTGGAAATAATTTCTGAATACCTCAAAAAATACAGTGTATTTAAGTTCACTATTTAGTGCGTTGTACAAACATGCTCAATTTTCGTTCGGAAGTAGATGCCTGAAATAGTTCATATTACTACATGAATATGAGTGCTTATAATGAGTGGCTCGGTCGTCATCGATGACCCGTCTACAACATTCGTTTATCAATTGAATTCTATGATCAGACAATACAGTGTTAATTACGGTTCGTTCATAGAAAACGTCGAAACTTGAGAAAAATATTATGTATTAAACATAATATTTTATACGCAAGGAGCGTATTCTTTGTCAAGCTTACGAAATTTAATATCTTCGTCCTTAGAGCTGCTGTAAAAAGAACATTTTTCTTTAGTATATTGATCTTCTCTCTCAATTGTATGTCTCACTGAATTTTTGGAGCATAAGTGTTTTGCATAAACAGAAAAACGGACACTCGTTAATTCAATGGGACACTGAATAGCTGATAATTAACTGAATATTCCGGGATTCCTCTATAAACGCCAATGGATTTCAAAAGACTTGAATTCAGTTTGGTCTAAATAAGCTCCTTACTACCCTGAATAACATTGCTTTGATTTAGAAGAAAATTTGTAACAATGCAAAAGGTAGACATTTGGCATTTATCGGCATATATATATATATATATATATATATATATATATATATATATATATATATATATATATATATATATATATAAATTTATGTACATATTATAACACAACGATCATACCAGAAGCAATCTATGCATCTGAAACAATGGTTATTGACGGTCATTCAAGAATTAGAGAAGTAGAAAAACAAGAACGAAAAATCATTAGAAATATTTACGGGCCAATGAATAGAAACGGTATTTCGATGAAAAGAGTAAATGCGGAACAAGTCTAAAAGAGGTTCATAAAGATCTACAACAGATCAATATGAAAAATCTCGAAGATCGCACTGAATGTCCCTATAAAATTGCACATGTGAAGTTTGAGCAAAAATCAAATCGTCAACCTGGAATTATATTGACAGATGAACGGAAGAAAGAGCATTCAGAGAGAATGAAGCGTTTTCAATCGCTATCCTCATTTGGAATAGTCGTAATACATAATAATAAAATACATAAAGTTGACTGAGTGTTCGCTGATCTATTAGTGAAACATTGTTCAATATATAAATTAAAAAACACTTGGCTAGGTTCTACAAAATTTATAATAAATAAATACTTGATAATTTTTTCGGGGCATGTTACCCCATTTTTAAAAGTTAGACGGTATAACTTTTTAATTATAAATTTTTTGAAATATATATATATATATATATATATATATATATATATATATATATATATATATATATATATACCTTTATACTCGTATATAGGTTATTATTAAGATAATGCATTTATATTGTTCCATATGTTTCATAATATATACAGATATAACTGTCAGATGCAATATTCAATTACTGACTTCCGTATATGGGTCTCATTGTTATCAAGAAGCTTTGGTGAATAATCTACAATCATTTCCCAAGAAATTGTTTGTTATTCATCTGACAAACACTTGAAATTTACACTCTCCTTTTGGTAATCAAGCAGTGAAATTTTGTCTCGCGACCTTGAGCAGTCGAAATTTACAATTTCTTCAGTACGCTGTTTGAATGCAATTTCATTCATTATCCTATTTCCGTACGGTGTTGAATAATATATACTTATTTGGAGTATCGTATTATGTGATGTAGTGTTTTTGGACTATGCGTTCTACTTATGAACCTATTCCTTTTAAACATATTTATATGTAAAAAAGGATTTTGTATATAATTTTAAAAAAGGAATTGAGGTAAAAACTGGTTCAATTATAGTTGTATACTTGAGGTGAACCAATCCAGGCTGCTGAAAAACATAATAATTTTTTTTTGGGAAAGACACCTGAAATCTAGACTAGATGATTAACCTTTATTGTATAAGGAACCACACGATCATCAATCACTATCCAGGAAATCAACTGACTCAGAGAAAATAGTGAGAACAATCTCGAAAATCAAAAATGAAATTTTAAGTGGCGTCGATGGTGTGTTAATGAGTACAATAAAATTATCCACCCATGAAGTCAATCATCAATCAATTTAAACATCCCTTCGTTTGAACGAGATCTTCTGTTCTTCTTTCAACGATATAAGTTGTCCAAAAGCGATGGCACTCACTGCGTGAACACTTGGATTCTCGGTCTTCAGGGACATATACTTCAGGAAAACATTACTCTTCCGGCACATTGTGAAAAAATGCAAGTTTTGATTTGTAATTGCACATCTTAGTAGTAATTTATAATACCACAAACCCAAAAAACTAGTTAAAGCTTTTTCCAAATAGATGAATGATGAGGTCAATACTTGGAGAAAATTAATTATGGATATTAATTTTCTCTAGGAACGTCCTCATCAATCATCAATGTGCTGTTAATCAATTTTATAAAATTTTTCAGAGTATAAAATCAAATTTATAGGCAATGGAAGTCCGACAAAATAGAGATGTTATCCAAGTCTTCTCGAAGAATTTCTTGCAGTAAAAGTCGAAATTACATAAGTTTTACAGGTAGTGCAAAGAGCAGGACTAATTTGTATATTTCAGGACGTTAACAAGTGTTCATTAAATCCCAATTTGAGGCATCGATTTTCCACAGGGAAATCGCAGGAAAGTGTTCCAGGCCCTGTTTCGTTTTACGTTTTTATTGATGATCTACGTCCATTGTAAGGAAAATACTTGGATGCAATAACATCTTTTGCAGATGACACTTATGTCATTCTGAAAGATAACGAATTGTAATTTCTAGGGGCTAGACCTGATATGGCTTTCAAACAGTTAAAATCTTCTTTTACTGCTATTAAGTTAGTGCCGAAAATACTCGGAAGATTTAATTCAGCAAATCAGAGATCTGTTCAAAATAAAAATTATAATGTTGAAATTGAAGCAACAATTATCAAACACAAAGATAAATAAAAGCTTTCAGAAATATGCATCGATCCATACTTAAAATGGAGTATTTATGTTTATGTTTTGTCGAGAAAGCTATTTCCGATCGGATAATTTTTGGAATTTTTTTGTCATCAAATTATTGAAATAATAAAAGTTTGAACATATATTATGCAAAATTTTAATCGTTTTTGGGATTTTATGTTGGGATTCTATCTCAGATGTGAAAATGTTGTTCGTTACACAAAAAAAAATATTAAGAATAATATTAAAATTGAGAGTTCTTGATTCATGAAGGGGTGTAGTTAACAAAAGTATTATTTCTACTGCTTCATTGAGTGTTTCATTTGAAACTAAGCTAACTTTGCGATTCATAATGTAGACCATCGATTTCAGACAAGAACTTTAAAGTTTGAGTCCGATTCTCAACATAGACTGACCTCAACTGAAAAACATTCACGTTAAATCTGCAAAAAGTGGTACATTAAGCTAACTGAATATAGGAATAGACTAATTTCAATTTATACAAAAAGAACTAAAAAGAATTGCTGTTTGAATTGGAAATATACCCCTTGCAGTATTGATATTTATGCTTTTTCATGATGGTAGTATTTATATATTCATTTGATTATTGATTTTGAACAGGGATTATTAATATTCACAAGATGGCGCTATATTTTAATTTGCGTTCCGGTTATTCCTGCAGCAAAAAGAAACGAATACTGAGAACACGAATATGTACCTACTTAGGTCATTTTAACCAAAAATATCACTTAGACACTTCTGACGCCTTCATATCGAATACATATTACTTCGAAATCTGTTTAAAGGTTATTTATGAATAATTACTCGAATTCTATTGAAAGCAGTAAGAATATTTGTACGCATCATATAAATTTTTGAATTAATTCAGCTTAACCTCTACATTCGATATATAATTCTTTTTGATACCTCATTTCTTAGTTTTTAGCTGATTATTCTCCTCTTTAATTTTCTAGTTATTCTATTTTGAGTACATTTCAACTTTCAGTATTACTATTGCTTCAATGTGATTCAATATCCACCTTCTTTTTAATTAATTTCTGTTATTGATAATATATGATAATATATATATATATATATATATATATATATATATATATATATATATATATATATATATATATATATATATATATATATATATATATATATATATATATATATATATATATATATATATATAAATATATTTATTTTTTTTTAGTAAACATTAATTTATTGTTTGTGAGTTTATTGAATTAATGATATTAATCATCGAGAAATTGAATTCTTTATATTACTTTATGTAGTGTTATATTTGTGTTTTAAATTTCCAAAGACTCTCTATACACATGTTAGTGTGTATATGGTAGACCCCTGTATGTACCTTAGTATATTATTTTCAAGAAGACAATTGACAATTGAAACAGTATTCATTTCAATAATAAATGTCTTCCTGTAGTTTCCTTACGTATAAGAGAATGGTTTGTTTTCGTGATTCACTCCAATCCAGCAGTTCTTTAGTTTGACAACTGAAAATATTATTATAGTTCTGTAGTGAATTAAGAATCTACCAAACAACAGGAATGACGCATATAATTTCATCTTCTCTTTTATATTTCTGTATTTGCATTTTTATCATTTCTATAATTCTTACTGAAAATCATTAAAAATAGGATGAGTATCAACAAATCAATTTAGATACTATTCATCACTGAAATATTATTTCGATTGTGATAATCGTGTCACGTCTTCTGTTCAGTAATCAAATTCATCGATTTCACTTCCCAATAATCGAATATGATCGTACGTATCTGGTACCTTATAAATACACACTCTAAAAACTATTCGAATCATTCTTGTGTAGGAGTCAATATGTTACAGTCAACGGTAAATTTTTCATTAAAACATTTTGATAATTATTAATTTCTTTTCCAATATAATAAATATATCTCACTTATTATAATGCCTTCAAATTCAATCGGAACTAACTCAGTTTTATCACAAATATTTTCTTCAATCTCTCATGCAATAATGTCAATATGAATATATTCTTCACAAAATCATGAAGAATTACTATTATTAGAGAATTAGTCAATAAAGATCGATCAATATGAATTTTTTCTCTTTTTTTCATATAACGTTTTCATTTTATGTATTCCATATTTTTTCATTCAATTTCCAGATAGCAGTTCTGTTCTTCCTCTTCGTATCATCAGCAAGATGTAGTCTTCCTCCAGCTTTGGCAGCGCCTGTTCCGATATCATATCAAAGGATTGCACCACCAAATATTGTTCCATTTGCTGCCAGTGTTAGTACATTCACGAAAGGCTTAAATATTTATGCAGCCCATATGCAGCAGGTATTGCTCCTCTACCTTATTACACCAGATCTTTATTTCCAACAAGTGCTGTACTTCCTGTACCTTATGGTGGTTTTGGAGTGATTCCACAGCCTGTACCAGGAGTTGTTGCAGCTCCAAATCCAGCTGTAGCTGTTCCAAATGGAATTCTTCCTTCGCCTCTTCTTCCACCACCATTCAGAGTTCCCCAGAATTATATACCAAGAATCAATGGCGTTCCAGGGGTACTTGGATCTCCAGCTGTTGTCCCGGGTGTAGTTTCACCATCATCCCTTTTACCTGCCCCATTTGGTTTACCAGGTAGGTCGGTCCATGGATTTGAACCGGCAGTTCCTATTCGGCCTGCAGTTGTTGGGTAACAAAAAAGACTTAGAAAAATATTTCATGATAAAAAAACATTTTCCTATATATCTAGTTCTTATAAAATAGTTAATAAAGTGATTTTTTTGTAATTGTGTTTTATATTTTGTTTCCTGATGAATTTTATAAGAAATTGGGTAATTTCATGAATATGACTGCTGCAAAATCAGCAGTCATATGAACTGCTTGGTCATATTGTCAGCAGCAAAATGAAAACAGAATCAAAATACAAATTTCCTGCATGCTACTGATTGTCCTTCATTTAATAATAATAATATGACATATATTCTTACATATATACATCCAATTACAGAAAAAAAATGAAAATTAACAGAATAAATAATAGTATATAAGAGAAAATGAACGAAAAAAACAGAAAAAAAGAGAGTATAAGCGAGTATATACAACGAAAGAATAGAATTAAAATAAATTGAAATCGTTTTGAACAATAACGAGTTGGAACAAACTAAAAATAAAGTATTTTCTATTACAAAGTAAGATATGGTCAGCAGAAGTTGACCATATAGTAATGAAATATATTTGATGAATAAAAATAAAATTGAAATCGACAGCAGTGATAATATATAGTAAACAAATGAAACAAACTATATTTAAAATATTATTTATAACTAAGTCATATGTAGACAACTGAAGATCATTAAAATATCACGACATCCCATTTCGCTGTTCTGAGTGGCATGCCAAGATCACTGATAATAAAGATGACATATACAGTTGATAGGAGAACGTGACATAACATTTGATCTGCTGTAAGTGACATAAAATGTATTATTCCGTCTCAGATCAGGTCTTGCTACGCGAATATTTATTTTGCTGAAATTATAATTGCTTGAATTCTTTCAAAAAATTAAGGACTGCGAGAGTACTACTAACGCAACCTATCGACATTTGAAAACATCATATGATGATATTCGTCAACAGACATTGCAATTTATTAGATGCCTATGGGTATAGAAGTTATGTGAAAGTTTGATGCTTATTTTGTGTAATCTGAGAGTTGTTTTCTACTGATTCCTATAGATGGAGTTGTGGAGTATTCATTACTCTACGATATTTCACTTGGAGTCACAAGAAGATGCTTGGAGATTGAAATCGTTGCCTCACTTCGATGGACGTGATGCGACTGACGAGTTCCTTGCAGAACAAAACATATGTCTCGCACTTCCATCAGGTGTGGCATCGATTTCAATATTTCTCTAACATTTATCACTTGAAGGATAATGGAGACATCACATCAGATAATATAATAAATATTTAATATATATTAATAAGTAGTTTTCAAACATGTGAATTTCATGTTCACCTAGTTGTAAGGGGTGCTAGCTATATATACTTCCTTCTTTTTGAGGGTCACAACATTTTTCATTCGTGAGTACAGTATATCTCCTGATAAGCTTATGGATCCATTTACCATTTTACTAAGTTGTAACTCTATAAATGTGGAAAATATATCAACTATAGTAGAATGTTAATCTATATAAAAGTCACGCCCCCAAAATAACACTTAATTTGAATGTCCCATACTAAAGAAGTCTCAAGTGCCAATTTGAATTCAAACATCTTGTGTCTCAAAATAAAAGTCTTGTAGACCCAACCTGATATGAACTTTCAAACTGAAAATATATCTGTATCTTGAACAAAAATGTCCAATGTCCAAAATAGCAAAATTTGACTCAAATGCACGAATGACTTCAGGATGGGATAAGAAGTAATTTTTTTTTTAATAGATGAGTCTTTCCCTCAAGTGGGATCTCATAGTAAGGTTGTCCTTTCAGGCCATACACTCAGCAGCAATGTGAATTAGTGATAATTTTCATTTATTATTAATATTATTATTATGTAATAAATTGTTGAATCTCACTGTGTGTTTTATTTCACAAAAGGTCGTACGTCGTTCAACAAGAATACGAAAATTTTGCTAACACCATAAAAATTTGCAAAATAATGTATTAGTAATAAAGTTTCAGACTACTTCAATAAAAGTTGTTTGATTAGGCTGAAATAATATTATAACAATACTTATAAAATTTTTGTACTCCTCTGTTAATAAATTGTTATAAAGTTGAATATATATATATATATATATATATATATATATATATATATATATATATATATATATATATATATATATATATATATATATATATATATATATATATATATATATATATATATATATGCTAATAAAATAAAACTGTGTGTTTTATTTCACAAAAGGTCAGCAGCAATGTGAATTAGTGATAATTTTCATTTTTTATTTTTATTTTTTTTTATTTTTAATTCCATTTTTTTTAATTATTATAGAATTCGTTCAAAGTAATTTTTTATGATGTGTTGTATAAAGAAATCATTTTATGGATCCCATTTTCAGAAACCTATAGATTTTAGTAAATAGAATTCTTCTGTTGTTTTCATACAAATAGTAGATCATAAAAATGTGTTCTAGTGTTTCTTCCTCTCCACATCGACAAAGGGGGTTTTCTTTCAGGTCTATTCAGAACATATGTTTACCGAAAAAAGCATGGGATGTGCGTAGACGGTTAATAGTGGCAACAAAACTCCTATTTTCGTTACAGTTGTGATACCATGGTATAGATGATGGAATATAATTCATTAAAGATTTATAGTGAATTCCTTTTGGGTTTTTTCTAAAATATTCCGTGATGTAATTGTTAAGAGGGTCAAATCCTCGCAATATTAGATCATTATCTTGATACAACTTTAAAAAATGAAGGAACAGATATGAACCATTGAAGAGATGAACTCAAAATTCTTTAAACATAAATTGAGTTTATTGCCATTTTAATAAAATGGACATTGGCGCTTCTTGTTCCAAGGTACAGACATACTCTCAGTTATAATAACTAACGAATATATTGATAGATTTATTTGTGCATCATAAATGAAAATGAAAATTTGCAAATTTTTGTCTATTTGATGAAAACCTTTTTTTCTTATCATCATAACTTTTCAACGAAAATGAAATTCTAAACTATTTATTTTTCAATCTCAAATTTGTTAAAAACCTGCAGATATGTGACATGTATGTCAATTTTGATTTGACATACATTTTCTGTGCGCGTAACTACCGAAAGTTTATATACCTATGGAATAAACAATTAGATCTGAAGATTATTTCGTATTCATTATTCATGACAAATTGGTTCAATTGGCTTACCTAATGCAAATATAAAAATTTCAACAGTGACCACCTCTATTGTCAAATAAAGTAAGTTGGATATATAAAAGGCGGAAAGTTATTTCAAATATTAGTGTACAACTAAGCAATACTCAGTTAACAATATGGCAGCTAAGTTTTTGGTGAGTAACTACCATATCTACTACATCCCTATAGGAATTTAAACTTTTGAAGGAATTTTCACAGATAATCAAATCTTAAGGAATTGTTAAACAATTTTCATTCAAAACTGTAATAGTTTCTAATATTATCATTTCATGATTTGCTCTGATCTTCTCATGAATTTCAACTCAAAACTCATCATGTAATTATGTGATGTCATTTTTATTTGGTTTCCGACATTCCTTTGGAAGGCTGCGTAAACAAAAACCTGAATTCAATATACAGTAAAAGCTCTTCATTCGCAGGGTATAAGTTACTAAAAGGCCTTGAATACAGAAACCGTGAATATGGAATGGTAATTTATATGGGATACGTCCCTTGGTGACAAAATGAAAGAAAGTATGAATAAAATTAATTTAAATGGAGTTTTCAATCATAAGGACTAATTATCATGTTGAGGTTCAGGCAATGGTTTGAAGAATTTTGTAATCTTTTCTTGATTAGCAGTTTTCAGAAGTTCCTTCAATTCAAACTGATATTCAGACATGAAATCATGTAGGCTTTCACGGCCGGTGTCCATTGTGAAACATGGTGATATAATCTTCCCGGCTGATTGGCCGTGGTCAACTGGAACTCCTTCTCTTCCAGACGTTTCGTCTCTAACTACGAGAGACATTTTCAGTGGCAGTTGATGGAGAAACTAATGCGCAACAGTTGCTCCAGAGTCGTCGCCCAGTACACAACTTCTTCGAAGCACTCGCCACCACTGAAGATGTTTCCCGCAGTCTGAGACGAAACGTCTGGAAGGGAAAGAGTTCCAGTTGACCACTGCCAATCAGCCCGGAAGATTATATCACCATGTTTCACAATTCAGACATGACTTCATCAATTTGAGTTTTAAAAATAGGTGTTCATTCCATAGACGGATGGCATAAGCCAGTCATAAACTTTCAATAAGAACTCCCAAATTAAATTTCACGTTTCTCGTGCTCGTTGAATCATCTTCCTCACTGGGCTGTGAATTTAAGATTTTCACCAAGTCGGTTTCAATCTAATTATCATCTTGCGATTCAAGGAACATCTGAATTTGACTTGGTTCTCTCTGTTCGAACTCATGTCATTCTATTCCATCCGAATTTTCGGCTATGTAAGCAGTCAAAGTTTTGAATGTGCACAGATTCTTCTCAATATTCCGTAGTCAGAGTAGGCCACAGTTTTTTCCAGCATAATTTCAATGTGTATGGCTTCACTTCTTCCGATTATTCTTTCATGTTTACTATGCATTTTGCTTTGTCACAATTCTTCTGGCAATGCATAAAATTCATATCCTGATCACATTCCATATCATCCAATATGATTTTGAAGGTTCGTCCAATGTAATAGAGCTGAAAGGCCTAGATTATTCCTTGGTCCATAGGTTGAAGCAAAGCCGTCGTGTTGGGAGGTGAAAATGTCATTTTTATATTTGCACGCATAATTTAGAGTTCGTGAGGATGACCTGGTGCATTTTCCAAAAGTAGATCTACTTCAAAGTGTGAATTCTTTTTTTATGAATAAGTTTAACACTCCGAAACCATTCACAAAAACTAGCGATTAGATCCGCGAATAAGGAAATCCATCGCTGCGAATATAGGAGTGGGGTCGCATTTTTTAAACCGCGAATAAAGGAAGCACGAATATGGAGCTTTTAATATATATTATTTTCACATGAAAATATGAGAAAGAGCTGAACTCGGTTGTATTGAACTCTGGATAACGCTTCAGTGATTTGAAATATATCGAGTGTTTTCAAGAATCTTGTGCTATTGTGATCAATTTTTTCAGAAAGCTATCAACACAATTTTATCGAAAGCAATCGATATATTGATTATTTCAAAATTCTTAAATTTTGTCAATTTTAGGTTATATTGGCCGTAGTGGTACAAAGCTGTTTGGGAGGCGTAGTTCCCGCAGTCCCAGCAGTTGCAGCTATTCCTGCAGCATACTCAGTACCATATGCGTCATCTTACAGCGCAAACGTCGTTAATCATGCATTGGTAGCACCTGTCGCTCAACCTCTGATAGCTGCTCCAGCGGCCCCGCTTCTACAACCAGCAGTGTCGCCAATCGCAGCCTACAGTGCTTTGCCTTATCCTTACGCAGCGGCTCCTTACATTGCAGGATAAATATTAGATGGAACATTTCACTATGGCCATACCTTGCTAAAACAGAACGCCTCTGAATAAAATGTAAAATAACAAACATGGTAGTGTGAAAAATCATTATGCGAAAGGATCTTTTATTCACCTATTCACGTATTAAGTATATTAACAGTACCTGTTTTCTTATTTTTCATCGAATATTTTGACATTACTTTGTCCATTGTTCTACATTTTATTCGGATAAATATATCGATATACACAATAGTCAAGAGTTTTTCTATCAAAACCTTATTGAACCTGTTAATCAATGAGTTAATACTGAAAAAAAACTTGAAAAATAAAAAAAGGAAAGAAATGAAAGAAAATGATGTTAAATTTTTCCAATTACGTTTCGGTTATTATTTTAACATTTATCAAATTCAAACATCCCAGGCACAAATGTTCACAGGTGACAGAAATAACCATTGTAGTGATAGTTACACTTGAATATTTGGAATTGATATTTTCAAAAACAATCACGCGTTCATCTCTCAATGCATGTTGTGAATATATCTATACAATATGAATGAAATTGTTCACGAATCACGAATTCTATATATATATATATATATATATATATATATACCTATATTCTATATATATATATATATATATATATATATATATATATATATATATAAAATGAAAATTGTAAATTCATATATAAATGAATCAATTGAAGATATATGAGAAATGCCATATTATTGTCAAAATTTGAGATTTGTCAAATGTTAGTAATAATAATTTGCTTTTTCTGTTTTGTGAAATTTTGTTTTTTGGTAAGGATTCATTGAAAACTTCTACAATATCAAACATTTAAATTTCTTATAGACACTGCTTGCCATCTACATTAAACATGTGTGCAATTAGATATAACAAATATTTTTTCGAGAAATTATGTCATTGCCGTCAAATTAGAATTAAGAACTGAAATATGTGCACCGAATCAATTAACTGTATCGAGGTCATCATCTATGAACCTGTAATTACTATTTTCTTTTACATAGAGTCCACTCATTCAAATTCATAGAAAATGCAGAATGGTAATAAGACATTAAGAGATAAGCGTAAAGTTGCCACCTAAAGATATTTTAATATTTATGAACCTATAAATTGAGATACGTTTGTGTATATATATCTATAATTAAAATTGATATTCTTGGCAATAACAGATCTTAAAAAAGAAAAATGTTATTTCTAGTTAGCAAATCGTTATAAATTGTAACTTGAATGAAATTTTTTAATGACGATATTTGGAAATGAACTAGAAATAAATGTTCTTCCTTCTAGGACTGTTTTTACTAGGAATAACAATATCTTATTAAGATATAATCAGACAAGAAAACTTTCAAGAAAATATTAGCTCTCAGATTTTGTTCATTTCTTCATTTTTCCAGGGTACTCAGTTGCAGGTCTTTGAGAAAAGCAATACAAATTAATTTGTCATTTAGTTTGTTTATGACTTATTTCTGATTCTGAATTTCTCAAATATCTAATTTGGAGGGAAGATCACGTTTATCCAGCCAGGGGATATAGCCAAACTGGATCTGTTGAAAAAGTTTGTAGCTTAATCACTCGAAGTTGGCAGGGACTTACATGTTTATATACTCTGTCCTATCTTTATTGGCTCTATTGATTTTCATGTTCCTAGACAATGTTCAAGTTCAAGTCAATTTCTTTCATTGGGTACTCCGAAAACTAATTACCTGGTACAATAACCCAGGGCTTCTTAAACTGTGGGTCGCGACCCCCCTTGGGGTCGCGAGACTACTGAAAGAGGGTCGCAAAAATCTGATACTTTTCAATCATTATAAATAAGATTTTAAAATTAGTATACACACTACGTACATATAGTTTTATGTTTTCTTATAAAAAAATTGTTACAAAAGTTTATTTTTTCTATTGAATATATATAAATATATATATATATATATATATATATATATATATATATATATATATATATATATATATATATATATATATATATATATATATATATATATGTGAAATGATTGAGTACGTATTCTTTAATCCTTATTTTATTTACATTGTAAAATAGTGCGATATTACATCAACATCTACGGTTAATATATATTTCATTATATGGAGGAGGGGGTCGTTTAAAATTATATAAAAAAGTTTAAGAAGCCCTGCAATAACCCATTAGAGATAAATGTGTTCGCTATTCGATGATGTGTCTAACTAACAAATGCAATATAAACAGTGACTCATTTGCTTTCATTAGTCGAGTTCACTTGGAATCTTTTCATGTGAAGTGAATTTTGAAGTATAGTTATATTCTCATTGCATATTATTCATTATAATTATTCTTTTATTGATCATTTTTTCAACGTTTGCATTATACCATTAGGTGTCAATACTGCATATATTTTTTCAATTTAACCTGTAAGTGGGTGTTTTTACCTGTAGGAAAATAAAGACTCATTATTATTTTTATTATGACTTGATTACTGAATACGCAGAGAATTAAATAATACCAAATATCTCCTTGAAAATAAGGTTCGCATTCTGTAGATTTTTTGAAGTTTCTATTAGGAGAATTACAGAACTTCACACATAATTAAACACCTCTTACTTTGCTTCACCATGTTACCCTCGTATTACTTAACTAATTATATGTACATACCAAATTTATTACTATTATATAATGGTACTTGAGTTAAATAATATGCAGAGAACATGGTAATGCAAAATAAGGGGTGTTTTTTGAAAATTATGTTAGAAGTTCTGTTATCATCATTTCGTAAATTCTAAATAAGATTTTCTCCTGAAAAGGGTACGAAAATTGTCGCAATATTGAGAATACTTTGAATGAAGGAGATTTTAGACATACTTCACTAGACCGATTACCTATTCTCGTTGAACAAATTATATATATATATATATATATATATATATATATATATATATATATATATATATATATATATATATATATATATATATATATATATAACAAAAATCACTATTATCGGTATAGCCCGTAACTCAATTGGAAGCAGCCGTTGACACGTGTTTCGAGCTTATTGGCTCTCCTCAGAACGGCGTAGCTAAGTTCAAGGTGTAAGAACCTGAGATGAAATCAACAACAAAAGAACACACCTGCAAAGGAAGGCTCAACGTATCGCCGTAATGGCGATACGTTGACCAAATCTCCAAACCCGGAGAGTTCACGTGGAAGCCTAGCAGTGGAGACTTCCTTTGCAGGTGTGTTCTTTTGTTGTTGATTTCATCTCCAGGTTCTTGCACCTTGAACTTGGCTACGCCGTTCTTGCACCTTGAACTTGGCTACGCCGTTCTAAGGAGATATATATATATATATATATATATATATAAAAATCGAAACACGTGTCAACGGCATTTATCAATTGTCATTTATACTTTTCACCGCAAGAAAATTCTTCATTCTATATATATATATATATATATATATATATATATATATATATATATATATATATATATATATATATATATATATATATATATATATATATATATATATATATATATATATATATATATATATATATATATATATATATATATATATATATATATATATATATATATATATATATATATATATATATATATATATATATATATATATATATATATATATATATATATATATATATATATATACAATTGTTATGGGTTATAGGAAAAATAAGAGGCCACTATGAAAAGATTTTATCCAATTTGTCTGCCTGGTCTATATTTCGACTGTGTTTACTGTCTTCATCAGGACTCTGAAAAAGATGTTTATACAATTGTAATGATAAAAATTATGTTTGACAACTTATGGCTAACTAGGTATAAAAGGTATGGCCAAAAACCATCAAACAGGAATGTGTTACTCAAAATTACAAAGGAAACTGAATTGTTATAACCCATAACAATTGTATTTAAATTACCAGTCAACACTCCTTTTGATTATTATTATTATTTTTATATATAAATTCGTTTGTTTCATTGTTAATATGCTGTACAATTGCTTGTGTAGTAGGTACTTTAGTCAAACTAGATCACAACTTGAGCTACTATTGCGGCATCGTACATTACACGGAATTTATCAGCTTACTATCAATCGGATATTGGAAAAAATAACTTCGGAGACTTTCTACATTAAATTCGAATTAAACCAGTTTTACTGCAGGTCTCACAATACACGAATGCAGGTAATCTGCGCTATGCTTGAACGATTATTGTTTCATTCTCGAGGACTAACATAGAAATAAAACAAAGATACACACGCCAGAATATCGATTACAAATACTCTATTCAAAACATTACACGAAATGGTTTTTATATTGAATTATCCTGCTGTGATTGTAACATATCCTTCTAGTAATTTTGAAAAACTACCGATTTTCTGTATTCCATCGGTATGTCCTTCATGGAATTGAAAAGAATGCATAGTAGGAGGAACGGTAGCCTAGATACCGAAGTATCGTTCTCCTTTAGTGCAAATAAAGCAGCACTCGTGAGCTACTGGTAGATGTGGTGTATGCTCTGATTTTGATATTGTCTTTTGTAATAGCTTGATGTCGAAAGGGAATGTTTGAATTACAGGAAATACCAAACGTGCACCGAGAGAACTTGAATCAATTCAAAATCGAGTGTAGTATAAAATAACAAAAATGATGGAGTGCAGTAATCATGCATCTTTGCAAATATTTTGCACTGAAAATACCAGTATGAATATTTTATATTTATTTATGTTTTTGTTAATTGGTCCAGTATAATGACATATATTCACTTTCACTGCATATTTATCAAGTGAAAAAATAGTGACTACCTAATTTTAATTTCATGAAAATATATATATATATATATATATATATATATATATATATATATATATATATATATATATATATATATATATATATATATATATATATATATATATATATATATATATATATATATATATATATATATATATATATATATATATATATATATATATATATATATATATATATATTATTATTATTATTATTACGATTATTCCCCATGAGGATAGCGACTGAGCTTGAATTCGTAATTATTAGGGCTTTTGTTTCATCTTTTTTGCCTCCCAATAACGCTTCATCCTCTCTGAATGCTCTTTCTTCCGTTTATCTGTCAATTTTACTCCAGGTTGACGATTTGACTTTTGCTCAAACTTCACATGTTCGATTTTATAGCGACATTCAGTGCGATCTTCGAGATTTTTTATATTGATCTGTTGTAGATCCTTTTGGACCTCTATTAACCACTCTGTTCCGCATTTACTATTCAAAATTATATCGAGTAGTTTATTCGGTATTCTGGACTGTTTTGTTCTGCAGACATGTGCTTAGAACTTTGCTCGTCGTTTTCTGATTTCTTCCGTTATCGTATTTGTCTTTTGATACAGTTCACTCTGAGGTCTTTTCATCCAAATGCCGTTTCTATTGATTGGCATGTAAATCTTCCTGAGAATTTTTCGTTCTTGTTTTTCTATTTCTCTAATTCTTGAATGACCGTCAATAACCATTGTTGCAGATGCGTTGATTGCTTCTGGAAGAATCGTTGTGTTATAATGCCTGAATTTGGCGCCTCTCGAAATGCTCATTTTAATATGCTGAGCCCATGTGAGTTTGAAGGCCATTTAGAGCTTGGTAATTCTCTGTTCATTAGCGGTTCGGTTCAAACCTGAGGACTGTAAACTTCCCCGAGATATTTAAAATGGCCTACTTGCAGAATTTCACCATGTTTCGTGATAAGATAGGTTTTCTTTACATGTATTTTGTTTTATCATAAGCATATACATAGCATATAAGCATAATAATAATATATATATATATATATATATATATATATATATATATATATATATATATATATATATATATATATTACTTCCTATATAATTCTTGACAATTTCACATTTTTGAGTTGTAAAATAATTTACATTTATGGAAATATAATTGCAAGATTTTACTCCATTTTGAAATAAATCAGAAGTTAAAATTTATCATTCAAAAAAGTAGTTGAACAGTATATAAAACAAAAATTTAATATATTCAATAGTGTTGGTGTTTACTTGATGTAAATCCATTATAACTGAATATAAACTAAAATTCAAACACTTGAACTTTTGATTCACACTTTTTTACTAATTTACACTTTATACTGACTGAGTCAGTATTCTGTTAGCATCTGAAGAAGTATTTTGTAACGACGAACCTCGTCATGCTGTGTTGTCAATGAAGTGTAAATCAAAAGCGTCTGAATTTCAGTTTATATCCAAAAATTTAATAATTCATTGAAAAGCGCTCTTCATCTTTCTTCTTTTGAGAATCAAGCAAAGAATTTATATGCCTTTATGCAAATTATGGAAATTACAAGTTGTTAGATAATTCTATTTTAATTCGCGGTTCCAATTAATTAAAACTGAATAAGATATGTTTAGATCGTGTTACAAATCTAATTAAATATGTGTTGTGGCGCAAATGTCGAAATGCCTTTCCCACAGAGTTTGTTGATCATGATCTTCATTTCCTAAGTAGGTACTCGTACATGCAATCAGCATAAGAACGTATACAGATCCAATCGATATGCATAGATGATAAATTTCATACATTTCCATAATTTGAAAGGAGCCCTTGTATCATAGGGGGGTATTTGTTTGTATTCAAATACGGTGGGGCAAAATACCTATATAATCCTGTAACTGTTTCTTGTGCAAATCATTCGATAATAAAGTCGTTCATCAGTTGTTCAACATGTTCAAACTTGTAAGTACTTTCTAAATCAAAGGGATATTATAAAAATATGTTCACGTTGATAGTTGAGTATTTCTACCATTATTGGAAAATTGACCAGTGTGAATATTTTTCATTGGAGAATTTTTCGTTAAAGAGTAATTTCTTCAAATGAAATCAAGAAATTATTATATTTAATTTGTTCACCATATCAACATGTGGAACCATTTTCTAACATAATAAACTACTAGATTCAGGCTTTAAATTGTTGGCAGTGAAGTCAATTAACTAAACACACAAATTTTTCGCGTTTCAATGTATAGCATAATTCTATAAAATAACTACTTATTTGTTATTCATCATCTGTTTTATTATAATGACTTCTGGAGACAGAGGTATATTCTTCTTTATTTTCCTTTATTATATATGAAGGAAGATATTCCATTGGTAAGATCAAATAGACAAATATTCATATATATATATATATATATATATATATATATATATATATATATATATATATATATATATATATATATTAATAAATTAAAATTAACACTCCTGACTTAAGTTTCACTAAATATATCAAAAACTCTACATATGTTGTTGTAACATTGTATACTCTTGGTAAGAGATTAATCACCCGAAACTTATGTAGAGTTTTTAATATATTTAGTGAAACTTAAGTGTGTTAATTTGATTTATTGTGTTTAACATAATGGTTCTTTGCTTTCATCATAACTGGTCTTTGCCATTTACATTTTGAAGATAACTTCATGTAAACCTTGTCCGCGGCTCCGTTTCAAATGGTCCATTCAGAAAGTCCAATTTTGCGTCACTTTTTCGAGCATTTCGGCCAGTATCCCACGAATTACGCGTGCTATGTTATCCTATAAGGCTTCAATCGTGTTCGGCTTGTCCAGATACACTAACGATTTTACACAATCCCACAAGAAATAATCTAGAGGCGTCAAATCGCATGATCTTGGTAGCCAATTCACAGGATCATTTCGAGAGATGAGCTGCTCACCAAATTCATCCTTCAACATGTCCATTGTTTCACGAGCTGTGTGGCATGTGGCACCGTCTTAATAAAACCACATGTCGAACAAGTTCAACTCGGCCAACTAGGGCATTAAAAAAAGTTGCTTATCATGGCTCGATATCGTTCGCCGTTGACGGTAACGTTTCTTCCAAGGTCGTATTTGAAGAAAAATGGACCGATGATACCACCAGCCCATAAACCACACCAAACTGTCGTTTTTTCTGGATGCATCGGTAATTCTTTTATGGCATGTGGCTGTTCATCGCTCCAGATTCCGTATACACATCCGTTATGCCAGAAATAAGCCTCATCGCTGAACACGATTTTTCGATAAAACAGCGGATTTTCATTGAGCTGTTCTTTCACCAAAGGCCCAGTCACCAAACATTAGGCGTAGTGGTAGGTCAGTCTTGCAGAAGTTGAATTCTATAGGCTTTCAGACCCAAATCAACACGTAAAATTTTCCATGTGGTTGAATTCCACATGCCCAATTACTGAGAACGGCGACGAATTGACATTTCACAATCCTCAATAACACTGTACGCTACAGCTGCAATATTCTCTTCAGTACGCACTTTACGCATGCGAGACAATGGTTTATTGTCCAACAAAGTGAACTTGGTGCGAAATTTGGTGATAACAGCACGAATTGTTAATTCACCAGGTCGATTATGACGACCATAATATGGTCGTAACAAACGACACACATTTTTCACAGGTCACGAATTTTGATCGTGAAGTTCAACAATTTTCAATAGTTGCTTGTTTGTAAGTCTTTCCATGAAGAAATGGCAGAGTATACTGAAAACTTTTCACTTCGAAAAATGACGTTTGGATGCCATTACCAACCAGTACCGCCAACCAGAAAAACTTAACTCTTCAAAAATCACCTGTTATATAATGAATGAGAAACTTATGTGTGAATCCCACGAATTAAAAGTAACATGTTTTTCAAAGCTATTTATATATAAAAGTTTTCATCAAGGTTGTGTAGACAAGATGAGAATGTTCAATTTTTAGATGTAGTAAATAAAGAAAAGACAATGAAAAGTATCGGTATCTATACCCATAAATTTTTTATTCGATTTTACAATTTTTTATCCTATGTTTAACCGTCTATGTTAATAAAAATTTTTGTTCGACATTCTGTAAAGAAAATGTTCAGACTGATGTATAATAATGATCATTAGAATTTAATTTACGAATACTTCAAAACTGAAATCTCCAATTCGAGGGCATGTTATATAATAGATACGATATCCTTCAGTTAAATATAAATGAAATTTATTAACTCAGTTTCTTAGAAGTTTATAAGAGCATTACTTCAATATTTTCGAATGAAATACTTAACTTATTACTGTATGGGAAATTATGAAAGACTAGATATTAAGAAACGAAACAATTATTTCAATTAGACCGAAAATTAGACCGAGTTTTGTGCTTTAAAATGAAACAATACTGATGATTCGCTGAAATCTTGGTGTAACATTGTTTCACATGAATTCTATAATTTCCGGGGTGTAAGTTCAAGTTTTGAAGATGGGGTAACACCGTCTAGCATTAAATACAAATGAAACTAAGCCAAGGGCTTTTTGTTTAATTACATGTAATGAAACAATACTCTTAGAGTTAAATGGACAGTCTGAAAGGCTCTCATTCTCATTTCGCTGAGACCCTTCAAACATTTTAAACTTTTTGTTTGTTATCTCCTTCTTATTCGAATTTTTTATTATATACATTAAAATCCTAACACATTGAATCATTGAAACAGGGAAAAAGGAGAGTTTGTTAGAAAAATTTAAGATTATTCTTTTTGGCTTGAGGATATTCGACTTATTGGGATTATTACTAACGACTTAACTGATTCATCTCAAAGATACATTATGAATTTATCAGTAAAAGTAAATGTAGACAAGGAAAGATTTTAATAAGAAAATTTATGCCCAGAAAATATGAATTATGATTTGGAATCAAAGCATTTTCTTGATAATATTTTCTTCATTATGTCACCAAGTATTAGTTTGTTCTATCTCTGCAGTTGGGAAATATGAGTTATATATTCCCTTCTCATTTTCAGTTTGTAGTATTGGCAGTTACCATCTGCGTTGTCAAGGCAGGAATTATCGGCGGACTTGGATATGGCCACGGAGCAATCATAGCTGCACCTGTGGCGCATGTTGCCGAATCATACCAAAATAACAACCAGATTTCACTCCATCCAACTCCTATCGTTGTATCTCATGCAGCTCCAGTAATTGCTAAAGTAGCTGCTCCGGTCTTAGTGTCTTCTCATAGTGTTGGTCTTGGTGCGATTGGCTATGGAGGACATGGCTTCCATTAAACATGAATCAACTGAATATTATCTCGACGTAATGAATTAAAAAATGTATATAATTTCATTCTAAGAATAAAATGATGTAACTGTAATATTTGTTTGCGATACATAATGATATTACGATATAAAATCAGCATCAGTTTTAACCATTTAAACCGTCCAAGTGGCAGGTTGTTTGTTACCCCATCCCTCATTAATTATGTGTGATTCAGAAGTTCAAACGTGAATGAAACAAATTGCAAATGATATAAGCACCTAAAAGATAGGAGGAAAATATTCAATTAATGTACAATAACAGATCAAAACCTCTTTATGTGAGAAAACTTTCCAAGAATGTGTAGCTAAAACGAATCCAAACCATTTTGGAAACAGAACACATATTAAGAAATGTCGTACATATTCATAGATTCAGGAAAATTAATAAATACACTTAGATGTTGTACGGTTTCAGCGCAATGCTTCTTTCATTGATAGCAATTTTTACTCACATACTTTACGAGAGTAGACAAATCTATTTGAATATACGGTGTATAATATGGTATATGAATTTAGTATGTATTACCATTTTGCTCCAAATCGGTGATAAATTGCCTTTATTAAGTACTAAAAAACTACAGTAAATCATAAGCTAAGTCGCCAGCAAAAAAACGTTTACAGGTGGAACTCTTGAAACCACAGAATAATAATAATAATTATAATAATACATTCATTCCCAACATATATGCATCCAATTGCACATAAAAAATAACAATTTGTACACAAATAATAATAAATAAGAAACAATTAACGAGGAAAAAACAAAAAAGAGGGTATAAGCGAATATATCAAAAGAAAAAATTAAATTAAAAATAAATTGAAATAACTAGTATTGAATAATAACCAGATGGAACAAACTAAAAATAAAATAGTGTCTATTACAAAGTTACATATGGTTAACAGAAGTTGACCTTATAGTAACGAAATATATTTGATGAATAAAAATAAAATTAAAATCGATTGCAATAGTACTATAAAGCAGAAAAACCGATGAAACAACTAAAATTGAAATATTATTCATAACTAAGTCATATACAAAAAAGAAGTTCATGAGAATATCACGACATTTCATTGCGCTGTTCTGAGTAGCATGTCAAGATAACTGATAGCCGATCAAAATAGATATCACATCGACCGCAACACCCATCATAAAAATTACATAATAACAGTTGATTGGAGAACGTGACATAACATTTGATTTGCTGTAAGTGACATAAAATGTATTATTCCGCCTCAGACCAGGATTTTGCTAAGAATAAACCGTGAATCAATCGAATTGTGCAAAATTTTGAAGAGAAACATTAGGCCAAACCGTTCACGCCTCAACTTCAATAATTCAATTCCCAAACTGTCGGTTAGGATGGAATGGTGGAAGCCTTTAGATATTGCCCATAACATCTGAAGTACATATACTTCAAACATTTCTTCTGCCTCCAAGTCGACAACAGTACTAATGTACACAGGAGACCAAATTAAAGACTCATATTCTAGTCTACTGCGAACAAAAACGATATTTAGGAAATTTCAAAAAGTTCCAAAGATCAAAGGGTATATCTAATCACTACTACGGGTGACAAAATTATCTCTCAAGTAGAAAGGAGAAGAATGCAAGTTACTGAAATACCAGTTTCTGTAGTATTCGAAAATATTATCACTCTCAGCCAATTCAGCTCATTAATTCATGTAGACGCTCTGTGGTACTTATACAAGCCAAAAACAAAACGACAACAATCATTCTGTATCTGGTCATTCTTCCTCATGTCCCATAAAAAGTAAACCGATTGTTTCACACATTTTTTCGCAACATAAATCATCCAAGCAAATGCCGATTTCTATAGAGACGTCTCATAACTAAATAGAATATATTCTGTAGAAGAGATACATGCTCCTCAAACCAGAGCTTGAAATTGACAAACAAAATTCCTAATAATTCATGTTTGAATATTTTGTTCATTTATGAAGCAATAAGTAAGTACCTGCTGTGCTTCTCGATTATTTCAGAAAATAACTATGAAGTCACAATTCGAATCAAATACCAGAAAATAAGGACAATTGTAAGAAAGTAGTTAAAATAAAAGTAAATAAAAGTGTTTTTGAGCGGCTTATAGTTGAGAAACTCATTTTTTCCATTTAAAAATGGACATATATCCCAATATTAGGAATGAAACGGAACAAATATTCTCGTTAGTTAATTTTGCGCCTGCACTATGTGACAAAACAAGCAATAGATTTAAAAATATATATCAGAACTATCAGTAAAAAGTTGAAGAAATATTCGATTTCCTATTAGCAAATAATAAGGATGAGCAAAATATTTTTGGAATATCAGACAAATATAAATCAAAATATGCGGATTTCATTACGTTTTTTATAGGGTGAACTGGAAAAATTGAGGGTACAGAAATAGATGATCGAAAAGAATCCCTTTTGAAGTAAAATTACTGAAATATCACTTTCCTTGCTGAATTGAATCTACTGAGTTGAAATCGTCGATAAGAAAAGGTATTCAGATTTTTTCATATTCTGATATTTATTATATAAGTTTCATAGTAAATATTATTTATAGTTCAATTGCGAAATTTTCTTCATCAATCTTTTGATAGTAGGTAACTTTCCCAAAAATATATCTTTGGTATTAAACGATTCTTTCGGGAAATTATAGGAGTTTTTGGTTCTCGAAGTTAAATATCACAAATTTTCAATACATTACTTCTCGATCCATTTTGGTACTATTTCATATTAAATTTCTCAATATACTTTCGTCACTAGAAAAAAAATTGCAGGAATGTATAGAAAACACTACAAGATCAAAATTTATCACGTAAACAAAAACAATGCCCCTACTTAATTTTTACGAGACATTCTGAAACGTAACGTTTGATTTCGTTTTTTGATAATTTCAAAACGAAGATTATTGGAAAAGTGTTTTTTTTAAATTTCAGACATTTGATGTGTTTCAGATGTAGTGTATTTTTGTTGAGGTAGTGAGGTTCAATACTGTAACGTTTCATATGTACGCTTGCCTTATTCTCCTTCCTCTTTAGTGAGGACAGTACAGGACGAAAAATTTAATTTGAAAAAGCCTCGAAAAATGGACCGACAAGTATTGTTTTGATCGTTTTTGATATAAAGCTTTGAGAACCGAAAAATCCCATAAGTTTTTTCCGAAAATTAAATAAATCTGTATATACATTAACATATAAAAACAAGTTGAAGAAGCAACCAAATAATAAAATCATAGTGATAATCCTATGGGATAATTTCAGGACATTTTCATAAATACCCTTATAAACAAATGTGAAGTAAAAAATTCACGTTCCCAAAATGGTTATTACACATAGATAAAGAGAAATTAATACTTCATTCAAACAGAATTGTTTCACCATGAATTGATTCGCTACACCGGCGAACTGCAAAATCAATAATTCAGACAAGATCATTAAACACTCCATAAAATAAAGTGGAAAATTGGAACACTTCTTGTAGTGCATGTGACAGCCGCCCATTGATCTAACTACCAATGAAAGTAAAACGTGCCCCTGACCCAGGGACTCGCAAAATCTACCATTTTTGCTACTATATAAGATAGGCGTCAAACTTTGAGTGCAACATATTCAGTTTATCTGCCGAATAGATAAAATCAACTCTTCCAACATGATCAAGACTGTAAGTGTATCAATAAACACCATACATTTCAAACAGAAATAATTCTTTTTTACTGACGCAGATGAATAATTATTAATTCTGTCATCAAGTGCATTAGCAAGATTCATTTGATATTCCGTTGTTCATTGTGTATACGTATTTTTCATGAGAATTCCGTTTTTATGAGAATTAACTGAATACATTAACTTATTACAGGTGGCTATTTTGTCTTGCTTCGTAGCTGTGAGCTACGCTGGATATCTGGGAGCTCCAGTGGCTTACTCAGCGCCGGTTGTAGCTGCTCCTTTAGCTGTAGCGCATGCTCCCATAGCAGTTGCTCATACACCTATAATAAAAGCTGCAGTTCCAGTGGCAACATCGTATCAGAATAGTAACTTGGTGAGTTTTGAGTTCGGCTACTTCTTTTGAATATAAATGTATTTCTGAGATTCTCCTTTTCTTTGACACATTATGTTACCAGAACTTCATCAAATCAGAAAATCAGACCTTCTACTGCTTCGTGCTCCATATCACTTGTACTTTTGTCCTCGTCAAAAAATCCTTTTAAAATCGTACAAACATCATGATAAAATAAATTCATTCCTTTGCGTTTTCCGAGAATGCTCGTTCAAGTTATACTTTTTTTTGACCAACGAAAAAAGGCATTTACACGCTTTGTGTGGGACTCGCTGTTGACCAGAAAACCCACTAAAAAAAAACCCTCAGAATGATTGAAATAGGAGGTGGGGACTCAAGGTGTTAGTCCTCCCCATTTTTGTGTTCTCACCACCGTCTTTACTGCGAAGGAGCCAGGTTTGTATACCCATATCTTCTTCCCAGTAGGACCCCTTCTCTTTCTTATGCTCTCACTCCGTATTGTTTCTCTACCCTTGTTGACGCATCCTGTCCTCCCCTTTCTTCCTTTTCATTACCTCTACCACATACTCGTAACCCGTCTCCACGTCTCCCTGTTACTCATCATTTCACCCATCAAGCTGTCCGCATGTTCCACCCTGCCTAGTTCTTCTCAAGAAAAACGAAATTATACAGTTCAATGATACGTTTGATCTCTATTACAGGTATCCCAAGCAGCTGTTCCAGTTGTAGCTTCTGCACCTGTTTACAAGGCAGCTCCTGTGTTCGCCTCTGCTCCAATATACAAAGCTGCTCCAGTTTTTGCTGCTCCAGCTATTATCAAGAGCCCATTGTTTGCTTACGGGCATCACTAAACATCATAATATTCGAATAGTGTGAAAATGATTGTGAAAAGTATTTATTTATTCAATATATAATTAATGAATTAATTCAATAACACTTTTTGATGATATTCATTATTTACTGTCTCTCTGAGATAGACCTTTGAGAGTTTTGATCGAAATATTCCGATATTGGCAATAAAACTCTAAGGCTAAACTGAGTAATAAGACATGGGCTATTTTTACACTCTACAGAAATCTATTGAGTGTTTGGACGGAATGTTTACAAACCCTGCCATCTTGGTATGTAAATATGCGCTAGTATTGCTACGAACACTGCCTAGTCATGTTCGAGAGAGTTTATTTTGTTTCTTCGATAGAGGGAGCTCACGTAAGTAGTTCACTAAGTGTTTTACGCATTTTGATGAGATAGGGCTCTGGTTTGTTCTGGAAGAGAATCAAAACATGATTATTCATCAGCATGTCGCTGATAATTCCCAAAATGGCATGAAATTGCGCTGGTATTTCTTCGACAGTGCCGATCTTTTAGATTTTTGATTCACCCTAAAGGGTATTAGGTTATGTTTTCGGTGATAACATTTGTATAACATAATTTCAGTACGTGCTGCATAATTTTTCTGTGAATGCAAACTACTTATAAAGGAAAAATATAATAAAACTAGAAAAGGAATAAATCTGCTCCCTGTTTCATACTATGAGATATCAGAACCCACTATTCTTGCATCAACATTATTGAATGCAGGAAAAACTATGGGTCAGTTGCTATACTCATTCCATTATTCAAAATTCAGAAAATGTTCAGAGAATTATGAGTTATAAAAACATGAGCACTCAATTCATCTGAACTCAAACGCTTAATATCTGGATACATGATAATTTTTCATGAAAAACATAAATTTGAAAATTAATCAGAATGAAAAAAGTCGAAGTTTGCTCAATAATGATCTCTTATTTAAGGTCGTAATCTCTCAGGAATTTTCAAAATAAGCTTCAGACATCGAAAATTTTAATCAAAGCAAAAATGTGGTTAATGATTGAACAATAAACAATGATCTGATAATGATATTATTTAATTAAGCAGAGCAATGATGAACATCAATAGTTTTTCAAAATACGTATTCAACGAAAGCACAGGAACTTCATTCTGACTTAATATCTTGGACAGTCTTCAATCAAAACACAATTTTTCGAATCTTCATCTCTCATATAATCTGGTAAACAGTAGCAGTCTGGTACGCAATCAGAGGAGCAATGTGCAAACTGTCGATTTTGACATGTAGCTTGACAGGGTACCTTACAGTCGAAATGTTGATTGGGTCCACATATGGGATCTGTAAAAAATTTAACTTGCTTTGTAATCTTCAGTACAGAGTGGCATAGTGTAAATTTGTCAATTAGTTCCAAGGAATTATCTTCATTTATGGGAAATGTTCATAATAAATAGAGTAGATCACATATCAGTAGGCACAATAGTAAACATCAAATTTTATCGCATTTGAACTACTTTTCAAAATATTCTGTTCCTAAAATAGAAAACTGAAAATACTGAAATAATTCAAACCAACTAAAAGAGATCCTGGAATAAAACCGTTGTTAGCATAAACTTATCAGTTCGCAAAGATATTCCAGGATTGTTTTCGAATATTCAGGATAACCAACTTGAGTGCCAATTATTGTGGAAACGTTTGTGTTGTTCTTTTCTCCATTTCTACAGTATTACATCATATTCACCGAATATGTAAACATTCGAATTTATTATAATGAACGGTGAAATAAATAAGTGTAAAGTTGACGTCTTCACAGAGACTGGAGCAAAGTCCTGTCAAATGACCGATACATGTTCGAAAACATTTTGGAATGTTGATGCTTCTGGTTGTTCCTTCTACAAAAAGTCGAAAAAATGTCGGCTTAAATTAACAGAACACTTATTCGTCCATTCAAATTTAGTCTACTCATAAATATATCAAAAATTTTCCATGACCTATAAATAAAGTTCAGGAAGTAAACTGAAAAAGAACCATTATTTTTGCATGTACATCTTGAACATATAGAGTATATTACGAGTTTTGAATCGTTTTGTCACACAGACAAGGTACTTTTATTCGTCATCGAATTTCAATATAAGATATTAAAGTACAAGAGAACATGCTGAAACCACAAAAAACTTAATGTTTTGTAATTTTTCACCACTCGACATTTCATGAATGACATAAAAATTATTGTATAAAATTGAAGCAATATTTTTCTTTATATTTCTACACATTTACTGTTTGATCAATATGGATTCGTTGAGTATCACCAATCACGGGTGATTTCTTAAGAGTTCAATTTTTCAGGTTAGCGGCATTGGTAATGGCATCCAAACATCATGTGTCAAAATGAAAAGTTTTCAGTATACTCTGCCATTTCATCGTGAAAAGACTTACAAACGAGCAACGATTGCAAATTTCTGAAATTTACTATCAAAATTAGTGCTCTGTGAAAAATGTGTATCGTTTGTCACGACCATGATGAACGTCATTATCGACCTGGTGAATCAACAATTCTTGCTATTATCACCAAATTAAGCACCAAGTTTACTTTGTTGGACATTAAACCATTGTCTCGCATGCGTACAGTGCCTACTGAAGAGAATATTGCAGCCGTAGCGTACAGTGTTAACGAGGATCGTGAAATGTCCATTTGTTGCCGTTCTCAGCAATTGGGCATGTGTTGCTCAACCACATGGAAAATTTTACGTGTTGACTTGAGTTTGAAACCTACAAAATTCAACTTCTGCAAGAATTGAAGCCGAATGCCCTACCACAACGTCTAATTTTTGGTGAATGGGCCATAGAACAGCTTAATGAAAATCCGCTGTTTTATCGAAAAATTGTGTTTAGCGATGAGGCTCATTTCTGGCTTAACGGATATGTAAATAAACGAAATTGGAGTGATGAACAGCCACATGCCATACAATAATTACCGATGCATCCCGAAAAAACGACAGTTTGGTGTGGTTTATGGGCTGGTGGCATCATTGGTCGACTTTTCTTCAGAGACGACTGTGGACGAAACGTAACCGTCAACGGCTAACGATATCGAGCCATGATACGCAACTTTTTTTTGTCCCAGTTTGCCTTGGTTGAGTTTGCCAGAGTTGAACTTGGTTGCCATATGGTTTCATCAAGACGGTGCCACATGCCACATAGCTCGTGAAACAATGGACTTGTTGAAGGGTGAATTTGGTGAGCAGCTTATCCTCGAAATGGCCCTGTGAATTGGCCGATTATTTCTTGTAGGGTTATGTAAAGTCGTTAATGTATGTGGACAAGCCAAACACGATTGAAGCTTCACAGGATAACATAAAACTCGTAATTCGTGGGATACAGGCTGAAATGCTCGAAAAAGTGGCGCAAAATTGGATCTTCAGAATGGACCATTTGATACGGAGCCGCGGACAACATTTACATAAAGTTATCTTCAAAATGTAAATGGCAAAGGCTAAGCTATCAATTTCAATAACAACGTTGAATATATATGATGCAAATTGAGTGTTTTATTCGATTTAAAAAAAAACTACGCTTAAAAATTACCCATTACTAGGATTTTTACGTTTAAATGTAATTATTTTATTCCAATTGGATAAATGTCGAAAAATTTCTAAATAAATTATTCACAAAAATATGCTCACCTCCCAAAGAGAATCCAATGAATATTAACACAACCGAAAGCGACAGAGTAAACATTTTCTTGGTACTTAGTAGCAGTAACTAATGATTGTGAACTATTTCGAAAAATTCACACTTTTATAGTCTTGGTTATCTGAGATTTCATTTGCACTGAAATTATTCCAGACAGAATATAATTTTCTAGAACGGAAAACGGATTACCAAGAACCATAAAACAGATATAGTTGCCAGCTTTAACATGCTAATAACAAACATTATGAATTTATTATGCAAATTTGTTGACTCATTTTGCATAGAGTTTCTTTTGAAGATTCATATTACATTGCAAAACGTTCAACTCGATGAAGTTTACTCACTCAAGAAATAAAATATTTTTCGTAAATAGAATGAAATTATTTCATAGAATTTCCGCATTTCACAGTGAAAATTCCTGATTCTGTTGAAATTGCTGACATATATTGATGCTAACAAGAGGATGGTCATAAGACCATCCAATACAAGCCATAAGGCTTATGCATATATAAAAATTAAGCAATGTGGTTTTTTTCATATATCAGACGAAAATTCATCAGAGCATTAAAAACTGTAAATTTTTTTCACTTATTCAGAGATCATGCATCCTCTTTCCCATGTAAAATCTCTGATAAAACTCATGGCTTTCTCAGATTCGTGGTTTAAATTATGAAATTTATTTATGAAAATTTTTCATGTAGGTATTATTAGTCCTATATATGGGCCTCCTCAGGGTACAGTGTTAGGTCCACTGCTATTCTCGTCTTACATTATTGATATTCATGTGAATAAATGCTCTATACGATTATTCGCAGATGAAACAATGCTTTTTGTTAGTGGTAAGAATATCCAGAATACGACATAATGGATCAATAGAGACTTGGCAGCAATAAATTAATGGCTAAGCGATAACACTTTATCGATGAATGTGAAAAATCCAAATTTATAGTTTTGTTTACATCTAAAATTCTGAAGGTGAATAGTTACGAGAATATAAATATTAAAATTGAAAACCAGAACATTGAAAGGCAAAAGTTGTTAAATATTTAGGCAATATGTCAGATGAGAAATTGAGTTTCAATGATCACGTCGACTTCAATTGGTCTAAAATCTTCAAGAAAATCAACTTCCTCAAGAGAATTAAAAAAAAATCTGACGACAGTGAAATCTGAATGTGAATTTTTCGCTCTCTAAGTCGCTAATACCATACTTATTGGTTCACTCTATTATTCGGATTGAGCGTAGAAAAAACTCAGCAGCTACAAAAATTGCGGAATAGAGCTATGCGAACAATTTTTAAATGTAATAACAAAATAATAATATTTATCTCGATAGCTCGATTTAGCTCGAAACATGTTGACTATTCATATTGTTAATAAATCGTGAAACATTAAGCCAAGAGTTTAATTTAATTTGAAATTTAATTTTATATAATAATATTTATTTAGCTGAAGCTATACAAAAAATTTACATATTTTGAACTGTCAATTTTGAATATTAAATCAATACATTCAATGAATATCCTAGCACCATAAAAACAATAAGTGACCCTAATGTATTTAAGCCTTAGAAAACCTTTACAAATTACTTTAGACTCTTTTTTCAATAGTTTTTGCCCCCCTGTCCTCATGTAAGGTAGCATAAGGTTAGGAGATATCCACCCCCCTCTCTTACGAAAGAATCGGCTATTAAAAATAGAGCAGACAATTCAATGCATATCAAAAAGTTCCAACGTAATGACTTTGAATTAAAACTTAATAACTAACATATATATGTATTATAGTTTGTTATGAGTAGTTTATTGAAAAAAATCTAAAATACAACTTTTTTCTACTTTGAATGTGAATGTATATATGAATTTTGTAATAGCTATTGCTAATTGAATTTTATTTTTATTATTATATATTATACTCATATGTTTCTCATGAATTTCATTGTACAACTCTTTCGTTAATAATTAATATTTCCATTATTCAAACAATCTGGCTTCTGCCCGACATCTGCCGGTCATTGCTATGAAGTACATATACGAATTAATTCAACACTCAGAAGCAAACTGCAGTAGCTCAGCAACTTGAAATTCATTGTAATAGGTACTTTCAATTAGTGGAAATTATTCGTTTCGGAGTTTTGAACAAGCTATAATGTGTTGAGAAGCGTAAACAAGAAAATGATCTGTATCAATTATCGTGTATCGTAAACAACTACGATCTGTGATTTGCTGAATATATCAATTTTATATTTGAATACAAACACAGAAAAAACTCTCATAAAAAACATTTATATATATATATATATATATATATATATATATATATATATATATATATATATATATATATATATATATATAATAAATGTTCAAGAGCCTGTTATTACTAAAAACAAAGATTAAAAATAATTTAAAATTGCTTTAGAATATTTTTATTGAAGAATATTTGAAATATAACTATCTCAAACAGACAATGAATTAATTAAAAAAAAAGTGAAACACTTGAACTTGATTTACACTTTATTTCAATAAAGTGTAAATCTGATGAATTATAATGAATCACATATGCTTTCCAAATTACATTGTTGAAATGAACGTTTCTTTCGCATTCATCATATATTGACTTATATTGAACGTAACATGTTTCATATTTGTTAAGTTCCATAAAATTTCAAGTGGAAAACTACTTTTCGATATCATTTTAATTTACAACAGAGGTTGATTTCACTATTTTGGCAGACCAAACATCATAATTATATTACATCACCAATCATTGACATTCAACAATTAACTTAAAACTCAGTCTATGCTGGTTTTAAGTGACCTTTTTCACCAGTTAACTTTTCTATATGTCTGTTGTATCCCCAAATTCGAATATTTTTTTCCATCGATAAAAAATTATTCAATTCTCATTCCATGCATCAAATTGGTTTACTAATTGTACAACTGTTTTATTAGTTTTTGCTCGAAGTTTAACAAATAGAAAATAACAGAAATTGTAGTTTAGTGAATGATGTTATTCGCTGATTCAATTAGTCAAAAAAATATTCATGCTTATATTAATTGATTAGAAAATATTGGAGCTAAACTGTGCAGAGGTATCGGCAACCAGACATACAAAACACCACAAAACAGTGATTGAAGAACACTCGAAATACATTATAATTGATTTTATTCATTTCACTAACAATTGCACGGTTATATACCTATTTTATGAATTACTACAATCATGAGCTGAATTTGAAAAGAAAATGAAATATTATTTCATCTTATAATGTTCTAATTCACGGAAAATTTATTTTCGAAAAAAGATTCGCTTTCAAAATTGAAGAGAAATATTTTTTAACAAATGTGGATATCAACAAAATGAATTTTCAATCAAATATTACCACAAAATAATTGAAGTAAACACAAGGTTGCTGTTTCAACATATACCCAATTCACTTGAAATCTTCCGAATATACGGTTACCGAATATTTAAAAGTGTGAAATGTGATACATTTTAAATGAATTTTTTGACAAGTACAATCAACCCACTCTTTAATAATTTCAGGTATGCTGGAACTGTCTCAATGCTACATAATTATTCATTTCCTTGAAACGATATGAGAAATCCGGCATTTAATAACCTTCATAATTCAATTCCCGCACACGACTGGACTCATATTTCGGACCAAATATTTCCCAATCATTTCCTTAAGAAGTAACTATAAAAAAGCGGTGGTACACTCATGAAGGTATCAGTCTTGAATCGACATCAACACAGACCTAAACATGTTCAAATTGGTGGTGTTGTCTGCTCTCCTCGCCGTAGCGGCTGCTAAGCCAAGTGGAATTCCATTGGCATATTCTTCTATCGCTATTCCAGCTGCAGTTTCACACACGTCTAGAGTAGATGTGCATTCATCTCCTGTAATCACTGCCCATGCTGCTCCTGTATTGGCTGCTGCTCCAGTTATTGCTAAAACAATTGTTCCTGCTGCCGTATCGCATTCAAGCAGAGTCGATGTACACTCTAAACCTATTGTTGCCGCTTATGCTGCCCCCGTTGTTGCCCATACACCAGTGATTGCCCATGCTCCAGTGATTGCCCATGCTCCAGTCCTGTCTTCCGCTGTATCACACAGCTCAAGGGTTGATATTCACAGTAAGCCATTAGTTGCTGCCTATTCTGCTCCAGCTCTTGTGTCTACCTATGCCGCCCATGCCCCAGCCATCGTATCTAGTTACTCTGCACATACCCCCTTGGTCTCTGCAGGTATTGTACCTGGATACAACTTATGGTGAAGAAAGGAGGTAGAAAAATGTTTATTCAGTACTGACAAATCCAAAAAAATGTATTTATTTCAATTCGAGCAATATAAATTTTCACAGAAATTCAAACCTGTTTTATTTTGAACTAATAACATTTTTCATATCAACAGAAAGAGATTCATAAGCATTCTTTTCATTCTACGATATTTCATTCATTGAAAAAAATATTGAAAATGTCTAAATTTGATAAGTTATAATTTGTTTTGTCCCCATGTCCAAAGTGAAATGCTCTACACTATATAGGGAGTCGTTAAAAGTTTTCCAAAAAAATCACATCCTTGAATGCTTTCTCTTTTTTCTTTTTCTCACGCAAGTTTGGATGTATAGAGCAACGTGAAGAAATATACGGCTAAAATTTTCAAATCGTTGGGTATTTTGAAAGTAGCACTATATATATGTACTTTCAGTGTTTAATTGAGATTGCAATCCCAATTAAACACTGAATATATATATATATATATATATATATATATATATATATATATATATATATATATATATATATATATATATATATATATATATATATATATATATATATATATATATATATATATCACTACATATTCATATGATACTTTCTTTGTAAATCTATAATATCTTCGAAAATATTAATTTGAATCATATGCTGTAAAGGGCCATATAGATCTATATTAAATCAACAATGTACTTGAGGTATTTACTTGGAGGAGGATTTATGCTGTTTTGACTAAAATATCTTCGAAAATTAGCCATTATTTGTCGTAAAATGTATATGACAAAAAAATTTCATTGTGGGATATCCATAAGAGATAGACATATACCATAGCGGAGTTTTCTGTAGACCTTTCCAATGTGTACAATACTTGGTACATTATTTTGATAAATCTCGTAGGGTTCAGCCTGCGTTTGCAATGTAAGCGGAAAAAATGTAATCATTTAGGACATCACATTTGAAACCTCAAAAATAACAGTATTTCTCAACTATTTAATGTTATTATGCATATAAACTTTCCTCTTCAATCACTCCATCTATTAAAAAAACCGTTGCGTAGTTTTACAGATTCAAGCAGACATAGGGACTATGTTTGAGTGATTTTCAAATTTGAGGTCAATCAGTTTCGTTATACGAGATTTAATATTCTTTGTAAAAAAATTACTGTACAGGTATCTGTTTCTAGAATGCGAGTGTGTTCTCTTGTTGAAAAGGAATTGCTCTAGCAAACTTTGTATAACATTTTGACTCTTAGTAATACAGGGTTCTTAGTGAATAGCAATCAGAATAAAATTGGAAAATAGTTAATAAATTGCATCATTATTACGTAATACTGATATTGATCAGGATAACTGATACTTTATAAGTAAGCTGTAATACTAAAACCACTTAACCATAGTCCTATGGAACCTTGACTTGAAAATTTAAAGCTATGATAAACCAACATGAATACCTTAAACTCATTTGCTTCTTATTTTATATTGATCACAAATATATTCTGCTTCTTTTGCTTATCAACAATTTCGAAATGAAGCCATTTTGGAACATATTTTTGATATCATGAAATACAATAGAACAAGAAAAGAATGAATAAACTTTGAGGAATTTATATTCCTCATATTATTTGTAGGTTACAATTTTAGGCAATTATTCTATTCCAAATTATTCCAAAATTTTTCTCATTCACTATGGGTACTTTTCAGATCTCTTTATTTCGCGCAATTTGCACTATATCAGTTATAGATGTTGTCATAATCGAAAGGCTTCTTTTATATATAATCGATTTTCAATATTCTTCTTCTGTACTTCTTATGAGTAAATACGAAAACCGTATCCCTTCAATTGATACCTACTAATGATCAATTTTATACCAAGGAAAAATAATAATGCAGATAATACTTCATCAACAAATTTAAATTAAAAAAAAAACAGCAGAAAGAAGAACTCAAAAAAGTAATTATATCCGAATATGACGACATTGAAATCAAACAAAAATTGGTTTTATCACAAAATTGCTTATAGAATTGGTTAGATATTAGTGAATGAAAAAACTCAATATTTAAAGTGCTGTTTCTATTCATTTTGAGAAATGCTTCATAAGTAATTTTCAAGATATAAATTGATGTGACTAAAACAAGGATAAGCAATAGAATTTGAACTTCATCAAACTTGAAGTTTGCGTATTACTATTTACCTTGGTCACTTTGAGAATAAGATATAAGAAATGTTTAACTTATATAAATCTAAATTCAATGGACGATGAATCTACTTTGTGATAGTTCATATTTAAATTATTGATAATGCTGTAAAAGTCGAAACTAGTCGAATAAAGAATTGTTCAGTCAGTGATTTTTAGACAAGTTTTTATTATTACCTCTCATTTATATAAATTTCTTGATTTTTAAAATGAAAGACGTATTGTAGATGAGATATTGTTCAATTAATCGTATGATACCGTAAAACACTTTCCCAAATTGCCAAATAAATCAAGTGATCTGATTTATAGCAATACATATTCAACCATCTCCGTCCAAAAATTATGTGGAAGTTATTGTATTACGTAAATCACTAAGGACAAGTTGAATGATTTCACAATTTTTAATGAAATAAAAAATGAATTTGTAATATTTATTTTTAATTTTTTTTCATTTCATACAAAATAATAGACTATTTACCAAACTAAACCAGAATGAGCAATATGATGTACACCATGGACACTGTGGGCAGCAACAACAGGAGAAACAACAGAATGGGCCACAACTGGGGCTTCTACAACCAAAGGAGCGGCGAAACGTGCTGCTATTACTGGAGCTTCGTGAATGTGAGCAAAGGAAACTGCAGGTTCTTCAGCAACAATAACTGACTTCTGGTGGACATCGACTCTGTGGGAATTTGACACAGCCACTGGGGCAACAGCATGAGCAGCAATTACTGGAGCTTCAGCAACTACAGGCACATCAGCAATCACGTGAGCTGGACTTTCAGCCACTACTACAGATTTTTGATGAACGTCCACTCTATGAGATGAAGATACCGCAGCTGGAAGTATGGAACTTCTCACTAGTGGCACTGAAGCATGAACTACAGGAACTTCCAAAGGCGCAATATGAAAGCCACTTGGTTTAGAAGCAGCTAACGCTACGAAAGCAGACAACACCACCAATTTGAACATTTTTGGTCTGTGAAATCTTTCAACAAATAGTATTTTATTCAAACTCAACCTGCTTATATACACAACTTATATCCAGGAAATGATTTCGTTGATGATGAAGTCCTTGAAAAATTCAGGTTGAATACCCGATTAAACTTCTTCTGGTATTCTACCACTCGAAAGCTTTCTTTACTATTGATATATTTTACCAGCAGAAATGTCGAATAATGTAATTATCATACAAATTACAGCATTCAGTTCTATTAGAAACTAAGAAATTCATAAAAACTAATGAAATATGCTTAATCAATTACTGGTATAAATTATATGTATATATTTTTTATATATTTTTTATGTGAAATAATATTTTTCAGAATTGGAGACTATTTAAATAATAATTAATAATTTAAATAAAAAATATTCAAATAATTTTGAATATATATTTGAAAAATATATATTCAAAACAATGGTAGATATTTAAAATAGAAAACATGTCTTTTATTAATTATCATTATTTCAAACTGTTCAAAACGCAGTATTTCATGGCTAAGCATGGCATTTATATAGCATCTTGGGGTAACAACAAAAAAACACATAAATTTTTATATTTTTGGGATTATTGAAATGAGTAAAGATGCAAATCTACGGAGGAAAAATCCAATCACAATGTTCAAGACATAGTGCCAAATACAAAATTCACAGCAGAAAAAAACCCAACATTTACATAAGTTGCAGAATAGTGCTAGGTCAACAATTTTGAAATGGAATATATATACACTTATCGAAAGACTGATGAAATACTTAAAAGTTAAACAGAGAATACTCTTTACTAATCTTATATTAACATTTATTGAAATCCATTAAAATAATTGTATGTAAATTAATAAAAAATATAATATGTGACAGATTTAATATGCAAATTTGTTTGTACATTATTTGTTATTATATTTATTATAATAGCATAATATTATATTATATATTATAATATTGTATAAATATAATATTATAATACTGCGCTATTACATTTTTTTCATTTCATAATATCAAGAATTATTCTCAATGATATTTTGTCTGTGAGTTGTAGAAGATAGGTTTTAAACAAACTTTAAAACATATGGGTTACACTTTCTAGAAACTAAAGGAAAAATTTCAATATTTTCAACTTTAGAATTTTGTAATGTTAAAATGTTTCTGATCTTATTTTTAAAAATATATAATGAAATATTTCATTAACTCATTTCAGATAATAATGAATGATTAAAAATGAATAAATATCAAACGTATATGTTGACTTTTGAATTATGTGAATTATATGCTAAATAAATATTATTATCATTATAATTAGTTATATATATATATATATATATATATATATATATATATATATATATATATATATATATATATATATAGAATTGACATAACTACTATTGAATTAAAATATTCCTAAATAAAATTTAATTCAAATTAAATATTGAATTAAATCAAACATTTGGCTTAATGTTTTACTATTATATTTAACAATATCAGATAGTCAACATGTTTCGAGCGTGAATAAGTTTCAGTCTTGAAGATCTTTTGAGATATTTTAGACGTCTGATATTGTTAAATATAATCGTGAAACATTAAGCCAAGTGTTTAGTTTAATTTAATATGCCCGAGAATTCAATCTCAGTCAATAAACTATTCATTTTTAAGTTCCGCTACAAATTTCCACTGAAATATTTATTGAAAATTTCAAAAATATAGTGAACATTAAGGGTGAAAAATGTGTGTGGGAACATAAAAAACACAATACCATTTTTGACAAGGAATTTTATTGACTCACAGTTTGACCAATATATAAATTGAATATTCGACAGGTTTCGACTTTCACCATCCATGCAGCCCATGACCAAATGCAATTGCAACAGGTTTAACATGTCCTATAGCCGGCAGAGCGTAAGGGGCAGCAACAACAACAGGTTTACTGTAAACATCAACTCTTGCCTGATGGCTTACGGCAGCAGGAATAGCAATTGCGGGAGATATAGCGTATCCAAAAGGAGACCCATGAAGAAATCCGGGATAAGCCATTACAATACCTAGCAGTAAATTCAACACCACCAGTTTACCTAACATTGCAAATAGGTCTGTGTTGAAGGAATATCAGAATATGACTAAACTAGTGCCATTCAAACTGCAACATATATAATGAAGAAAAAACAAAGCTGACCTTAATGATTCCACAATCATTGTATGATTTAATTCTCGATGCGTATAAGGATTGAAGGGAATGTATTTCTGGTCAATAAAGAACCACTGAAGGATGACAGTCCTTTCTAACGTTTGTTACAATAATTTCTCATCACATGAACGAGTGAAGGGATCGTCTATTGATAGTTGTACAGAACTGTTCTTCATATAAATCTTTCTTCTTGTCTAAAACGAGAAAATAAATTAATTAATACTAATTCATACTGAATGCAACTTTAATACTAGAATACAAGAATATAAAATCAATATTCTTTGGTCAATATGAGGCATAGTTTATTTATTCTCATAAGGTTTCTCAAATTAACATTATTTCTGAATAAAATAGCTCGTTTTGACCAAACTGAGCAGAAATAAATCAATAATTGAATAACAAGGTTGCGAATAAAAATTAACAACTTCTGAGTGTATTTTCTGGATAAAAGTCTTTCATTTGTTTTGCGAACAGTGTAAATCCCAATCCAGATATGGACGTTTGTGTATGTCTATTGTTAATTGATTATAATTTTCATGATAAATACTGACTGATTTACTAGATTACATTTACAATTGATTCGGAGCAAAATTAAAATATAAAATGCAGTTCAATCATCACTAAATTGATGAAAGAATGTAACAGATCATAAACTGAAATATTATATTTCCCAATTCGTTTTACGTTAGTTTAGCAATGTGCATATCAGTCGAATTTTTGCGAACATCGTGCTTTTCTAAAATTTTTCACATATATTTTCTCCTTAAGATTCAGAAATGTTCGTGATATTTAAAGCTTCCCAATATTTAGTTTCAGTAGTGATAGTGTAGGTGTAGAGTACGTATTCAGATTTTTCCACATTTATGGGCTTTTGTGCAAATTACCTAATTCTGTGTTATTTTCTATCTACTCCTAGATCATTTTCTGCAGTTATTATATGAAGTACTGAAATATGTGAAAGTTTTTTGCATTAATTCTTCTGGTCTTCAATTTCGTACAACTTCCTTGCATTTGTTAATTTTTTTACTACTTCCTATACATACATAAGGCATACTATAGTGTGTCAGAGTACTTCGATGATTCGGATGTAGGCAATAATGTATGAATCAATTTTTTGTATCATATATTTGTATATTTTTCTAACACAAATGTTCTTCACCATGTGAAATTGTCTCAAATGTTTAATATCTCTGAGGAAATTTTTATTTTCTGTTCTTTTCAATCAAAATTGTATATTATTGTAAATATGAATTTAACCAAGATTTTTGTTTGAACCAATTTTTGCTCGAGGGCTGAATGGAAGATCAGACTCCAAACTGAATTCGGTCCTTTTGAGAGCATTTCTCTTAGTTGTAATTATTTATCAATTGAAACGAATGTAATTTTACTATGTAAGGAATGTTTCTCAATAAAATTATATTATCATTATTATTATTATTATTATTATTATTATTATTATTATTATTATTATTATTATTATTATTATTATTATTATTATTATTATTATTATTATTATTATTATTATTATTATTATTATTATTATTATTATTATTATTATTATTATTATTATTATTATTATTATTATTATTATTATTATTATTATTATTATTATTATTATTATTATTATATTAATTTTCATAAATAATGATCTATTTATTGAGACTTCGGTATTTTAGACATACTGTTTCCATTGTTGAACAAACCATGTTTAGGTAGTGTCTATTAGATGAAAAAACTAGCTGTTAATACTGATCAAGTATATGGTCATGTTAATAGCGCAATAAATTAAATTAGAATTTGATATAATGTATATTATATTTTGAAAACATAAAAAAATATGAATTTTATTTAGTTTTCTTAGCCAAATGTTCATTGAATATTTTGTAGAAGAAATGTTCGGTCAAATGATTTTGATAACAATAATAATAATGAAAATCTCAAAATGTCGAGGAATTGAAAGACAGTAGAACATGAACAGGATTGTTACAAATATCTTGGGATCCACTGGTATAATCCCGAAATCAGAGAATGAAAAATATCAGAGATCTATGGCTCAGCGCACATCTCTATGAGAAATTACCGCAATCTGTGCTATTTGTCACAGCAAGGTCTGTCATGAAGTTTCTAGAGCATAACGGAAATCAACACCATGAAGGTGGCCGCTGTGAAGATCGACGCCATGGGGACCACCGCCACGGCCCTGAAAGTTCCTGTGTGAGGCAGTGTGAATCCGTAAAGCTCAAAATCGGGGATAATAATAATAAGATATATCTCATCGTTAAAGACGCAATAGCGAGGAATGACAGGTGCCAATACAGATGCCAAACATAAGAGACAATCATACATATAACAGGGGTATGTCAAATATTCGCATAAACGGAGTACAAAGAGAGACATGAGACCGTACCAAAGATTGTGCATTAAGAACTGACATCAAAATAACATCTTTTACGGAAGAAAAAGGTACCTTAAAGATTGACCAGTTTTGACTCTACTGACTAATCACTATCTTGATTGGTCAAATAGTTTCTCACAATGAGACCGACCAAAATAGGTTGACAAAAGAAGGAGGGAAACTACATTCATTAAGGCGGCCATTGCAAATGCGAAAAACCTGATTGAAAAAAATGCCGATAATATTTCTAAATAACTGCAACTTTAAGAGCGAGTGCAGAGACAGTAGCACATCAACTTGGTCAAGACTGTTCCAATTATTATAGTTTCTATTGGTATAATCTCGAAAAATATCCTGAAAAATATCAGGGAACTAGGACTTTGCGAACATCTTTATATAGAATTGCAGAAAGCGGTACTACTTGCCACAAAAAAGACTGTCAAGAAGTTTCTGGGACATAACAAAAATCAACGCCACGAAGGTCGTAAATATTGACGCCATTGGGACCGCCGCCGCGGCCCTGATAATTTGTAAAGGGTCCCCATAGAGCTCAATTTCTCTGATATGTAATATCTGGGATATTACATATCATATTATTCACTTACATTATCATATAAGTGAAAGGTCCCCTGTGAAGAAGTGTGAAAGTCGTAAGAATTGAACTTGAATATTATCTAAAACCATTATTTGATTTTCAGTTACGTACCACCTACAGGAAACTATATTTGTGAAACATTTCTTGAGTGGTTTACTGAGTTTTTTCTGCATTGATAAACTTCGGAATATACACATTCGGAATAAACTTCTTATTATCACTTATTTTCAGTTATATGATTTTCATTTGATTTATTTTTTTCATTTAATAGTGTTGGCGTTTACTCGATGTAAATCCATTATAATTGAATATAAACTTAAATTCAATCACTTGAACTTATGATTTATACTTTATTGACTACATAGCACGACGAGTTTCGTCGTTACAAACGACTTCTTCAGATGCTTACAGAGTAGTAAAAACATTTTGAAAAACACAGGTATAAATATCAGGGAATTTCGGATTCTATGACTTTGGGTTTTACCTAACATATTCCATTCTGACATATAAATTTTATTACCTGAAAAGGTTCAACAAGGGTGAATTGTTTAATTCTATCTGTTTTTTTTCAAGAAAATTTCCAGAATTTTTAAGCCGATTTATTTCCACTATTTCCCAATAATCTAATTGATGACTTCTCTCTATGTTGTGTAAAATTTCGAAATTCGTATCAAAAGTATGGTTTTCTGTTAATATATGGTTAGCATAATTCAAATTATTTTTATTATGCGCGAGGCTATATTTATGTTCCTGTATTTTAGTACATAAATTTCTACTAGTTTTACCTATATATATATATATATATATATATATATATATATATATATATATATATATATATATATATATATATATATATATATATATATATATATATATATATATATATATATATATATATATATTTATAATAATTTTTAAGGGTTTATTATATATATATATATATAATTTACTTTATTGGACATGTTCCACAATTCAATTGGTTAACACCTGATTTGTCTTCTCTTTTAATTTTTTTTTATTGTTCTTAATGTGTCTCGATGAATTATATTATTCGTTTTAAATGAAATATCAAAATTTTCTTTTCTTAAAAAGGTTTCGACTTTTTGACTGACGGTTCCAAAGTATATTAAACTATTATATTTACGATTTCTAAGGAAATACTAATCGTAGAGCTTTCCGATAGAGTTTTTTGTGAAGAATTTTTGACACTAATTCGCTTTCCTAATTATTATTAATCGCAATCCGTTAAATGATGTCTTTATTGATATTTTCTTCTGATAAAGGTATATTAGTTAATCTTCACTTACATTCGATTGCTTTGGTAAGTCATACGGAAAATTTTTTATAAATTGGACTCCTGAAAAACATACCAAATGTAGAAAAAACGTTTAATATTTGGAATTATCTGTAAATCATATAAATATAGCTTTTATCAATAAATCTCAAATAAGCTCAATATAAATAAACTTAATTTAAAATATTTGTTTTTATATGTATCCATATCCGTATCCATATCCCAAGTCGTATCCCAGTCCTTTTCCATAATAGCCTGATCCTGATCCATATAGAGGTCCACTTCCATATTGTGCAATGCCATCGTAAACATCACCATATCCAGGACCGTAACCATAGATTATTTTAGGTAAAACGGGGGTCGGATAATCCACTCTCGAACTGTAACTGGTTGCAACTGGTATAGCATAATCCCCGACAATATAACTTGGGGCAGCATTAACGAAAGATAAAACGACAGTGAATAATAAAACTTTGAACATGATTGTAAGTAGATAGATTTCTGTAGAAATATGAGAACTACTTCGATGTATGAATTGTTATGATCATATTTAAAATATTGCGGCTTTATATACTATTGAAGTATTATCCAATTAGAATTGATTGCAAATCTATTTGAACTTGTGAGGTTGAAAAAAACTTGTGCATGTTACGCATCATCGATGGCCACTAAATATTTAACATTACTTCAATCGACATCAGTTTTTTACTGATAAAAGGTCAAATTTGAAATATAAAATATTTTATCAATGTATCATGAATGATACATTGACATAAACATCTTAATTATATTTACAACAACTTAATAAACCTCACAAATAACACTCATAAAATAAACACACAACAATCACCAAACATCACATCTCAAAACTCATTTTTTCCAGATCTACCTTCAGTTTCACACACATAAACTAACAATATACATATTCTGGAAAAGTATAAAAACTATATGTAATTATATATATGTAAATATAAATCACACTTATTAGAATCACCTGGCTTACCATAAGTATTTCAGAGGTTTCCTCATGGTGAAGAAGACTAAAACTTCTGAAGCGAATGCTGAGCCAGAAATTAGTTTTGAAAAATTTGTGATATACAACTGAACGTTAACAAAAATTAAGCCTGTTATTCATTCAAAATTAAATATCTTAAATAGGCAATAAATCAATATATATATATATATATATATATATATATATATATATATATATATATATATATATATATATATATATATATATATATATATATATATATATATATATATATATATATATATATATATATATATATATTCCATATGATGTTTTGCCTGTTAATTACCTATAGTTGTTTCGAAGTTTTCTAACAAAAACAAATCAAACAACTTCATTTTCGGTGACGTTTCCTTGTTGATTACAACTCCTACTGTTATACGAGGTTTGTTCAAAATAAAAGGTGAATTTTCAGTTTTTTCGAAAAGTATTTATTTATCAATATCCATTTTGTTCGCTTCAAAGTAATCAAGCCAGCGCTTCTTCCAATCCTCGAAACTCTTCTGAAATGCACTTTTCGGTATGGCAATCAGCTCGTTCTTCGATTCCGACTTTATCTCACAAATTGTGGCAAAACGCTTTCCTTTCATTGGTCTCTTCAGTTTTGGAAATAGAAAAAACTTGCAAGCAGCCAATCTTTTTAATACGGTGGTTGAGGCATGATTATTAAGATGTTTTTGGTCAAAAAATCACGAACAAACATTGATGCGTGACCTGGTGCATTATCGTGATGCTAAATCCATGATTTGTTTCTGCATAACTTCCTCGCAGTGTACCTTGTTAACCGTAAGACCCGTTGGAGAGAACTCTTGGTGCACCACGTCATTGTAATCGAGGAAAACAATGAGCAGAACTCTCACATTCGATCAAACTTGGCGTGCCTTTTTCGGTATTGGCTCTTCTGGTCGCTTTCATTGGGATGATTGGCGCTTGGTTACGACGTCATAACTATATACCCACGTTTCGTCACCAGTTATGCCTTTTTTTAGCAAATCTGGATCTTCGTTGATGTCATTCAACAAGTTCTGATCACTTAATTCACTAACTTCGGAACAATCTTCGCTGTCACACGTTTCATGTCCAAAAAGTCAGACAAAATTGCATGGCATGTACCGATTGATATGCCAACATCCTCTGCAACTTCCCTCATAGTGATTCGAGGATTTTCCAAAATAATTTTCTTTACTGTTTCGATATTTTTTCGCTTGTTGACGTGGTTACAACTGCAGGACTTTTATCGTCATCAAAATTATAAATAATAATAATAATAAACACTTTTTTGAGACAAAGTGGACTCGCGAAATGGAACAGTCAACATTTTTAGTGCGTTGGTTTACTTTATTCAATTTCTAGAGCAAAATTTCATACAGATTCTTTGATCCATTTTTTCAAAAGTAAAAATCGAAAAACACACAAAAACATGACTAATATTTTCAGTTGTCGAAAACAAACTACTTATCCAACATGGCTGATAATTTCAGCATAATGAGAAATGTATGTGTAGCAACATAACGATTAAAATTTCGATAATCAAATGTGAACAGCCCGCGAAAATTCAAAATTCACCTTTTCTTTTGAACAGACCTCGTATACTTGTGAATGATTCTATTACCTGTTGAATATGTTTAGTTTTCATAACATCCTTAGAAATAACTGCCTTTTTCAGTTGAAAAAATCTTCATATTTTTTGAAAATTCTTTGAGAATTTCAATTATGTCAAAACTAAACAGAGTTCAGGAATTTTTTCGGAAGTTTAATTCGGTTTGAAAATGTACAAGAGTGAGAATACACTTTCCTCGTACAAATTTTCATTTGTATATTCTCTTTTTACAAAAAAACCAGATAAAAGAAAATTTTCAAATATTTAATAGTGTTGGCGTTTACTTGATGTAAATCCACTATAATTGAATATAAACTTCAAATTCAAACACTTGAATTTATGATTTACACTTTATGCAAACAGATGCAAACAGAATAATATTCTGTTTGCATCTGAAGAAGTCGTTTGTAACGACGAAACGCATCATGCTATGTAGACAAGAAAGTGTAAATCATAAGTTTAAGTAAATGAGAGGTAATAATAAAAACTTGTCTAAAAATCACTCACTGAACAATTCTTTATTCGACTAGTTTCCTCTTTTACAGCATTATCAAGAATGATTTTCTTGCATTTGAATGCATTCTTGATAATGCTGTAAAAGGCGAAACTAGTCGAATAAACAATTGTTCAGTCAGTGATTTTTAGACAAGTTTTTATTATTACCTCTCATTTAAATATGAACTATCACAGAGTAGATTCATCGTCCATTGAATTTATAAGTTTAAGTGTTTGAATTTGAGTTTATATTCAATAATAGAAAATTTCATTGTGTTGCACGTTTAAAATCACATCCGCATTTTTCTTGTCGTTCAGTGAATTTTCACAAAATTTACTGAAAGATAGTAAATTATGGAAAATATAATTATTTTCAACGAGTATAAAATCGTGTTTATTTAGCAGACGGTATATAATATTACTGATAAAAAATTAATGGAAGAATTTCATGATTATAATTATAAATGGAGTATTCATCCATGACTTTGATAATATTTTCTACGAGTAGGTTAAGACATATATGTATGTCAGAGGTAAAGGACAGGGAAATTACCAGTCAAATCATCGTTGTTGAGGAAAAAATTAGCTCAGATATAATTGAAGAAATCAATATAATAAGGTTAACAGGATTTTTTTCCTACATAAATATGTATAATTATATTTACAAATACATGAATAATTACAGTGTATTTATATTAACTATATAATATTGATTAACTTCCAATGATGCTGTGAGCTCCACTTCTATTTATCTATCAATACGCCAATTCAATACCTACCGATTTCGGAAAATGTTCATAACAATTTTTGCATTTATACCAAAAACCATTTTTTTTGATTGTCAACATATCCATTCCATATATACTAAGTAATCAATGTCTTTTCATTATTCTGAAGTTGGTTATTTATAAACTTCATGGCCATATCTCTCAATCGTATTCTGGATCCAAATCAACAAAACTCCTCAGATAGAAATAACTTCTGTCCAAAGTAGAGCGTTAGAATTACAAAATAGACAAAATCATATAAATTGTTGTTGCGTACTACCCAGAAGCAAGTCAATTATATTTGAATCAAATTGACATGCGAAACATTAATATAAAAACTGACAGCTAATGACATTTGATGTAGAACTCAAATAGCAAAGTAAAAGAAACAATTTGAAAGATCAATTTTAGCAGAAAATTAAAAAGTAACAGCACAAAACTTTTCAACTGTGATTTTTGGTATCAATTAGAATTCAATCTCAAATTCATTTCGTTTTGAATTTTTAAACAAATTTCATAGACTTAATACAAAATTTCATGACAAGTCCAAAAAAGTTGCGATTCACCAATTTGCTTCACTTTCTTCACTTTGAATTTTGTTGTTTCATATTTTTAAATTTATAGAAATATTCTGTTTACATTCTTGATAATCCCAAATATTCATCAACACAACATAATATTACTTATCAAAACAACATGAATATTAAAACTGTCTTCTTTCAAAATAGCTATAATTATTATATTGGTTTTTTTGAGGTATAGATCAATAATACAATCAGAATTACACGTAGTAGGTTTAAATTGGTGACGCTTTATTTGAAACTCAAATTGAATATTCGAAAACATGAAAAATTCAAAGTAATAAAGATATACTTTCTCAGATAAATTTCTGAGATTGAATAACTGATATTCTCCAATCTGAGAAAACTAAATTGACATTACGCAGTTTTTTCTCAAAATATATTCAGTATTCTGTATGTATTGTATAAATACTTATAACAGAATTCGTTCTATTTCGCAATATTGATTTAAAAACTTGAAAAAATTATAAAATTAATGTAGGTACTCAACAAAAATATTTATGTTAATGAATATGTCAAATGCACTTTAATTATATAATATGTACAGGTTTAGTCTTCTATCAGATGTGTTTGTTAATATATTGAATGTGAAATTCCATGATTTAATCCTCCATATATACCATTGATATCTCCTCCAAAACCAAGTCCACTGTATCCCAAACCATGAATACTATCGTATCCAATACCGTACCCGTGACCGATACTCGAAATTACAGGACCGTGATATGCAAAAGGAGCTGCTACAACGGCTTTCGTTACAATAGGGCTCGAATGAACATCCACTCTGGAGGAGTAACTAGTTGCTGGAGGAACGATAACTCCGCTATGAATATAACCAGGAGCTGCAGAGACAACAGCATATAAACAACAGATCACTAATAGTTTAAGCATATTTGTATTTTTCCACCTTACAGTTGCAAAGTTGCAGATGAACTATAACAAGTTGTTTGAAATTTCATATTTATATGGAAAAAATGTTGCAAAATTCATCTTGAATTTTGTAACAATCACCATTGTAATTTCGAGTTTATGCAAGATATGTTATACGTTACGCGTCGCTGATAGCCCCTAAACTCCAAGTACATTATGAGATATAATGGGACTATTAACTGACAACTTAAAAAATACATATTCAAAGTAGTTGCGTGAATAGTATGTCGTTTCGTCTGTTTCCCACGCTGGCTTATATAAAGAGGTAATAATGTTAAATTTCACAGTTCTGGATCTCTATTTGGAATTTATTTATAATAATACAAAAGGAAGGTCTCTATTTTTCAATTGCTCGGCGAAATCAAGCATTGCTAATCTACCCGAGAAATAATTTATTTATTTATTCATTTAGAAATATACCACCCAATATCTTAAACCAATTACTTACTTAGTGAGAAAAATTCAATAAAATTCACTCACAATATAATAAAAATAAGGGGGGTTTTTTAAAGGTATAGAACTTTAAGTTGGCATTACTGTTGAAGATGGCGACCGATTTAACAGCTGAGAAGTGATTTATTCTCAGTTTGGTTTGGGAATTCATCATTAATTGACTCACGCCTGAACAACGCTTGCAAATAGTGCAATTTTATTTCGAAAATAATGGTTCTGTGCGGAATACGTATCGCGCACTTTGTTTGCGAATTTTGTTTAGCGATGAAGCGCACTTCTGGTTGAATGGCTACGTCAGCAAACAAAACTGCCGCATTTAGAATGAAGATAATCCTCAACTGTATGTCAAAACACCGTTGCAACCAGAAAAACTGACTGTTTGGTGTGCTTTATGGGCTGGTGGAATAATTGGTCAGTACTTCTTCAAAAACGATGATGGCCAGAACGTTATAGTCAATGGTGATCGGTATAGAGCCATGATTACTAACTTTTTCATTCCTGAATTGAACAACCATGATGTCCAGGAGCTGTGGTTTCAACAAGACGGTGCAACATGACACACAGCTCGTGCCACAATCGATTTATCGAAAACACGTTTGGTGACCGCCTAATTTCACGTTTTGGACCTGTGAATTGGCCTCAAGATCTTGTGATTTAACACCGCTAGACTACTTTCTGGGGGCTATGTAAAGTCATTGGTCTATGCGGATAAGCCACAAACGCTTGACCGTTTGGAAGACAATATTCGCCGTGTTATTGCCGATATACGGCCACAAATGTTGGAAAAGGTCATCGAAAATTGGACGTCCAGATTGGACTACATCCGAGCCAGCCGTGGCGATCATATGTCAGAAATCATATTCAAAATGTAATGCCACAAGATTATCTTTCGAATAAAAAAACATTCTTGTCAATCGAATGATACATCGTTGTTTTATTGCAATTAAAAGTTCTATACCTCTAAAAAACACCCTTTTTAATTTATCATGATAAACAAGAGTCAATCTTTAAAGTAAAAGCGGTGCCGAGAAATTGTCAAATCGAATTGTCAAATTGAAAAATGTCAAGATCGCCATTCTAAAACAAATTACTAACAACAAATATAGCGAAAATATACATCGTCATAAGATTTTAGGTAACATGTGCAACTACCGATGAAAATGTCCTAAATATGCAAATACATATGCAAATCTGAAATTGCATAAAACCTGGTCTCCATTATCTCTAATTCTGAAGTTCTTGTGTGCAAGAGTAATAACAAACAATTTAATAATTTTGGAATACTACGTGTACACAATAGAAACATTCAAGACGTGAATGGATGTGAAATCAAGGCTGACATTTTTTTACATCATGAAAAACATTTACTATTATCAAGCACCTTGATCTAGCAGTTAAGCAGTCGTATTAAGTGGTCGAATCGTTTTATAGGTAAATAGCTCAGTGACTGAAAAATATAAATTATTCAAATTACACACAATTCTCTCAATATCATCAGAATGTCCAGTGAAAGTTTCTCAATTTCTGTTTTGCTATAGAATTTACAAATATTGGGGATGGTCTCTCATTTACTGAATATCTTTCAAAGCGAATTTAATTTGTTACATTACAGATAAATTGTAAAAATTAAAAGCTTCTCTTATATGTCTATTCTTCAATCATGTTTTTTATCGTTTTAAATATTATTACTAACGGTTACTAACAAGTTTTAGAGGTTTAAAAGTTATTGAAGTTTTTTGGATGACTATTATATAAAATATACTTATATCTAATAATAATAATAATAAGTCATTATTTTCCTACAGTTGAAAATACCCAGTTACAGGAAATATTGAAAAAAAATTTCAAAAATGATTATCAATAAAAAACATAATTATGATAAATAATAGACAATGAGATAATGGCTTATTTCCGAATTCACTATACATGAAAAAAGTCCAAGTAAACCCGACTAATGAAAGCAAATGAGTCACTGTTGACATTGCATTTGTCAGATTGTACGAGGGAATTAGTTTCGGAGTACCCAATTAAAAAGAATTGATTTGAACGTGAACATTGTCTAGGAACATGAAAATCAATAGAGCTAATAAGTCTATTCAACCATGTAAGAGGTTATACAGAAACTTCAGAGAGAAGCCCCTGCCAACTTCGAGTGATCTAGCTCCAAACCTGTTTAACAGATCAAGTTGGCTATATCCTCTGGCCGGATAAACGAGATCTTCCCTCCAAATGAGATATTTGAGAAATTTTCATTGTATCGACTCTAAATGATTTTTATGAGAATTGTACTAGTAAATGGAACGCCAAATCCTACATCCGAAATCTAATTTACTCTTTACAAGCGCATTAAAAAATTGTATAAGTGTTTTTGTGAAATAGATAACTAGGTACCTGTCTCGTTGACATTCATAAACTAAAATTGTTATTGTTAATCTGTTATAACTTGAAATGTGTTTATTTCGAATATTTCCTTTCGAATATACGTATATTATGTTCACATACGTTCATTGGAATTGAATGAAGCCCTCTATTTATATAATGAAATACTCAATATCATATAATTGAGTCATAATGCTTTTTCATTATGTGATGAATTCTATCGTGTTGTACCTCCCGCAAGTTATTTCATATACACGAAACTTGTTTTAAATTTTGCTTATGGAAAAATTAAGGAAATAATAAATGCGTAACTTGTATCGACAATCTTAATCTAGTTTTACGTCTATTAATAGAATGAATAAATAAATACGAAATTCAGAAGCAGCACTCCCTATTACAAGAAGAGAAACACATTCCAATTGAAAAAATTTGATTATTTCGAACAGAAGATTGTCTAACATGTAACTGCAAACAATCTATTGACAAAAAACATTTTTATCTATTAGTGCTAATAACAATTTTCATTTACATTCTCAGATGAATAAAATATTCTCTTATTTTCATGTTTATGCTATAATACTTTCGAATCCGACAGACGTTGTCCAGGTAAATCATTTCTAATTTGAAAATTTGAAGAACTCGATTGCAACGCCACCGTGTCCAATGGGAATATAATAATTATAATAATAATAATAATAATAATAATAAATTGTCTTTATTTCCAAATAGAGATAGAAAAAAGGCAAAGTCTAGCCAAAAGCTACTCAACTTAACATCTATATATTAAAATAATACATGAAATTCCCAATGAGTTAAAGCAAAAGGAAGCGAGAATTAATAACAGAAACAAGATATTCAAAAGGAAGAAAACATAACATTATAAAAAGAATAATTGAGTAAATGAAAATAAAATAACAACGTAAGTTAGTTTCAAACAAGAAATAATGATAAGAACAGATAACGCAAGAGTACAACATTCAATTCTGATTACCGAGAAGAAATGACTTATACATCCGCTTAGATCTAGCCAAGCTACCCGGTTTAACGTCCAACGAATAATACTTGTACAGCATTAAACGAGAAACATTTACGGAAGCCTGGCCGGTAAAACCGCGTCAAAGCAAGAGTGTAGGGATGTCTTAATCGCGGATGTGCATTGCGTCTCTATAAACCTACTTATTCAAGAGGTAAGGAGGAGAAGAAGATGACATAATACGAAAAACGGCTGACCCAAGTGATAGCGGAATAGATTTTCCAACTTCAACCAAGCAAGTTCCCTGATATAAGACGACACTCTTGTATATTTACATAGTCCATATATGAACCTACAACAAGAATTAATAATCTTTTGCAACCTACTCCTAGTAAGTGAGTAGAGGCAAGGGTAATAGAGGATCAAACCATAATTGACAAAACAAGGCTTTCACAGAGTTTTTTTCTCAGAGACAAGCTCAAGTAGTGTCGGGATCTGTAAAGTTGTCTAACAACCAAATATGATATATCAACAAACCCATATGCTCCTCGAAACGAAGACGGCAATCGAAGATTATTCCTAAATTTTTAGCACTAGCACCACTGATAGGTCCATTCCCAATAGATAAGTCCGGGTGAATGTGGATACCCGAACTGAAGACAAACCTCATTTATTTTGAAGATTTACTCTCGTTTATCATAGAAAAACTATATTTTATTCGAAAATGCAATAAATTCGATGAAAAAAATTTGAAAAATAGAGAAAGTTAAATGTTCGTGCCAAAACACTCCACAGTTGTAAAAGCTGCTGAGTGACGTCACTAACCCTGAACATCATCCGCTATTCATGGGGACCGTATTAAATTCATAGGTTTGCTTCATACGAAAGTGAATACAAACAATTAAAATGAACGCAAAGTTTTATAAAAACTGTGCTGTGCCCATAATAAAACAACCATTACTACACCGAAAAAAATTATTTATTTATGTTCCAAAAGATAAGTAAATCACGAGAAAGTGGTTAAGACTACCTGGAACAGATATAACAGCATTAGCAACCAACACTACCGCATGTTTTCATGAGGATCACTTCGATATAAGCTTTTATTACCTATATACAAAATATCAGAGTATCTACTCGTATATAAATTGTAACTACATATTATCTTTTTATTTAACCTAACCTAAAATAATTCTCATTTCAGCTGCAGAATGATATGGAAAATATGTCTGTTTTTAATTGGACATATCCAACAGCATCATCGCTATAAGATTCTCTTGAAGATCTGAAACAACCACACAAACTAATTCAAATTGATCATTAATTTCTGCATATAACCTAAGTTTGTAAATAGTGATTCAATAGAAGTTACACAAGATTATATATATATATATTTTTTTTTCGAAAGTTTCTAGCAATAACAGGCTTTTTTTGATATGAAAAAGTTTATTTTTGTTGACGTTTCGTTGTTATATTACATCTTTGTCAAAACTCAACGAAAATAAACTTTTTCTTATCAAAAAAAGCATGTTATTGCTAAAAACTTTCGAAGTAAAATATCTTAAACAGGCAATAAATGAATTTCAAGAAATATATATATATATATATATATATATATATATATATATATATATATATATATATATATATATATATATATATATATATATATATATATATATATATATATATATATATATATATATATATATATATATATATATATATATATATATATATATATATATATATATATATATATATATAAAATATTTGATGCGGAAAAAAATTCAAATGAAATTGAAGATTATCGGCATATCCCGCAGATTGGTAGCAGCCGTTGACACGTGTTTCGAGCTTATTGGCTCTTTTCAGAACAGCGAGGCCAAGTTCTAGCTGTAGGAACTCTGGAGGAAGTCGCAACATTTTAGGCTACGCATTTGTTCTTTCCGGATTGTGAAATTTCGAAACTGCTCTGCCCGTGAGGTGCAAATCAGTTTATCAATCTGCGGGATATGCCGATAATCTTCAATTTCATTTGAATTTTCTTTCGCATCAAATATTATTTATATATTTTTCAATGTCTCGGCTTAGAGCATCCTTTCAATATCCGTTGAGCCAGAAATGAGCCTCATCGCTGAACACAATTTTTCGATATATGAGCGGATTTTCATTAAGCTGTTCTAAGACCCATTCACCAAAAATAAGACGTTGTGGTAGGTCATTCGGCTTCAATTCTTGCAGAAGTTGAATTTTATAGACTTTCAAACCCAAATCAGCAAGTCTTATTTTCGATGTGGTTGAGTAACACATGCCCAATTGCTGAGAACGGCGACGAATGGACATTTCACGATCCTCATTAACACTGTACGCTACGGCTGCAATATTCTCTCATTACGCACTGTACACATGCGAGACAATGGTTTAATGTCCAACAAAGTAAACTTGATGCGAAATTTTGTGATAACAGCACGAATTGTTGATTCACCAGGTCGATTATGACGACCATAATATGGTCGTAACAAACGATACACATTTTTCACAGAGCACGAATTTTTATAGTGAATTTCAACAATTTGCAATAGTTGCTCATTTGTTAGTCTTTCTACGATGAAATGGCAGAGTATACTGAAAACTTTTCACTTTGACAGATGTCGTTTGGATGCCATTACCAACGAGTGCCGCCAACCTGAAAAACTTGACTCTCAAAAAATCACCCGTTATAACCCATTATTAGACCATTATTAATTTTACAGTAATATGTAGTATAGTTTCCGAAAGAGAGAGCGAAACAAAGAAGTCTTTGAATCGAATAAAACGGAATAGCATATAGTTTACTGAACACAGAGACACACTAGGTAACAAAAACAAAAATTGAAAGAAAGTAAAAAATATTAAAATTTTTTTCATTTATCAAAACAAATACGAATAACTAGCGTTTCGAAGTACACCTTCTTCTTCGGATGCAACATTACCAACCTTTTAACAGATCAATTGCATCTGAAGAAAAGAAGCGTTACTTCGAAACACTTATCATTCGTATTCATTTCGATACACCTATGAAAAAAGTTTTACCATAACTTTACTATGAATACATATTAATTTTGTATAAGTTTTAATCTCATCAATTATCAAAATTAAAGACCCGACAATAAGACATCAATAATAAGTAAAATAAAGACAAAAACAAGTTTCAAAGTGAAATTCACAGTTCAACAATTTTTTGCATTTCATTTTTATGTGGATTCAATTCCTGTATTTCAAAAGAATAATTTTTTGTGATTCACTTCTTAACATTTCCTTGAAATTAACAAGAAATATTTTTGAACTTGCTAATACCGATACATATAAAAAATATGAATGCCAAGGTGACGGATATATTAAGCAATGGGTGGAGTCGCTGATTATAATTGAATTTCTTAAAACATCAAGGTCTATTCCGTGAATTCACGTACGTATGGGTATACGAGTGTACCAAGGCTACCTACCATCGGAGGAGGTCTCAACCTACTTATCTGTTTATCATGCAATGATTTTAATTCTTCGTTATACTAAATATCTCACCATAAAAATACCTTTCCTAGGTCATTCAATGCGATTACTGCTTTTTTATGATAACGCGTTTCTAATATAAATACGACACCATTAAACGGTACGCTCATTTATACACATACACATGCACAAATCTATATATAGTGGACCCCCGGTAATCCCGCCACTGTCTAATCCGGTCCCCTGTAATCCGACATTTATATTTATTCACTAATATAATAAATATAATGCATGATTGAAAATTGATTGATTCATATTTTATTCATATTTTTCAAATTATTTTAGTATATATATATATATATATATATATATATATATATATATATATATATATATATATATATATTATATATATATATATATATATATATATACTTTTGTTTGTATGTACATAATTATTTCCTAATTGAAGTTATTAATTTTTGGAAGTTCTATAACATTAATGACGTTAATTTTATAATAAAACCTAAGCTGTCTATTGTTTTGTTTCATCTACTAAATTCGATATACCTACATACTGAAGAATGATTTAACATATAAAATCTTATTTTTGAATTTGTTATTTTTCGGGTTACAAGGTACTCTATTTTTACAAATTCCGAGCTATAGGAGGTCTTAGGGAATACTCTATAATCCAACAATTTCGATAGTCCGACACTACCTTTCAAAACGTTTGTCGTATTACCGGAAGTCCACTGTATATAGATATATATATATATATATATATATATATATATATATATATATATATATAATATATAAGTTAAAACAAATTGAATTCAATTCAACAGGTTTTTAATGACAATATCTATTCTTTAATGATGTGTACTTTTCAGAGGTGTTCCTGTTTCTTAAAGAAAGATACATTCACAATAACATTTTTTTTAACATATTGTTATATTGCGGAATAAATCAAATCAAACTCATGTGTCTATCCAAAACCTGAAATTATTCTAGCTACAATTATTCAGATTAATTAGACCTTATATTTAATTATTAATGAAATGGATTCATTCGATGGATACAAACTGCAATAAAATCTTCCACTTAAATTGAAAATTATGTCGATATCATCTCAAGAATCTCAAAAATATAATATTTCAAGAGTTAATCTTTGAAATTTAGAATTGAAGTTTTACTAGAAAACTTTTACAGAACAAATACACATTATCAATCTATTTTCATAATGTGTCGCCATCTATGCCATAACGTCTGAAATATACCAAGAATTACTTGTAGTGTTCTGTAATTGAAACGAGCCTACAGGAAACAGCATCTTTTACATGACGCAGTAATTCAGCATTGCCATGTTTGAAGGAGTTAGGATATACAAATTATTATATGGAAGCAACAGTTCACAATGCAAAATCAATGTGATTTTTCATTATTTCTTTCCAATCTCGATATCTATTCAATTCCATAACAATGAAGGTTTCTTATCAGAATAAGTTTAAATATTGGAAATTTTTATGTAAATAGGGATATAGATAGAGCCAATCATTTCGTAAACATACGTCGACATACAACATGTCGATATACACTATTTATGAAAATATAGAAATGTTACTGCATATCCACGTGAATACCAAAATGGTTTTTAACACAGAATTTTACAACATTAATAATTCTAGGCTCATATCATGATATCATAATATAAAATTATACAGAATATCATATACTGTAATTGACATGTGAATCTTCATTATATACAAGAATTCAATAAACATTGAATTAGCAAAACATAAATGAAAATGTGAGAACACGAATCTATATTGAAAACTCAAATATTTTTCTATATAATTCTTCTTTGAATTCTTGAATGAAATCCTTAATTTAATCAACCTATCACTTTAGAGAGTGAATATTAAATGCGTTTCGAAAAAACCGACGATCTTGTTGAATGATAATAGGATACAATTGTTTCATCATTATTATGAATCATCAGTCCGTATTTAATCAATCAATCAAGAATCGATTACTTTCACGTCAAACTATATTCGAATGGGGGCAACAACTCTTTGTGCAAATTCAAGTGAGCTTCCTCTATCGAAGAAAAGACGTATAAACTCTCCATAGCGTTCTAGATGCCTACTCATAGTAGGCATCTAGATCAATATCTAGATCAATATTAGTGCGAATACGTGAAGTTTCGTGGACATATCATTCGAACACCACAGAAAACTGTCTGCAATGTGTAAGAATGTTCCCATGCCTAATCGCTCCACGCAAAAGTATAGCTAGTTTCAATATTTACGAATCATTCATACTAGTAAATATTGAGACTCTTAATCGAAATAATTCAAATAAAACTCCCAGGGAGCTGTCTACTTGAAAATAATTATAATTATTTTATTACAACGATGCCTATATTTATTGAAAGCGTAAGACAGTTACTGTTTCGTACTACAAGGTACTTATCAGTAAGACCGCGTTCAAAAAATGAAAGGCAAGGACTTCAATCCTCACATACCTTCCTCTTGATTATAAGACAGAAATATTAGCTAAGTCGTATGCATATATAATTGCATAGATTAATGTACATTTCAAATCTTAGAAATCAATTGAAAAAAGCACATGAATACATCTAACATTGAACGTTGCACACGTCCTTGCCGATTAAGATACTACATGTTACAACTCTAGTTTTTTGAAACAATTTCATCTATTTTGATGAAGTTTTCATCGATTTCAATATTCTCTAACATTTTCCCTAGAAGGATAATGGAGACTTCGTATTGTTCATGTTTCACAAAGCCAGATTCACATCTGCTATAATGTTCTTCTGAATAATTTGTCAAAAAATTATCGAAAGAATGTTAGAGTATACTCTGATATGTATATATATATATATATATATATATATATATATATATATATATATATATATATATATATATATATATATATATATATATATATATATATATATATATATATATATATATATATATATATATATATATATATATATATATATATATATATATATATATATATATATATAAAACTTGGTTCTCGGAATAAACCGCGTTCTAGAGTCATATAATCTCGACGTTTCGGCTTCCGTTGTGAAGCCATCTTCAGGAGTTGGAATAAATTAGTAAAGATGAGGGTAACTCGGTTACGTGGCCTCAATCTGCCTACTTCACGAACCAAATGAGGGAAACTAGGAACGATAAGAAAAATGCGGTTGCGTGGCCTCAATCTTCCTACTCCAAGAGCCAAATCGTTTCCAATAGTTAACTCCGACCGCGGAAACCTTTCTATATCTATATATATATATATATATATATATATATATATATATATATATATATATATATATATATATATATATATATATATAAAGAAAGGAAAATCGATGACGTTTGCTGAAATTGAATAAACCATATTTAATCCTTCCGGTAGGAATGTGATGATTTATCAATGATATACATACTTCTGAACTAATCAGATTGGATTATTTGTATTATCCACATATTACAGCCGCTCACTCTTTCTTCATTATAATTGATTTATTATAAATGACAAGAGAAATATGCTTATATGATTGTGATTACTAATATGAGATCAAAGTTTCTAATCAATAGAGGTTTCTAAACTAAGTATAGTTAATCCTCAGCTCGTGAGCGTATCTATATTTCGAGAGTTGAGTCATTCAGATATTAAGTATTATTAATTTACATTGAAAAAATTCGAACCAATACAAGGAAAAAATTCAATAAACCCTTTAGGATAATTTATAAAGAAATTATATTACATTGCTCTCAAAGAAACAGGAAATATAATTATTCATATTAGTTCCATTTGGTTGGACTTTTAGATTTCAATAATCAGTATATAATAATAATAATAAAAGATATTTATATTGAAAATCCTTGGCGAAGTCCAGCATTACTGATATACTTAACTAAGTTCCAAATAGAATCACAACATGTGAAATTCAACATTACAATGTATACAAATAGCTAGGGGTAGGTATTGAAACCAATACCTACCCCTAGCCAATAAAATCCAAAAAAATACTAATAAATACATAAAAGTTTTAATTAAAATTTTAAAATTAGAATATTATAACTGGAAATTAAATATTTAATAGTGTTGGTGTTTACTTGATGTAAATCCATTATAATTGAATATAAACTTAAATTCAAACACTTGAACTTATGATTTACACTTTATTGACTACATAGCATGACGCGTTTCGTCGTTACAAACGACATCTTCAGATGCTTACAGAATAAATAAATAAATAAATTATTCTGTAAGCATCTGAAGAAGTCGTTTGTAACGACTATGCTATGTAGTCAATGAAGTGTAAATCATAAGTTCAAGTGTTTGAATTTAAGTTTATATTCAATGGAAATTAAATATTACTATTAAAAGAAGCAAATTGCAAGAGAAAATTAAATTTAAGACAGAAAATTAGTATAATTAAAGCATTCGTACATAAAACAATTTTGCTATATTTATCGAGGCATCTATAATAAATAATATGTAAATATATGCTTTTATTGATTATGAGGTTCTCATTTTCAGTAATATATCTGATAGACAACATGATTCTTAAGTGACTATATATTCTCAACATATCATCAATATATATCATCAACAACATGATTATTTGGGTTATATTTATATATTTACAGCCATATTGTTTATTACAACTGCGATTACTCATATTCATATAGACTGAGTAATATACTTCGTTCCAAATTGGATAGTTTTAAGTATACATCAACCTGGTATTTGCATTTCATAAGCCAAAAGCCAACCACCATAATTATCTTAAGAAAAATGCCAACATTTCTCAAAAGAAATGATACGACATTGAAGGTAGATTATATCTTCTAACATTATTATATTTCTAACAGATAGATAGATCATCTATGCTTATTTATTTCCTTCAGACGACAAAATGAGTAGTATAGAAAAGTCCCAATTATAAATATAAATATAAAAACAATATACTGTTACCTATATATATAATACAAAATATAAAATACATTTTCTAGTCAAAATGGGTATTTCAACACTCAAATTGAAACAAACTCAAAGAAACCAGGTAGTCGTCCAGTGTATAAATAGATATTTCTCAATCTTACAGCATCATCAAGAAGTTCTTCTTGTAAAAGGCGAAACTAGTCGAATAAAGAATTGTTCAGTCAGTGATTTTTAGACAAGTTTTTATTATTACCTCTCATTTAAATATGAACTATCACAGAATTGATTCATCGTCCGTTGAATTTATATTTATTCATAATTGTATAAAATATACTCAATCGTGACTAGGAAGAAATTTTGTGAAATATTTCTGCAATTTACAATTTTTTTTGGAACAAATATGTGAAAAATATATGTTCATTTATATATACTGGGTTATATCAAAAATTTGTAGAATTTATTTATGACTTAGCACATAATATATCAATGGATGTAACCATTATTGCGTTTTTTCCCAAAAATCTTTTAGCGTTATTATCGATCTAATCGCAGATTATATACAAGCAAAACGTTATCCTGGACAAAAAAAGAATAAAAAATAATCCATATTGAAATATTCTTGATTTCATTGTTGAGATTAGCCTGAAAATATATAATTCACCTTGCTGATTGACTAACTCAAAGATTACTGAAAGATTAACGTACTGATAAGAAATAGTATAAGGTAAGCACGTAGGGAGTAGAATGAACAATTGGTTCCCTTAGAGCGAGCAAATCAGGTGAGTAAATGTAATATGGAATAACCGATTAATCATATACATATACAAAGTGCCACAGATCAAATTCACAAAAATTGTTGTATTTTCAGCTTTGGCGAAAATATTTATAGAGATTTCGCTTGTTCACATGAAATTTAATTATTTTCCAAAACTTGCCAATTTGATTTTGAATATTATGTGAACCCTATAAAATTCTGCTCGATAATATGAAACAAATTTAGTGATCTCTGCGATATTCCAAGGTAACAGTCAACTTCGCCAAATAATTTCTAAATAGTCGGTATTCTCTAAGCTCTTCATTTCATTTATTTGTTGCAAAACAACCGGATATATTGTATTGGGAATTGATTCACAAAAAATAATAAAGAAATTGTTAGAGACCAGATCAACTTAAGACGAAAAAATTTAAAGGGGGTACACTAAAAACTATGATGCTGTAGTAATTGCCCTTACGGTGCAATTACTTCAGTTATGAAATTGTGATCTTATACAAAAATGAAAATACACAAAATTCAATGAAAATTAACAGTAAATAAAGTACAACTATGCCACAAAGCATTTACAAACTTCAAAAATTAAGTTAAGAATTCATAGGTTCAAACATATATTCCTTATAGAAACCGATGATAATTCAATGAAAAATTTAAAAAAAGAAAAATTTAAGAAATCTTCAATTCTAATTGGCAAATCGTTTTTCAGAATGGTACGTCAAACAATCATATTTTTGTTCTCCGTCGGTATCGCATGTGCCGCGGTAAAAGAGAATTTGTTATCGGATGAGTTCATTCATAAATTGAATAAAATTGATACCACTTGGAAAGCTGGAAGAAATTTTGCCATCAATACTCCTCCATCTTATTTGAAATCATTATTGGGAGTGGAAGCTGGATTTGAAACCACTCTGCCAGTAGGAAATACGCTTTTAGTCGATGATTTACCCGAAGAATTTGATGCTCGTCAAAAATGGCCGGAATGTAAGTCTTTAAACGTGGTTAGAGATCAATCAGCATGTGGATCTTGCTGGGTGAGTAATTTAAGCTAACTTTTCCAGTAACATCGTTTCTAGTTGAAGAACCCAAATCAAATTATTTGATTGTTTTCTTGTTAAGTTTTATGTATTTGAATGAATTATATAGAACCCTCTAGCAAAGTGCCTATATTGTTTATTTGGTACATTAATGACATTACAAATGCTGTTGGAGTCAAGGTGTTTCTATACGCAGATGATGCTACAGTGGTTGTCACTAGTGAAACATAATCGACTTTGCAAGTAACATTCAGAATGAGCTGCATGTCCTGCAGAATTGGTTCAATATGAATTCTTTACATATATGTAAATCAAACAAAAACTACGTTCACGATTTTCAGAAATATGAATAAAAATATAACAAAACCTAATGTGAAGCTAAGTAACACTGGATTAACCCAAACTAGCAGTGTCAGATTCCTGGGAATTGAAGTGGATGAACACCTTAAATGGGGGACACACTGTGACAAAGTGTACCAAATTAAGTTCATTATTCTCCCTTTTTAGAGGACTGAGAAATGTATTGACATTGAAGCAGCTTATATCTGTATCCTATGCACATATATGTTCTAGGCTTTCTTATGGCATCGTTTTTTGGGGTGCATCATCAAGAAGCAGTAACATGTTTTTGTGTCAGAAGAGAATAATTAGGTGTCTGGCTGGACTTCCCAAAAGGAGCTCTTGCAGGACGGCTTTTAGGGCTCTGAATATACTTACATTTACTTCCTTGTATATACTGGAGGTAGCTACACAAATCCACAAAAGTCAATTACACATAGTGACCAACAACAATATGAAACAGTGATAGAGATAATCTTGTTATGCCAAACTATAAATTCAAAATTGGAAGGAGATCACCAGTGTACATGAGTCTAGAAATATATAATAAAATCGGCACCGAAATTAAGGACTCTATTTCGGTACCTAGTTTCAGATCTAGATTAAGTAAATTTTTAGTTGTTAAATGTAATTACAGTTTCAATGAGTTTTACTCATCGGATTCTTACAAATTATGAACAGCACTTTCAATATTCGAATTTTTTCAGGCTTTTGCTGCTGTGGAGGCCATGAGTGACAGAATTTGTATTCACTCAAATGCTACTCTTCAAGTTTCCCTTTCAGCTAATGACTTATTAACATGCTGTGGTTGGTTTTGCGGTAACGGATGCAACGGTGGTAATCCAGAAAGAGCATGGACCCACTGGATGAACGGAGGTATTGTTAGCGGAGGGGGCTATGGATCAAACGAGGTAAGCTCCATAGTATTAATATAGAGTTTACCAGTCATACACATAGGTACTCGTACGACTATAGGAACTCATTTTGAATATGGATATGTTTTATTGATACTCTAAAATCTAAAAGAAGATGTAAATGAGCCTTTATCTGCACAATACATATTCTTTTTTCATCCGAGACAATTTTGTTTGGATAAAACGAAATGACAAATAAGGCTACAGTTTCTTTATATAAATTACTAGCTGACCCGGAAAACGTTGTCTTGCCATGTATTTTATTTTTAGGAAACATTTTTTTACTTCAATTTCTTTACGGGGATTGAATTACGGATTAATTACGGGGATATACTCAAAATCGAACAATGAAAGTATGCTTTATTTAGGCTAATAAATTCTTTTTATTAAGGTAACGAATATATTTTAAATAACAATTCTTGATAGCTATCTAAACATCAAAAATAATTATTCATATTTTTACTATCAATTATGGAAGTTGAAAAAAATAAAGAATAATCTCTCAGCGCAATAGAGTGTACAATATTCTTGGTTAGTATGTCTTTAATCAACACAAACAAACTGGATGGTTTTTCCACGTGTCTGCAAATCGGACATCTATTTTTCATCCCCCTAAATGTTGAGGGTGGTCCACTCCTAAATTTTAATTTTTATTCAAAACCATTTGTTTTTATTTTGTTATGATACAGTATATTCAAATACATACAACCTCAAATGTTCACCCCACCACTCTACAAGCAACCCCTATTTTTTATTTGTTGATTAAAAACTTTCATATAAATAATTGATAATTAATTGATGAAAAATTTCATATTACTCTTAATTTTTAACCCTTATAGTATCAACCCCTATTTTTGAATGGTTTATTCATATGAGATCTTAACACTTAATTAACTAAGAGTTGAAACTGTCTAATTGAGTCTGAAATAAGTATTGCATTATTATTAATTATTGTAAAATTAACATGAGAGTTGCACAGAAAAATTAGAATAATACGTATAGCAATCACTGCTACGATTGATACACAAATAGAACCAAAAAAAAATATTGCTGAAAAATGTATAGTGAGTAAGTGAGCCATCACCACTAATGAGTGGTGAATTATCGACCCTCGAGGGCGGGAAATCAAATTGAGTTGAGAAAAAAATCATAATTGAAGGAATTTGACATTATAAACTCTAAATAAGAATTTATCGTACTACAATTATTATATTCCATTGACATCTTGCAACCCTATTGCGGATCTGTGGGTGGAACAAAAAAGTAAAAATTGCAATGGAAAAATAGGGGTTGATCTTATAAGAGTGAAAATTGAGTCATGACAAAATGAAAAATAAATTCTTGTCCAAAAAATTAAAGTTAATAATTAACAAAAAAATTAGGGGTTGATAGTAGAAGAATGAAAAATTTAAAATAATATCAGATTTTTTATTTCAATTTATAACAAAATAAAAATAAAAATCTTGCCAAAAAAATTAAAGTTTATAATTAGAAAAAAAATAGGGGTGGATCGTAGAGGGATGAAAAATTGAGAGTTATATCAGATTTTTTATTCTGTCATGACAAAATAAAAAAATAATTTTTGCAAAAAAAGTTATAGTTTTCAATTAATAAATAAAAAATGGGGGTTGATCGTAGATCGGTGAAAATTTAGGGTTGTATGTATTTTTGTATACTGTATCATAAAAAAATAAAAACAAGAATTTTTTCCAAACAATTTAGGGGTGGACCACCCTTAACAATTAGGGGGATGAAAAATAGATGTTGTCCGATTCTCCACCCTATCCGATATGCACGCTAAGATTCACGAAAATCGGTTGAGTGGTTTCGGAGTTCAATCACACACATCGTGGTACGAGAATTTTATATATTATATTTTGAAACTTTAAAATGTAACAATTTTTCTCGTTTCAATAAAGGACTATTTCTCGAAGAGGGAAGTGCAAATTCACCCGCAAAAATTATTCTGGCAGAATTAAGGGCTGGGCACCTTGAAAATTGTTATATTCGAACTGTCTCGATAATTTTTTCTTACAAGGGTTTAATCGGGTATGATTTATTCATTTTTCATTGAAATGAATTCAAAGTTCCTTTGTGTTACTAACATTCTTCCATGTTTTTTGTTTCAATTACTTGTTCACTTCATTTCCTCGTATATAAGGTCTGCTAACGTGAAATTTTTGCTTTGAAAATAATACGCCATAGTTACTGTCTGTGCCTACGTAGGTATCTAGTAAGACTTTTTAACTTGCCGGATTTTATTTTCATTAAGACATCACTGACAGAAATCATTGAAAGGAACTTTTGCACAGGATAATTCTTCGTAAAATATTTTCCCAGTTTTTTACACGGTTTGGTTGATCTATTATTCGAGATAAACTCCTTACATATAATCTGAAAATCTACATTTTGATTTGAGAGTGAATTTATGAGTAGTATGCTTATGCAATATTCATTTCCAGGGTTGTCAAAGCTACGTTTTTCCTGAATGTGAGCATCACGTAGACGGCCCGAAGCCAGGATGTGGAGACACCCAGCCTACACCCAAATGTATCAAAAGTTGCGATGAGGGATCGTCACTTACATACAAAAACGATTTGCATTACGGAAAGTCTTCCTATAGCGTCAGGCATAACGATGAAAATGCAATCAAATCTGAAATTTACACCAACGGTCCTGTAGAGGCCGCTTTCGATGTGTATGAAGATTTCTATACCTACAAAAGTGGTGAGTACTGCTTTGAATTCAGATCAATCATTATGAACAAAAATATTTACCACATTGGATTTTTTAGAAGCTAATTCCACATTTCAAATAAACTCAATTATTTTCTCGTATATTTTCAGATGAAAACAATTAATAATTTATTTCTTTCGCAGGTGTATATCAATATACAACAGGTGCTCATAAAGGAGGACATGCTGTTAAAATTTTGGGATGGGGAGTTGAGAATGATGTACCATACTGGCTGGTAGCAAACTCTTGGAATGAGGACTGGGGAGACAAAGGATATTTCAAAATATTGAGAGGCAAGAATGAATGTGGTATTGAAGGTCGCATTGTAGCTGGTCTTCCTAAGTTGTAATATAGTGTAATTTAATGAATATTATATATTAAATTTTATATAAAAAATTATCTGTTGGGTATTTATTCGAATTTACATGTTTTATGGATTAGTAGAGATCGATGTTGGCGGTATCTACGTGAAAAATATTCATTTCTACTCTATCCTTATCAATATATCTATATCGCTTGAATATATCGAAAAAAACTTAATATCACTTTTTCAATCAAACGGACAGTTCGCAGCTTTTCGTTTCAGATATGCGACTATAATTCAGAAATTGAAGTAATATAGTTATACCTATGCTGTATTACTATACAGTAACAGGACGGATAGTTAGGCGTATGAGAATGCCAAAAATTCAAATTAATAAAAAATTTATCACATTCGCGAACATTAAATACAGTAAAGAAACAAAAATTAATTATTCGAACATTGTCATACCTCCAAAAGCACACTATTATTGGTACTGTTACCTACTTATTCATTCATTTCCATTATAATTCAGGCAAGCTCTTCAAAAAAAAAGATTTACCCAAACAACTTATGTGACAACATATCCTACCAGAAATGGGAAGAACACATCAATTACCTCGTTAAAAAATCAATGTAAAAAATCAAATAACATGAAATTAATATTTGAACAACACCATATCTTTTCCAAATCAAGAACCATAATGAAACAAAAAAATGGATTCTTTTTATACCTAAACAGGCATCTGACTCTCATCCAAAATCAGGCAGAATTTATGTCAATGAGTACCTTCAATTCTCTGCCTCAATATATGTGAATGAGTATCTTCAATTCACTGCCTAATCTTCATGAAGGATATCCATAATCTTATTCTTTCATTATTAGAAAACAAATTTCAAAATGAACCTGTGATACCTTCTTTAACTTTTTTAGTACCAGTTTATTATTATTGGCAACATTGTTAATTGTCACATTGTTTGAAACTATTGCGGTAACGCTGAAATGTATAGTAATTCGTGCATATCATCTTGTTTTGCAGTGTTTAAAAGAGAGGAATCAGCATGCCACGGAAATATGTGAATTTAGTTGATAATTTTAGTCACATTTGTGGCGAAATAACATTTGCCTCCTAAATTAAGTGATGCAAAGGTCGAGGAAGGTATATTTGTTGGGCTACAAATACATCAATTTGTGAGGGACATTGCATTCGATTAAGTTTTGGAAGCTAAAGGAAGGAAGCTTGGGTAACTGTCAAGGGAAACATACATGGATTTTTAGGGAACGAAAGACATGATAACTACGCCCAAATGGTCAACGAACTTGTACAAAAATATCACCAACTTGGCTGCAATATGTCCCTAAAATCCATTTTCTCCACTCCCACCTTCATTTTTTCCTACCTAATTGCGGAGATGTCAGTGATGAGCATGGAGAATGGTTCCATCAAGATATTTCTGTGATGGAACGAAGATATCAGGGCCGCTTGAATGAAGCAATGCTTGTTTATCACTGCTGGTTTGAATGTAGAGATACCCCAGAGGCCACTTACAAGAGGAAAGCTTAAAGCTCGCGATCAAAGGAATCAGTTGATCACGAGCTTTAAGCTTTAGGAATTCTTCTTAAACCTGAACACATGGCAAGTGGTTTTTGAAGAATTTTTAATGTATATATCATTAATGATAGTGCACTCACACTTTAAATGTTGTTAGCATATGTAATTCATATTCACCAATTTCTAAGGAACAATAATTTTCATCATTCATATATCGAAAAATGTAGAGGTTAATTTTTTTTTGTTATATTTGTTTTTCTCAAACCAATATTAGTAAGAATTGACTCATGAAATAAAGGAAACCTTCAAATTTCTTTGTTGCGCAGTGTTGTTAATACTTAGTGTAATTCCTCGTATCCATGATCTACAAGTCGAGAGGTTGAGAAAAAGAAAGCAATCTCCATATCATCGTTCATTTAGCATACTAGGAATTGTGCATCCTGAATTATGTGAAATGAGTATTGTTCTATTTCGAAATTTTCATTTATTCTTGCTTTCTATCATCTTTCCATGAATATTTAAAGATGTTTCTACATTCTGAAATATATATATTTCAGTGAAGTATATGTGAATTCACATATTCCCAAATTCAAGTACAAACCTAAAGATTGCCATGATATCTATATATAGAAGAAAGTCGTGTTAGTTACACTATTTATAACTGAAGAACGGCTGAATTGATTTGGCTGAAAATTGGTGGGTAGGTAGCTTAGAACCAGGAGAAGGACATAGGATACTTTATCACGTTCCCAAATCTTGAAATGAATAACGCATTCAATCGAGAATTTGAACAGAAAAGTGAATATGATCACCAGGAATTCGAATAAATAGTTCAAACGAATGTACCCCTGTTGAATCACCAACAAAAGGAAGTTTATGATACATTGATGATGGAAATAGTGGTTTATATTTCCTGGATGCCCCTGGTGGAACTGCTAAGACATTCCTCATGTCAGTTTTAGCCATTGTTCGTGCGAGATCCAACATTGCAGTTGCAGTTGCTTCTTCTGGAATAGCAGCCACATTGTTAGAAGGATGCCGTACGGCTCATTCAGCATTCAAGTTGCCGTTAAATCTTCAAACTATTGAAGAACCAACATGTAATATCGCAAAACACTACGTATTGGCCAAAGTTATATCAGCATCGAAAATCATCATCTGGGACGAATGCACAATGGCACGTGCATTGGAAGCACTTCACCGAACATTGAAAGATCTACGCAATGACTCGAGATATTTTGGAGGCGCAATGATTTTACTGTCTGGAGATTTCCGCCACACACTGCCAGTAATTCCAAGATCAACTGATGCAGACGAATTAAACGCTTGCCTCAAATCATCGAATCTATGGCACTATGTGAGGAAACTTCAGGTGACAACAAACATGAGAATTGCATTGCTGAACGATACATCTACTGAAGATTTCTCTGAGCAATTACTGACTATCGGCAATGGTCGACGAATCGAGCGGATTGATTTCATTTCCTCAGAATTTCTGTAACTTTGTCTCGTCAAAAAACGAACTCATCAACAAAGTATTTCCAAACATCATTTCTAACCACAAAAATAACGAATGGTTGAGTGAGCGAGCAATTTTGGCGGCTAAGAATAAAGATGTAGATGACTTAAACTTCATAATTCAGAATTCTTTCTAATGCATTCTTTCATCATTTTCATCATTCATCAATTGACTGTGTAACAAATGAAGATGAAGCCACCAACTATCCAAGTGAATTTTCAAACTCATTGGATGTGCCGGGCTTACCAACTCACAATTTACAACTAAAGGTTGGCTCCTTAGTAATCATGCTTCGAAACATAAACCAGCCAAAACTGTGCAAGAGAACGCGTCTGGTGGTAAGGAAATTGATGAACAGTTCGATTTACGCAACGAGACTCAAAGGAAAATTCGAAAGTGATTAAGTTCTCATTCCAAGGATCCCGAAGATCCCAACCGACATGCCGTTTCAGTTTAAACGACTTCAATTTCTGATTCTACTTACATTCGCCATCACCATAAACAAATCACAAGGCCAATCCTTAAAACTTTGTGGTCCGAATCTAGAAAATCCATGTTTTTCCCATGGTGAATTATATGTGGCATGTTTGCGGGTAGAAAGACCATCTGCGTTATTTGTTCTTGCACCGGATAATAAATTGAAAAAAGTCGTCTATCACAAGGTGCTTCACTCAAGAGTGGAACCCATGCAGTAAAATATATGGCCAATGAAGATTGATTAAAATACTTGCTTTTTTAATTGATATTAATTATCCAAATTGACCTTAATGAAATCGAAAGTCTCATCATTTATTGCCTCTAAGGTGGAACAAAAATCGCCGGGTCGGCTAGTATATATTACGTTGTACAAAACACTAATCAAAAATGCATGATGCTACTGCGGCATAAGTTCGAATTTCCCGGTTCCCGTTTGGTCCATATTCAGCCTACCGGGATGAATAGACTGGAGATGAATCTGTTACGTCACTGCGACGTCGGTATCGATCGAAGAACCGCGTGTACACTTCGAGTCTCTTAAAGTGCATAGTGGTTCTCATAAATAGAACAACAAATATATTCAAAAAGTGTGAATATGTAATGATAAGTAATATATAGCTGTGTGCCTGTGATGGCTTCATTCATCTTGCAATCTATTTTCCTGGGAATGGTTCCTTACTAAACTACGCTCCTTTTCTGCAATAGATGCACTCTATTTTACGTGAGTAAAAACAATTGGAACAATTATTCTGTACAGAAAATTTTTGAATATGGTATTAAAAATCGATGATTTTAATGTTTGAGGTTTCGTAAAATATAGAAATCATTCGATGAATATGGATCAAGGGTCCTTATTTTTGATTATTGTTTTTCGATATGACACCTCTAAATTTTAATACAGATAAATTCAAACCTACCAAGTTTTTATATGAGTATATGTTTGAGCTGCAGTGAGAACAAACTAAAATGCTCAAATTTTCATTGATAATTTTCAGATTAGGAGGAAATAAAGAGCGAATAGCTGAATTATTCTAGATGATTAAGATTGCTAACAAAATTGAGCATCCTCATTACTTCGACAATGCAGTCGAAATGGTATCTCGTATTTACATAACTTCATAATAAAAAGTCCTCCTAATTTATATATATAACCTACATATAAATCCAGTTTGAAAATTAATGGTCATCGCTTTTTATACCTGATACTGAACATTCAAATCTTTCAGTTAATATTAAAATCGCAATGAATTCATCCGTTATAAACCACTCTTGGAAAATTTCAGGATATTTCATGAAATAATGGGCTATCAAACTTTTTGCATGCCTAAATTTAATAAATTTTCAAATATTATATTATATTACAAGGTAAACTTCAACTAAAGCTTGATTGAGATGTTTGTAATAACCATCGTCATTTGAAAGAAATTAAGAAAATTATGTAGCGTTTTATTTTATTTCTTATTCGTTTTATTTGAACTTCTGAGTGAATCATAGAAAATAGTAGCAGTTCTTGAAGTACATATCAAAAATTATTCGATATGAAATAAATGAATGATTTCAAATATTCGAAAAACGTTATTTATTGATTTATTATTGAAAAATTCGTGGTACATAGAAGAATTGAGAACCTCTAATACTGTGCCATTTGAATTGAATATTGTAAATACAAAATTTACAATTTATCCCGTCTTCTTACAGATTATTTAGCCAACAATCATCAAACAAAGTGGTTTTGAATTCGTATTCGAAACCGATTCATTTCTAATTATGAGCGGGATATTCTGGTTGATGTAATATTTGTAGCTATCCTTATATCTCTGAAGACGACAGGCGAACGCTTACCAAAACGTCGAAAACATCAAACCGACAAATATACAAATCAGAAAAACATACTACTATTTATTTCTTCGAAAAATATTATCAGAAATATAATTATTGAACTGTTTTTAATGAAAAACCTCGGTAAACATAAATAACCGAATTCTTAATTATGAAGATAGAAGACGCTTGTACCTATTTTATCAGCAATTTGCTTCATATTTTTAAATATTTCATATATAAACATAATTTATCATGAAACAAAGTTATCAAATTATAAAAAGATACCTGCTTATTGGTTACAGTGGCGGGTACGAGGAAGATGTTGGTGAGACAGTGGCGCGCGAAGGGCAGCTAGCGGCAAGGGAGTCCCCCGGCCACAGCATGACGCGCGCTAGAGAATGAAGAAGCAAAACGTCCGGACCTTGTCACTCATCGTTTGTACGTTTACTTACCTGTTGGTCGGAGCGGCAGTTTTTGATGCACTTGAATCAAAAACAGAAAACCAAAGGAAAATCGTGTTACAAGGTATGTTACCTCCATTATCCTTGTGATGCCGCCATTATTCTTCAGGGGATAATTATTCGAGGATATTGAAATCGATGCTTACACTTGATGGAAACAGAAGATAGTACTGTTTCGTTCTACAAGGAACTCGTCAGTAGTGTCACGTAGAGGACACCGGATACAAAAGTAACATTTTGTACATTAACGATTGTTTCTAGCTAGGTGTTATTAGTATTACATAACGGTTATGAATATATGTAAATTTGGTTTATGTTTTTCACATTATCATCTTAATTTAACTTAATTTTCAATTTTTTTAATGAAAATTATGGTATAAAAACATATTGAATCAAAAAATATTTATTAGGAACTGTATAAAAGCAAAAAGTTAACATTTGCATTACACATGCCCAACACTTACATATGTACCTACTTATTTAACAAAACACGCTTCTCTAACAATCCCTGGAATATAATGGATAGTCATTGTTTGACCAGGATATTTTCGTATCCAGTTGTCTGTCAGTGGCTGTGTTTATAATTTTTTTAAAAGGTCCAAATAGTGCTCTATCCAGTGGTTGCATCTTGTGAGTGCAATGAGGGGGAAACGAGTAGGATTCCAATAACAAGCATTTTTGATCTATTGATGGCTTAACTTGCTTCTTGAAGTGTTCTAAAAACAGTGAAAACTCTTTCTCCTGCATCCATCCACTACCATTGCCACAGCACCCGCACCCCCAACAGGAGCTTCGCGCATCAAGTGATCTTGATTTCGCTTCAACGGGAATACAAAAAATGGAGATATGTGTCCTCCTTGAGCATTAATCGCAACAGTTACCAGCCCCCCTTGCTCGGCTGAGGTTACGGCCCCTACCTGTTTAATTCCTTTTTGAGCTACAATCTTACCAGGTTTCTGGACTGTAGTCACTCCAGTTTCATCCATATTCCAGATAACTTTTGGATAAAATTTATGCCTATCCATTACTTCAGCAAGGTTATCCTAAAACATATTTACGTTATGTTCATCAAAATTGGAAGCCAGTGCTAAATTTGTTGCTTGAGTATACCTCAGTGAGAAGCTCAGGTGTCGTTTTAAGAATCCTGTCAACCATTATGTACCTGCCATTTGAGTGTCGCGCCTTTTTTCAGGAAATATTTTTCCATTTTTAACTGCTAACTCATATGCAAGTTTACGCAATTCATTAGGAGATAATCCGAAGTAAATACCAGAACATTGGGTTAAATAATCCTGTAGACTTTTTTCCTCATCATTGACAAAAACACGATTGACGCAACGGTAACCAACGACACCATTAGTGTTTCTTGCCTTCAATTTTGTTATGTATCTAATTGATGTTACATGACAAACATTATATTTTCATGCCAAAGCTCTAATATTTTCACCATCTTCTAAATGCTTTTTTGCAGCTTTTTGATATACTTCCACGTCAGTAGTCACTCGTGTGGTGGTTCTTATGCGGCCTTCTGTTGAAATAAAGACACTCATAAAAAATTTACGTTGTTATATCCATACGGGGACAAAAGTAACATGTTACTTGTGTACCCATATAGCTATGTTACTTTTGTACCCACCTCATTTCCGTTAAAATATGAGATATAAACTTAGAAAGAAACGTGATAGACGAAAACGGATTGAAACACGCAACGAACAATTTTATCGAGAACCTACATGCAAATATTCATTGTGATATCATATTTTTAACTGTACATAAACATAAAATAAGTAAATGTTAAAAAACTTCAACTGCACTGCAACTGTTTGCAAAGGTGGGCAGTGTAACCGAGTATCACTTGAAGGCAGTGACGCGTTTTAGTGATTCGATATAATTACAGGACGTTTGTTACTTTCGACCCGCCATTACTTTTGTACCCGGTCTACCCTACATCGTTAAATGATAGGATTTCATTTTCTAATTTTTATTTTTGAGATTGTTTTGAGATTTCAATGATTTGATATTGAAGTAATTAAATCTTCCTAACATATTGACCTAACTTCTATTCTGAAGTACATCTTTATTTAGATATATAAAGAAATCTTTTCTGCACTACTTCTAGAAACACGAAGCTAATATAAGTAGTTATTTATCTTTATTTAGGAATATATCTTTCGCACATTTTTTGTACCCTTATCCAGCAGTTTTTACTGATTCATCGATGTTCACGTATTCGATCTATCAAAATTCATATTCAAAATGGAACATTTATTTCATTATTATTTATCATAATTGAACTGACCCAATTTGTAATTCATACATTATATATTTGAAATTCAAATATGTTTTTTTTAGATCGTTGCCTGCCTCAGAAGTATTCGTATATGACACGCCTCCTTTGACAGTTTTGTATGGAATTTTTATCAAGTCACACAATCAATAAACGATTTATGATTATCTACAAAAACATTATAATTTTCAATTTGAGGCAGTGAATTTGAGAATTTGTTTTGTTTTTGGATTGACAGTAACTGTATGTGAAATAGAGAAAGAAAGAAAGATACAAATACAGATAGAAACAGAGATAGAGATAAATATATAAAAAGAGAGAAATGTGAAACAAATTATTCTAATCTGAAGTGATTTTATTGAACAACACTTTTTCGTTGCCAATCATTGTATTATCTCGCCAAGTCTATATTTGATCTATAAAACAAAGCAATTTTCAGTGATTAATACATAAACATCACTTGAATTTCGTAAAATTGAAAATTAAATGCCACATCTTATCCGAATAGCTTTTCATAAAATGGTTAGTTTTGAAACCATTTAAGTAGTAGGTTTTTAGTATAAACCAATGTATCAATGTTGACAGATGTTGTGTATTTAGATATTGATATTGTTAATTGTAATTTTGGATATATTAAAAGAGGTTTTCTTAGAATAGAATTACATAGTTTTATGGCAGTATATCAAAGTCATAGTAAAGTAATTTCAAGATTTCATCCCCAATAGTTTTTAATGCTTTTTTACAGAGATTCAAGCAATAGTACGTAAAAAGTACAACATTAGCTATGAAGATTTTCGTATACTAGAAACAGTGGTTTTAAAGTCCGAACCTCACCGAGCTGGCCAACAGTGGAAATTCACAGGAGCCTTTTACTATGCAACCACAGTGCTAACCACCATTGGCTACGGTCATTCGACGCCAGCGACAATAGGAGGCAAACTTTTCACTATGTTTTACGCTATGGTAGGGATTCCGTTAGGCCTCGTCATGTTTCAGAGTATCGGAGAGCGAGTCAATAAATTGAGCAGGTGAGAAAGACTTTATTTGAAAGCAGAGCTCCAAAACCATTAAAATTCCAGTGAAAATTGGAAATAACATTAATTCTATGCTAGATTTATTGAAGAAACTAATACGAAATCAGCAAATTCATCAATTAATTTCAATTCAAAATATTTGTATTCTGTATTGTAATGAACCAAGGCAGTAATTCTGGTGGTTGGTTATCAAAAATGAAACGTCCAAATTAACATCAGATGATGGTTTTGTCCTATGAAGAAGTTGTTATTCTCATTGTAGTTATGCATACTCATTATATGAATGGTAAATCTTAGCAGAATAAACTATTTAAATAGAAAATCAATTTTAGATTTTAGATGGTCTATTGTTTTTCAGGATAATACATTTCAATTGCTTTCCATTAACTTACTGCGTCTTAATTTTATACTGGTTCAGAAATATATCCATCATCAGTCAGCTCATATATGGCCATTTCTTCCAGAAAAAAATCTAAATAATAAAGAAACTCTCCTTCTAGATCAGGGATTCCCAAAGTGGGAGGCGTGAAGATATGTCAGGGGGGGTGTGAGCACAAGACCAGTTAAAAAAAATTCTAAATAAATAAAATCAGAAGTGACTGGAATTCATTGTTCTTTACATCGTCAAGCTTTGGCAGCCAAAACGCTCCCAAACGAACTCAATACTGTTCTAAAACAGTGTATAAAAGTTGTAAATTATATAAAAAACAGGGCATTAAATACTCGACTGTTTAAAACGCTTTGTGAGGATTTAGGAAGTAACCACAAAACACTGCTATTTCATACAGAAGTACATTGGCTATCCAAAAGAAACATGTTAGCTAGATTTTTTGAGCTCCGAGCTGAAGTAATCACTTTCTTAGAAAATCTGAAGCAAAATGTGCTAAGCATAGAATTCAAGAAACCAAGTACACAAGTGTCATTGGCTTATTTGTCAGACTTCTTTGACTCATTGAACAACCTTAACTTAAAACTGCTGGTGGAGAATCAAATATAGTAATTCATCGTGATGCCATCAATATGTACGTTGAGAAATTGCAGCTTTGGAGACGAAAAATAGCAGCAAACCCTTGCAATTTTTCAAATTTTGTCAAAATAATGTCAATCTCAGATGAGCCACAGTTCAAGGAAGTTTTTGAAGGATCCCAAATTAAAAGCCTTATATCAAACCATTTGGAGAACCTCACTGAAGAGTTCAGGAAATATTTCCCAGACACTTGTGACGACGGTATTTACAGACTGTCAACAGACCCATTCAATATCAACTCTCTGCCAGAAGCACTGCAAGAAGAAGGTTTGGAGATAAAACATGATTCCTCTGCCAAGTACGACTTTGACAAAATGGACAAGTCATCATTCTGGATCAAATATTTCAAAGTGTACTCTCGGGTATCACAAGCAGCTATTCGATTATATCTGCGTTTTTCGAGTACCTATTGTGTGAAAAGACATTTTCAACCCTCGTTGCAATTAAAACTAACAGAAACAAACTTGATGGTACTAGTGACTTACATTGTGCCCTTACTAAAACACAACCAAGAATAGGTTGACTAGTGAAGAAAATGCAAGCCCACTCATCTCACTAGTTTACTAGTTTATTATGTTTTTTTTGTCTATGTTTTTCTCTAACAGTATGTCTTTAAATTGACTCTTCAGGTGTTGTTCTTTGTGGTATTAAAAATATATGTTTCGTTCTCAATGTAATTCTCGTTTTTTTTGACATGCCCATAAAATTTACTGTGAAGAGGGGCGTGGATGGATTCAATTTTAACAGGAGAAGGCGTAGTAAAAAAAGTTTTGGAACCCCTGTTCTTGAACTTGAAGCTTTTCGGTTAAATTGTTATGAGTAGATATTCCCACTTCACTTCACAGATTTGAATTATTTTTTAAGTGCTACAAAAATTACCAAATATAGTATAAATAAAATAATCCAGTCATACGTCTAGAGTACGCTCTAAAGATTTGAGAAGAAAACATTGCAGAATTTGTTTACTATTGGTACTTAGTCCTATAATTATTTTATTGCTTTATTTCATCAGGTTACCTCATTACTCATTCATCATTAGTCATCAGATGTGTTGTCAATTTTTCCTTTACTAAACTCATAGACTTATCGAACATCTATACTTAACCTGGGATTCTATACCAGCACATCTATTTGCGATAATAGCACATATGGTATTTAAACCTTTCATCAAGATATATGTATTAGTCCCATGCTGAATAATTGTACCTATTTATATCTATCAAAAATGATCTATCATCAGAACATAATATTAATATTAATTTTTAAAAAATCCACTACTAATCTCTACTTTTTGCAATGATATTTTAAACTCTTTTCCTGTGGAAAATTATTATATTGAAGGCGTAAATATTTGCACAATAGGAGATTTGTTAAAATTGATTTGAAATCCTTAACATTAATATTTTACACAAATCGTATCATTATAATATTTTCAAATATCTTTGTCTTTTTTACCGAAGAAAAATCAATTCTATTTTGAAATCATTCATTGAAACTTTTTTAATTTTTCAGTGTAATAATAAGAGCCGTGAAATCATCGATGCACTGCCGTCAAACGAATGCTTCTGAGTTAGACCTGATATGTGTAGTAACTACCCTGAGCTCACTTACTATAGCAGGCGGAGCTGCTGCGTTCTCCAGATACGAGGGTTGGAGTTATTTCGACTCGGTTTACTACTGTTTCATCACCCTCACTACAATAGGATTCGGCGACATGGTAACAAACGTTTTATAATTTTGATAATTAAACAAAAGATTGATCGAAAAATATTGAATAACATCATTTTAAAATTGGACATGGTATGAATCTTTCGCAAAGTAATGATAGATCTTTTGAAACGTCTTTCATCGCTCTTCTGCTTATTTATATAGTTAGTAATAGGAGAATATCCTCTTGCACATACCAGGTTTTGTTTAAAAGAAAAGGTGAATTTTGAATTTTTTCAAAAATAATTATTTATTCATCAACATCCATTTTGTCCCCTTCAAAGTAGTCCCCCTCAGATATAATGGCACTTATACCAGCGCTTCTTCCAATCCCCGAAGCACTTCTGAAATGCGCTTCTCGGTATGTCAATCAGTTGCTTCTCCGATTCCAACTTTATCACATCAATTGTGGCAAAACGCTTTCGTTTGATTGGTCTCTTCAGTTTTGGGAAAAAGTCGCAGGTAGCCAAATCTGGTTAATACGGTGGTTGATTACGGTGAATACGATTGTTTTTGGACAAAAAATCACGAACAAGCATTCATGTGTGCGCTGGTGCATTATCGTGATACAGAATCCATGATTTGTTTTTTCACAATTCCGGTCGTTTGAGCCGTATTGTTTCACTCGAACGTAGTATAAATTCCTTGTAGTGCTAATTATTACTTGACCTGTTGGCAAGAAATCATGGTGCACCTCGCCGTTGTAATCAAAGAAAACAGTGAGGAAAACCTTCACATTTGATAGAACTTAGGTTGCCTTTTTCCGTCTTAGCTCTTCTGGCCGCTCCCATTGGGAGGATTGGGCCTTGGTGTCTACGACACAACCATATACCCAACTTTCGTCACCAGTTATGACCATTTTGAGCAAATCTGAATCGTCGTTGACGTCATTCACCAACTTCTGAGCAACTTTACTGCGACGTTGCTTTTGCTCAAAATTCAGCAATTTAGAAACAAACTTCGCTGCCACACTGTTTCCATGCACAAAACATCCGAGAAAATTGAATCGGCCTTCTGTAAAGCGCTTGTACCACTTATAAACACGTTTTTGAGACAAAATAGACTCGCCGAATGCCACAGTCAAAGTTTTGAGTGCATTGGAGCACTTTATTCCATTTTCAATGCAAAATTTAATACAAATTCTTTGATCAATCTTTTCAAAAGTAAGAAATCGAAGAATACACAAAAACGTGACTAATTTTTTCAGTTGTCAAAAACAAACTACTAATCAAAAATGGCCGATAATGTCAACATATGAGAAACGTACGTGTACAAATACAACGAAAGAAAATTTCGATAATCGAATGTGCAGTCAGAGAAAATTCAAAATTCACCTTTTCTTTTCAACATACCTCATACATTCACTCACAATTTGATGTTCAATCATTCAAATCATGTTCAAATATGTTTCTAAGCTTTCACCAAACATTATCTTTAATTTCTTTTTCTCTTCTTAAAATTTTATTATCTACATAACATTCATACATTTGTTTTACCTTTTTTGGGGAAACAGAGAACGGTCATTTTATAATAGAGCAATGTTCTTCAAATTCTTCGTCTCCAAACTCTATATCATTTTAAGGAATGAACCAATGATAGATGTTATGAGTCAATATTGATTTTCATTTACAGAAATGAGGTTTATTAGTATTGGATAGATTTGTCCGTTACTTTGGAATAATGCATATCACCTATTATAGATTAAAATAGATTTTTTTATATAATGTATTAATCAATATTTTATGTAATATATATTTTTTCATGAAATACTTTTCACTATATATACTCACTATATTGAAAATTTTTAACATTATTTGCATAATATAGCTCTGATGAAACCAATATCTTTGTGAAAAAAATTTATGTCTCACGAAATACAGTGAGAATCATAAATAACCTTAGTTTTATTGAAAATATCATCTTGCATTCTTACTTTGGATAATTAAAGGCTTCGAGATAACTCAATTGTGTCATAAAATTATTTTAGGTATATTTATGACTTCTGTAATTTTTCTTATCAAATGACGAAAATATTAAATTTATTCTTTTCGGTTTCAGGTAGCCCTTCAAAAAGACAATGCTTTAAGTAAGAAACCGGAGTATGTAATGTTTGCACTTATATTCATTCTTTTTGGATTGGCCATTGTAGCTGCATCTTTGAATTTACTTGTACTTCGATTTGTTACAATGAATACTGAAGATGAAAGGAGGGATGAGGCTCAAGCTATGCAGGTGAGGTTTTCAAATTGAAACTCATTATTTATATATTAAATGATAATATCAAAAAATGAATAACTAGATGAGTTTATCAATTTTTTTCTCGTTTAAGGCTTTAGCTGGAGCAGTTCGTTTGGAAGGGGACGTTATCACGGCCAATGGATCCATTCTCAGTGGACAATTTGGTCATCATTGTACAGAAACGACTTCTTTAGAAATAGAAGAAACATCCGTGTGTTCCTGTCACTGTGGATGCTTTACAAGTAATAATAGAAATAGGTAAAAATCATACCATATACATAATTAAATAGTAATATTAATTCTAACAACAATAAAATACAGTACATTATAGGAATTGCAGTAAAACAAATATGAGGAATCTGGGTTAGAGCAACATAAGTCAAAATTGTAATTTTCAAACTTTACACAGTTTGTTGCAATCAACTTTCATTCGAAGTATTGAATATCCCATTAATTTCCTTAACAACCTACTATTGCGGGTATATGTTTCCAATATATTCTTGAGAAAAAGTGAATGTAGAAATAGCATACATTTTGTGAGTGAATTAGAATAAGGACCATCTAAAATAGCTTATAATATCAATTAAATTTCCAAATTTTAAAGTAAAATATATGAAATGGATTTAAGTATTACAAGTGATCACTCTTCAGAATAATGACTTTCATATGATCTATGAATCGAATCTGGACTGGAATCTGGAGTCTTTGGAGTAGAATAATCAAAAGTACTTTCAATATTTGATATCTAGTAATACTTAGGAAATTTAGGTATAGGTACCACCCCCCAAATCCTGTTTTCAGATCTTGTACAGCTTTCCTAGCTTTTAAGCGCCCAATAAATCAATATCGACTTTTGCTGATACAGAGCATATAAAGGAGAATTTTCAGTCATTCTCCGCCACCAAGTTTATCTCTGTAGGGTGTAATAGGAGATTTGTAAAGTGCGTTAAATACAAAACGAATGCACATACCTACAGTTGTCCAAAGCAAGACCAAAACGAGACTTAAGTAGTCTTGGATTTGGTCTTGAGAGAGCATGCCAGGTCTTGTTCTTGTACATTGATTGGTATTGCAAGAGGGTTGTAAGTCTTGCAAGTACCTGTTAGTTCATCCTAAATTTCATTCCCAGTAAAAACTGAATGTAGAAATTTTAAGCATGAATTAAGATGTACCTTGTAAAATGATTATAATATCGATTAAATTTCCAAATATTCAAATTAAAATATATGAAATGGATAAAAATATTTGATGCTTTTCACGATCGTCATTATTGCATCAGATTACAATGTTCCCTTGATGCTAATTTGTGGTGTAAAAAGAATGGGCTGAAACTGAATATCAGTATAAATGTAAAGTTTTTTCATTTTCTCGAAAGTTGACTCCAATCTACCACAGCTATACATTGGAAGGTCAGATTCTAGATAGATGTGTTGCGTTTATGCATCTGGGGTTTTTTTCGACTATAAGCTATCCTCTGAACACATAATTTGTAACACAGCTTCTGCTTCTAGAATGCAGGGTTATTTGGTCAGAAATTAATTAATTTTTGCTAATTTTTGCACAATGAAAACTCTGTACTACTCCTTTATTCGCTTATTGTACTCCTTTGTACAATAATTCTATCATCGACTTGGAGTCAGTTCAGAGGAAATGTCTAAAGTATATGTACTACAGATCTTATGGACAATATCCTTCGAGATGCTTCGACCATTCCATCCTAACCAATAGTCTGGGAATTGAATTATTGAAGTTGAAATGAATGATTTGGTCTAAAGTTTCTCTTAAAATTTTCAATTACAATTCAATCGACTCGCCATTTCTACTCAGCAAAATAAATATTCGCGTACCAAGGTCTGTCTGAGGCGGAATAATACATTTATTTATCAATTGCAGCAGATCAAATGTTATGTCACGTTCTCTTATCAACTGTTATTATGTAATTTTTATGATGGGTGTTGCGGTCGATGTGATATCTATTTTGATCGGCTATCAGTGATTTTGACATGCCACTCAGAACAACGCAATGGGATGTCCTGATATTTTCATGAACTTATGTTGTCTACATATGACTTTGTCATACATAATTTTTTAATTTTAATTAATTTTTAATTAAACTAATCGGGAGATCTACTGAAACCTGCTCAACGTCTTTGGAACAGAAAAATCGAAGGCACCTTCAAATTTATGTGTAGTAGTACTTAGGAATATTAGGTACAGTGGCCTTATACCATGTATTCAAATCTTTTACAATTTCACTTGTTTTTAATCGACGAACAAATCAATACGGACTTCTATGATACAGAGCATATAAAGGAAAGTTTTTAGACATTCCACGGCACCAAGCTTCTCTCTGTAGGGTGTTATAAGAGATTTGTAAAAACGTAACATATAAAACAAACACACATTCCTACAGTTGTTTGCAGCAAGACCAAGACGAGACTTAAGTAGTCTTGGTTTTGGTCTTGTGTGAGTACCTGGTCTGGTTCTTGTACACTGAGTCTTAGTCTTGCCGCAAGACGGTTGTAAGTATTCCAAGTTCCTCTTAGTTTGTCCGTAATTATTCAACATCTTCAGTTTCGACAGGGTCTAATATATGAACTTATGGATTTTGGCAACACTGTACGTAGCTATTATGTATATTATGTAAATAATACCTATCAGATTGTGAAAATTATAACAGTATACAGGAAGACAATAATCGATATCTGAAGATCCTGAAGATCTCACAAGTTCCAGAATAGTAGAATAGTATATCCCACTAGTTCCAGTATCCAAATTATAATCTTCTTTCTGTAGCTCTTTCTACTTCATTACAGAAGCCAGTTTCTCCACATTAAGTATTTATCACGTGGTAACAAAGCAATCCATCAATTATTTTAAAATTCTTTTGTTCATTTTGTTTGCAGGTTTACGGCGAAAAGATCACCTACTCAAATAAAGCATCTACTTCCGATTTTACCAATGCACGAGTTACATCTTCCCCATGGACCAGTTGTTCCACCTCCGGCGATATATCCGAATCACAGGGCCTCAATATGACTTAGAAGTGCCGTCAAACCAGGAACAATTTGGTGCGGTATGTGATATATGAATAGATAGGACGTGACTTTCGATAAGCGTTAAAATCGACGATTTTCTATTAATCATGTGAACAATAGGTCTAAATCGATTACGTCACTTTAAAATTTCTAACATTTTTATATATCGTTAAAGTAAGGCTATTGCAATCGACCGAATATATTCATTTATTATTGCTAGCATTAATGTATGGTGAAATATTCATATCATGTATTGAACGCAAATTTTTTTATTAACACGAAAAAACATTTTTATTCGTATTTTTTCAATGGTGGAAGTATTTGGACTGATTTGGAATTATTATCATTTTGTGCAGTGGTCTTAACGTCTTAGTGATGAGAGACCACTCGTCAAAATCTTTGTGGACCACTAATTTTTTGAGAGTTATACAAGTTATTATCAGGGGTTTCTCCATAGAAAAACACGTTATGTAATTATTCGAAGGCAAGAATGTTGTATTTTAGTTGCAGATATTTTTAGTGTTTTAGTTGCACTGAGCAGAGGATTATTTTTAGTATTATTTTTAACCCTTTTTATGAGAACACTTATGGAAAATTCAATGTTTTCAATTTTGTTATGTCTTTCAATGATTTTAATAGTTTTAACGGACCACTGGTTGAGAACCACTGATTCAGTGGATGCAATTATCATCAGTTCAAGTATCAATTTCAAATTTTTTTACCAAAATCTGAAAATTTGAAATAATTATTAAAATTATCATTAAATATAGAAACCATGTAATTTTTTTTGAGGAGAGATTATTTTTCGAATAAGGAAAATTATACATAAAGCAATTTAGCTCATTTTATTTTTATAATAAGTGGTTTTCCCAGTGATGTTCCCATGAGTGATATGATTGCGACCTTGTGAAACGGTGAACCATTTCATTCAGTTGGATTATTTCGTATAATATATATATATATATATATATATATATATATATATATATATATATATATATATATATATATATTCATATTCATTGCTATCTTGAACTTTCATTTATATTTTCAGAAAGAAATTGTTGGGATTTTTTGTTCTCAAAATCATTCATTAAAAATCTTCAGCACATTACGTTTCGGTCCATTTTTTTGGGCCTTTTTCAAATTTTCAAAAGTTTTATCAATATATTGTCATCAACACGGAAACAAAAACAATACTTATTACTATAATATGAACAATACTCAAATGGAGACAGGTTTCCAATAATTATTCACTTTTAATAAAGAATTATGTTAATTTTCACTCGATGCGCTGTCGATCACGTTCGGACAAAGACATGATTAATTAATAATTATTGGAAACCTTTCTTCATTTGAATTTTGTTTCATATTATAGTAATAAGTATTGTTTTTGTTTGCGTGTTGATGACAGTATATTGATAAAACTCAATTTGAAAAAGGCCCAAAAAAATGGACCGAAACGTAATGTGCTAAAGATTTTCAATAAATAATTTTGAGAACCAAAAAACCCAATAATTTCTTTCTGAAAAAAGTTTTGACAAAGTAATATAACAACGAAACGTCAAAAAAATATTTTTCATATCAAAAAAAGTTATTGCTATATATATATATATATATATATATATATATATATATATATATATATATATATATATATATATATATAGTGCATATATATTCTTTTATTTATTGATATGTCTACCTAAAGTCAACCAATATTTGAATGAATTTTTCACATTTTCCCAGGGTTTTTCAGTCAATAAAACATTATTCGATCAGTTATTCAGCATACCGTACTTATTCCAAAATAATATCCGAAAATCTCTTCTCCTGACGCTTCAATTACTCACAAGTTTCACATCAATAATGTTCTAATACTTTCACTATTTTGTGTAAGAAACGGTCCCTAAAAAAGCAACAAATTTGTTGAATCATTTGACCCATATAAAATAAGGTAACATTATAATTTAACACCTCGGCATCATATTTTCATTATACGAAATATGATCTGTCGCTTATTACAAATAAGAAGAGAAAATAACTATTTGAAATAAATATAATTAAATATGAATTTTGAACCGTATTATTGTCTCACTGAATATCACATTAACGGTTTTTGTTTGCACGTACATCTTCTCTGCAAACAATATACATTCACAATGTGAATTCTAATTAAAAAAATTTAACAAGTTTCAAAGTCTGCCTCTCTGCAGGCGAACCTCTATATTGATAATTGATGAGGCCGATGCTTGGAGAAAATTAATATCCATAATACAACAATATTTAAAATTTTCTCATAATTTAATATAAAATGCGAATGACGACGTTTCGAAGTACTACTTCTTTATCAAATGCTGGATTAATACTATGTGTAATCAAATGTGTGGGGTTTACAAAATTGAATGCGGCAGTTATGAAAAATTTTATATAGAAAGAACTTTCAGAAATTTCCAAATTAGATTATCGGAACATAAACGTAGTTTTGATAAACAGAGAACAGATTCCCATTATGCTAATCATTTATTAGAAGAAAGCCATATATTTAGTTCAGAGTTCGAAATATTAAATAGAGAGAATAAAGGTTCCAAGCTAAATTTTATAGAATCATTACATATTAATAAATTCAGAAATTCGGGACTTTTACTCAATAGCCAGTTAGAGTTGAATATAACTTAAATTCAAACACTTGAACTTATGATTTACAGGTTAACTACATACTGACCCTTTCTCTTAATATGTTCAATAAGAATATTCCAGTCTTAATAAAAATCAGATTGATTACAAGTTTTGAATTTAAGTTAATTTTATAATGGATTTACATTGAATTTAGAGGTTATGTTTAATATGTTCAAAAAATCAGATTGATTACCTAATTAATTTTATTTCAAAAAAATAATTAAATTTATTTGTACTTAGAAATCTTATTTGTATATTTCCTACATTTCGTTGGAATACCTGACTTAAGTAATTGATTTTCTGTGTTCATCTTAAGGTATACGATCCTTTTGTCAAATAACAGTGTATTCTATGATGGTCCCCACTCCAAGTTAGTCATAGAATATATGGTATGTTCTGTGAAAATAGCTATACCTAGTACTGACTTTGTAAGATTACACATACTATTAATCCAGCATTTGATAAAGAAGTAGTACTTCGAAACGTCGTCATGCGTATTTTATATTAAATTATGAGAAAATTTTAAATATTGTTGTATTATGAACCTCTATATCATTCTTATCTGTACAAGCAAATTTCACAAATTTGTTGCTGAACTTAGAGGACGCTTCAAATATTTTCAGACAGTATTTCTGGAGGTTCAGTGGATCAATTTGTATGACTATGTACATTCTACATATTGTTTCAATTTTACAATGTTTCTGTATTTGTTAGCGAATTCATGAGCATATAGTATTGCTTTTCGAATCTGACTTTTAAATTAATATTTATTTTAGTATTTGAAATTCGCATATACGAGTATCTATGTACCTCAAGCAGAGTCGATTTTAATGTATGTTTAACAATTTTTGTGAGTGAGCTACTTATTATGTAAATACTTTCTTAGTTTTAAGTACCATGAATAATTGTAAATACTGCATTGAAATGAAATTTTAAAACTAAATAGAAATCAAGGGCGTAATATAAAACGTCCTTCAAATGGGTTTTCTGAAGTCATTCTTCCATTATTGACATCCGCAGATATAAAATGACAACTTAAAAGAATTTTTTATGAGCTGTGAATCTTAGTTGACTTAACTTTCAGTGACATAATAATTCATCTGAAGTTATTTATTTGATATATTTGTACATAAAATTTTGTATGCAGCTTTATTACATCTTAGCTTAAACAATTTTTCGAAAATTGAATGAAACAAATGCATGAATTACGTTATTTGTACTCATTTTGTTTAAAATACTACAAAAATGAATTTGGATGTGCTTCAAAAGCTAACTGAGTATTTGTTAATTATTTCTGTCTGAGAACATGACATGAAAACATTTTGTTGAAATATATATAATATATATATAATGTGAAATTCTTAATGTTCCTTTTCCCATTCCACAAAGATATTAGAATGGTTGAATTGTAAATTTTCAACTTGATAATAATTTCGACGTTTTCTATTATATAACGGGTGTTTTTTTTAGAGGTATAGAACTTTAAGTTGGCATTACCGATTTAACAGCTGAGAAGTGATTTATTCTCAGTTTGGTTTGGCAATTCATCATGAATAGACTCACGCCTGAACAACGCTTGCAAATAGTGTCGAATGGGCCTAAAACGAGATTGCCGTTGTTCCGATTTTCATAAGCGAATTTTGTTTAGCGATGAAGCGCACTTCTGGTTAAATGGCTACGTCAACAAACAAAACTGCCGCATTTGGAGTGAAGATAATCCTCAAGTGTATGTCAAAACACCGTTACATCCAGAAAAACTGACTGTTTGGTGCGCTTTATGGGCTGGTGGTTTCATTGGTCCGTACTTCTTCAAAAACGATGATGGCCAGAACGTTACAGTCAATGGCGATCGGTATAGAGCCATGATTACTAACTTTTTCATTCCTGAATTGAACAACCATGATGTCCAGGAGCTGTGGTTTCAACAAGACGGCGCAACATGTCACACAGCTCGTGCCACAATCGAATTATTGAAAGACACGTTTGGTGACCGCCTAATTTCACGTTTTGGACCTGTGTGAATTGGCCTCCAAGATCTTGTGATTTAACACCGCTAGACTACTTTCTGTGAGGCTATGTAAAGTCTTTGGTCTATGCGGATAAGCCACAAACGCTTGACCATTTGGAAGACAATATTCGCCGTATTATTGCCGATATACGGCCACAAATGTTGGAAAAAGTCATCGAAAATTGGACGTCCAGATTGGACTACATCCGAGCCAGCCGTGGTGGTCATATGCCAGAAATCATATTTAAAATGTAATGTCACAAGATTATCTTCCGAATAAAAAAATTCTTGTCAATCGAATGATCCATCGTTGTTTTATTGCAATTTAAAGTTCTTTACCTCTAAAAAAACACCTTTACAAAATTATAGTGATTAAAAATCGATTAACATTATGCTGTCATGGGCATAGCTAAGAAGGGTAAACTGTGGTTAATGCCCACCATAAAAAATTTGACAGCATTAAAAAATTATTTACACTTTAATCGATTCTAACTTAATATTTAATATAAATTCAAGTATCAATTACTCCAAAATCAATATAATCAGAATCCATTAAAAATATATAAAACGCAGAAAAATGGGACAACTATAAAAGAACCGAGTGTATCCCGATTGAGCACTTCATTTTTGAGTCGAATAAGCTGCAACTTATTTAAACATATCAGTATCCAACAATAATGGAAAATAATGCCTCAGGCTCAATTCTATATTCAAGGCAATATTAACTTTTCTCTTAAATATAAGAAAATATCTTCCATGTGCTTATTTTCATGAATGTTCATTTTCATTCCAATATACAATTTATAGCAGTAAAAATATTATTTTCTCCAGGTTACGTTCAGTTTAAATTTGAAAAGAGAGATATATATTCATTTTAATTAGGATTGATATGAATCACGAACTTGTAAATATTCAATATCAAAAGTATATCTACTATAACTTTCTTTTGATACTTTTTTACGAATTATTCAAAAGAATTTTATAGCAGAGCTAGATATGTGAAACATGAACAATGTTATGTCTCCATTATCCTTCAAGGGATAAATGTTAGAGAATATTGAAATCAATACCTTATTAATACCTTTATTATCAATACATTATTTGAAACGCAAGACAAAAAAAACAAACGAAAAGCATCGACTTCAAGTATCAAAAACCCTCTTATGAATCAGAAGAACATAACATTTTGTTTGATATATTATTTATATATTCATAATGTAGCTATAAACAATTTCAAATAATTTCAAATTCTTTAGAAATTGTTATTTTGATCTAGACGAAGGTAACTAGAAGACAGTAACCAGAAGACTAGGACTATTGAGTAGGTCACCTACTACGTCTTAGTCAACTGAATTCAAATTGCCTTAGTCAACAATTAGCAATGTCAAGATTTCTATCGCATGGGCAAAGCGCACTTCGAAAGAAATTTGTGAAAATATATTACCGCCAATTTCAATATATAACCACAACTTCAAATTTCATTAAAGGTAACTATATATAACTGTTCTTCTGAATACATAACAGAACACATTTAACAAAAATAAAAAGAATAATGAAGATTACAATTCTAGAAAAATTTCATTTTATTCAACTTTTCACTAGAGGTAGCAAATTTAGCTTCATTTTACAACATAGTCGCGTTATATTTATACATAAATACTGATCTGTGTTGCACAATCTGGGCAATTGAACAAAACAAGTTATTGCAATTATTCAATTGCTGTATTCTGGTGGCTTATTTCGTTTAGTCATCGAATTTAATACTTGGTCAGACATTCACTGTAATTTACTTCAATGAATTTATACCACAACGATGCCAAAATTCAATATATTTCTGATTATCAATGATATCTGATATAGTGAATACATTAAATACAGAAGTTTTATATTGAGATATACCGATGATGTCATTTAAAGTTCAACTACATAAGTCTATCATTTATTTTATACACTTAGATATGCAGTTTTCAATTTAGTATAATTTCAAACTGTTGCCTGTTTTTCAAATTGATATTTTACTTTGCAATACTATGAAATACAGAAACTAATTAATCAAATAGGTCCTACAGTAGTTTAACGCTTTATTTGCATGTTTATGAAGTGTGTTCTTCTAAAGTGTAATTCGTTCTCAAATCAAATTTATTTCACTTTTCAAAGGCTCTATTAGTCATAATTATGAATCAAAATCGCTGTATAGTTGGCAACATTACATGTTGAGTAGTCACAATCAAATGACAAATCGTAGTTGGAAGTAATGCTTTAATGGTTTTGACAGCTCACAGGCTTCGTCAACAACAAAGCAAATTTCCAAACAATAATAAACATTATTATTGTTGGTATATGCTAAATAAATATGTGATATGACGTTATTGTAATATACATAAAGTTAGATAAGTTCTACAGTTCAGAGTTCAGACAATTAAAGCCAGTACGTCTTTCAAATTCTGAGAGTAATCAATATCTTCAACTGACTGTATTTATATATGAGATTTGGATTGTGCTTTCAGTATTAACTATATTTGTGTTCTAGGGTTATTGTTGAGACAAATAAGAAATGAAGAGTATTATAGCAATTTATTTTTGCTGTATTGTTGCGGTATTCGCTTCTCCACCACCTGTTCTATTGGATGGATATTATAATCCATTATCTGATGATTTTATAGAAGAAATTAATAATGCTCAGAGCACTTGGACAGCTGGCAGAAATTTCCATGAAAGCATTCCAGTTTCTTATTTCAAAAATTTAATGGGAGTCTTACCAGGTCACAAGGATCACCTTCCAAAGGTTCTAGAAGATAATGGAGAGCCTTACGAACTTCCAACAAACTTTGATGCAAGAAAAAATTGGCCAGATTGTCCTACCATTCAAGAAATAAGAGATCAAGGTTCCTGTGGTTCATGTTGGGTAGGTTTATTAAATCTCTTATTGTCATATAAATTACTTATAATTTTCATTGTGCTCACTATACCCACATTACATGATCCATTAGATAAAAAGTTACTATCTACATACATTCTGATTACATTTGAGTTAAATTCTAATATATTTTTAATTTTTTTGTAAAGCTATATACTTATATATATTTATACCATTTTGGAAAATAATTTTGGAATGTGATCAGTTATTTCATTTCAGTTTCAGATATAATTATATGTTTCACATAGATGAAAAATATGTGATGCATAAAAATGTTTCATATTTAACTTTATTACATTTCATTGTCATTACTTCACTACATCGATAATCACAAGGCTTGAGTTCTATAAGAGATTGTTCTAAGAACAAAAATCTGAGGATTCCAATGTTTGCAAAACACATTTTACTAGAAAATAGTCTTAAAATTTATGAAATGTAACTTCATTAAATAGTTCATTAATAGAAAATGTATTAATAGGTCAGTGAACCTCAACAAAATGACTTTATTAGTTAATTTGGTGTTATGAAAAATGGAAAAGTAATCATTGCTTTGAAAACATAAAAGTACCTAGTAAACTCAATTTTGAAAAAAAGATTCAGTGTATGACCAACAAAGAATACTTTTGATACTTTATTATGTTTAAATTTATGTTAAATAAATGTTATGTATTTAATAATCATTCGTTGATTAGGATCGGCATTAATGCTGAACATAATGACCGTGTGGTTAATTTTAATTGTCGCAAAAAAATTTGTGATGTAAAGCATTTTAAATATTTAGTAAGTAATATGAGATATAATTATAGACTCTATGATTTGGACAGTAGATATAATATGTTTTATGAAAATATGCTTAGTATAATTGACATTGTCTCACCAAAAATTAATATTAGTGTACGTGGAAAGTGCAAACCATGGTTTACAAAAGATATTTTAGATAAGATAAAGATTCGTGACAAAAAATATCAGATATTTACTTTTACCAGAGCAAATGAAGACTGGATAGAATATAAGAACTATAGAAATGCAGTAGTAAATGATATCAAAAGTGCAAAGACTTTATGCTATCAGCAAGCTATAGACCATAATAAGAAAGACTCTAAGACTATGTGGAAAACACTAAAGAATATAACTTCAAAAAAACAAACAAAAGCTTATAATCAAGTTGAATTTAATGGTATTGTTTTCAAAGATATTAATAATATAACACAAAAATTCAATAACTACTTTGTTGATAGTATAAAAGAAATTATGCAGAGCATACCATTGAGAGAAAATGACTTGGAGATCGGAAACGTAAGTATTGAATTTCAGGAATTTAAATTGATTACCAAAGAAGAATTGAGAAATGAAATTTTCAATCTTCCTAACAAAGGAAGCCCAGATGAAATAACAGTAGAAATCATTAAATTAGTATTTGACGAATTAGCAGATCCCCTATCAAATTTAATTAACAGTTCGCTTGAACTAGGTGTAGTACCGGAAAAAGTGAAAAAACTACGATCATACCGTTAAAGAAGATACCTCGTACTCAAAAAGCAGAACAGTTTCGACCAATAAATACACTCCCAGCTACAGCAAAAATAATAGAAAAAATTGTTTATAAACAATTATTAGACTATGTAGACAAGACTAACATCTTAACAAAGTATCAATCAGGTTTTCGACAAAATTACAGTTGTGAAGCTGCATTCCAGTACACATTGAACAACTGGATAGATAATAATGATAACGACTTGGTAACTCTAGTTGTATTCAGGAGTAGATTGATTAAAAAACTGAAAATAAATGGAATTGGAGGAACAGCATTGTGCTGGTTTGAAAACTATCTTCTGAATAGAAAACAAATTGTCCGGTGGGGAGAATTGCAGTCAGAGGAAATACAAATTAATTGCGGAGTGCCCCAAGGAAGCATCTTAGGACCACTTCTATTCATATTATATATAAATGACTTAGTAAATGTGATAAAGCATTGCAGGTGCCACATATTTGCAGACGATACAGTGTTGTACATAGCGGGTACAAATGTGGAGGATGTGCAAATAAAACTATCTGAAGACTTGGAAAATATAAGTAAATGGCTGGAAGAAAATAAACTAAAATTCAATATTGATAAAATCAAAGTAATGATGTTGGGGAAAGAAAAGCGGAAAGCAGAGTGGATGAATGAAGGATTTGGTGTACAAATTGAAAATGTCACTATTGAAATAGTCAACTCTTTTAAATATCTTGGTATAATAATAGATGATAGGTTGAATTTCAGTGAACACATCGAATATATATGTAAAAAAATTTCAAAACAAATAGGAGTACTCAATAGATGTAGTGATTATTTAAGTAAATGGTCAAGAGAGACAGTATATAATTGTATCGTCCTTCCATATTTCCATTATGCTGGTACAGTTCTGTATCTGGCAAATAAAACTGACACAAAAAGATTGCAGTTATTACAAAATCGTGCAATGCGAGTGATATTGAAGTGCAGTAGATATACAAGCATCGATGCCATGCTAAGAACATTAAAATGGATTAAGATTGAGGAGTTTTGTGAAATGAAAGCTCTTATATTTATTCAAAAAATTAAATGTGGTTTAATGCCACAATATTTTAACGAAATAGTTATGCACTTTGATCAGGTACACAAGTATGACACTAGAAATAGACAGAATTTTATACTTCATCATACGAAGTACAAAAAAGTCAAAATTCATTATTTTTTAAGGCTTTAAAAAACATAATATGTTACCAAATGAAATTAAAAGTGTTTCAAATATAAATAGATTTAAGTTTAAATTAAGAGAAATGTATATTTGGAATGGTATGTAAGATTATTTGTAGATAAGAGTTTGTATAGCAATTTTAGCTAAATAAAGTTTATATTATTATGTTAAATTTAATTCATTAGATATCTCTTAACTAATTTTTTGCATAATATGTAGCATAACTGAAATTTTAGGAAAATGAAATGTTGTATATACTTTACGTGAAACAATCAAATACAACATTATTTTAATCAATGATAAATTGTTACGAAATCCAATTTTTACTAATTATACATCATTAACTCTCAGGCGTTTGGAGCTGTTGAGTCTATGTCTGATCGAATATGTATTCATTCTAAAGGAAAAGTGCATGTTCACTTTTCTGCAGATGATTTGGTCTCTTGTTGTTATACCTGTGGTATGGGCTGTAATGGTGGATTTCCAGGAGCAGCTTGGCATTACTGGGTTAGAAAAGGAATTGTTTCTGGTGGTGTTTATGGTTCTAAACAGGTGAGTTATTATTTGCTTTCTTATACTTATTGCTCATGTTAATGTTGAGATATATCAGTAATAATTAATTTAATAATTTAATAATTAATTTTAATAATTAATTAATCAACAGTATTTCTAATGTCCGTTAGAACTTACTGAATGAAAATAATATTATGCTATCATGTCTGTGCTGAAGGAAATTTTAACATCCATGTGTGCTCCATATTTACTCATCATTCTTTATATATCCATGGACAACAGCAGTATGTTCATTAGTTTTGTGATATTTTGACTTAATATTTGATGAACTGATGTCCTATGACCTATAGCCTTGTGATAACTATAATCCCAAATATCACGAGGTCAATTTTTCATAAACCTTGAAGAAATAATGAAAATACAATTAAGTTTACTTCTCATAACAACACTGGCAGTGATGACTGTTTGAATTATATGAAAGTGTTTTACTGAATTTCTTGCATATTCTTCATGTTTCATATGGATATCTCTGATATTGCCAAATGTGTTGAATGTTATAATTGCTTCTACATTTATTTCTATAATTTTGATTGGATCTTTTGGATAAAAAAATGCAATTTGCAAAACCATGTAATCTAGTTCTGCATAGTCTCCATACCTCTCATTTTACATGGTCCATGGTATAATAGTCAAAACTAAGAATGAGATAATTGCTATTTATTCAGAATTATCACCAACAATATATTTGAAGCTGTTAAGCAAATTCTAAATTTATTGTTCAACTACTCTAAATTTTTTCTTCAAAATTTGAATAATATTTTCAATATAAAAACACTTGGCTAAATTCACACAATTTTCTGGCTCTAATTCATTATCAAGAGTTCAATACTTCAAGTATGTAAACTATTCAGTAAATTAAAGTTTGTGAACATTGTAATTTGTCAATTGATCATTTTCGATAATCATTTTTCAGATAAATTGGTAATTTAGTATTTATTTTTGCATTAAATATTATTATGATTGAGAGGGTCTCCAGTTGACTAGTTGACTATCTCTGTAAACAAGTTCACATTATACATTATTAACAACATAATATTAATAATTATATAATATTAAATATCTTTCCCTTTAACTTTCAAGATGTTATTCAATTGTTTTTTGAATGGTACTTTGGTTATTCAGTTCCTAATCAGAAACTGTACTGCAGATACAGCTCTTCCATTTGTTTTCTGATAAATATTTATACTAGAAATCATTACTTGATTTCAGATAAGCTTCTAACAATTCTTAAAAATACAATATGAAGCAATTGTTTAATCACATTAATTATTCATAATAATTATGTGAAAAGTTATCACAACTGTTCCTTGAAAATTAACGATATATGTAATTCTGAGAATGATTTATCAAGTGTTTTGGTTTTCAACTGATGACTCATATTAATTTTTTTTTTAATTTCACAATTAATATTCAATTCAAGTTTTGTTTTCTTCAACCAATTTAAAGTATGATAAGTGAACTCTTTGAAATACTAATTGAAAAATTTTGAAATATTAAAATTATTCATTTGGTAAGGATGATTTGAAATTTAATTGTAGTTAATTCAATGGTGAATAATACTCCATGCATTCAAATTTAAATGCCATTCCTTGATTAAATCTAAGTTACTTTTTTGTCAGCAATTTTTCATCAACAATATTAAGATGATCTATTATTTATTCAATCCTTCACATTGCAGTTATTTTAGATTAAACTATTTTGCCTTAAGTTAGTCTCTATTTACGTTCTTTCTGTTGAGAATCTTAAATTTTTTATATTGAATATTGAAACGATATATACCTACATATATTTTTAGATTCAAGCAGTAATATCGTATTTATTAGAATCGTCACGAAATTTTTAAGATTCAATGAAGATTTTTACAGGGTTGCAGGCCTTACGAAATTGCACCTTGTGAACATCACGTCAATGGAACACGACCACCATGTAATGGGGACAATGGAAAAACACCAAAATGTGTGAGAGAATGTGAGAGTAGTTATCCAATAACCTACAATAAGGATAGGAAATTCGGAAAAAGCGCGTACTCTTTATCTAGCAATGAAGCTGCTATACGAAATGAGCTCTACAAAAACGGACCTGTAGAAGCAGCTTTCACAGTTTACGAGGATTTACTCAATTACAAGAGTGGTAAATACTTTTTCATTCGTTCTCATATCATATTTTCAGATCCTTTATTTATGAGATCCTGTTATTCATAAAATCCTAATTGATATTATGTAATTGATATGAGAGTATATACGAGTATATATACACTTATGAGCACTCTGTATTTCACCTAGAATACCGAGTTGTCTATAATCAAAAGTTTATCAGAAAAGTAATTGGGGATGGAATCTTTTCTTCTGTCATTGTTAATCAGCAATTTGCGTCTTGATATGGAATTGATGTATACATTCTCAATTTTTTATTATATTTCCAAAAAAATATCATTCTGTATGTAGGAATCGAAAAAGAATTTATTTCTTTGTTTTATGTTATGAATTTCTATTCATATAAAAATAAACTTTTTAAATAAGAATTTACATGAATGAGATTGAATTCTCGCTTAACTCTTGGTGAAACATAATTGAATATTAAAATAAATTAAACTCTTGGCTTAATGTTTCACGATTTATTTAACAATATGTATAGTCAACATGTTTCGAGCGTTAGCTCATTTTCAAGACTAAACTACTATAAGAAACGTAAAACCAAAAGGAATATCTGAAGGAATGTTTGTACCAACAAAAGGAATATTAAGTCACTTTTAGTAAATAATAAAGAAAAGACAAACGTTGAACAGAAAAGCGGTATTTATAAGATTTTTTGTAATGAATGTCCAGCATTTTATATCGGCCAAACGGGTAGAAAAATAAAAACTCGGGTTGACGAACATAAAAGGTCGATTTTGTACAATGTTAATAAAACTGGATTTTCAGAACATTGTATTAGCTCTAATCACTTCATAGATTTTGATAAAACTAAATGCCTACACTCAGGTAATAAAGGTAAACGTTTAGACTTTTTGTAGGCAATTGAAATTAGTAGTTCTTGGAAGAGAAAAGAAGAAATTGTAAATGAACAAGTAGATTTTCAACTATCCTCCCTACTCACATCCATTTTGTAGATATAAATTTGTTGTACGTTTCTTATGGTAGTTTAGTCTTGAAAATGAGCTAACGCTCGAAACATGTTGACTATACATATTGTTAAATAAATCGTGAAACATTAAGCCAAGAGTTTAATTTATTTTAATAAGAATTTACATGTACATTGAATACATGTTTAACATTTCAGTGTACTATGCTTTTTTTGGTGATTATATTTGAGTATATAGAATAAAATGTATGAATGTTGTATGAAATATATTTAAATAATTTTGTGGTAAACTTTAAATACATCATTATTATTTACGGTGTCTGTAAAAATTGCTATGTTATACATTATTTTAATTTACATAATTGAAATTTTATACATTATTCAATTCATTATTCTATTTGAATGGATTTTTTTATCAGAAACTTTCTTTTTTACAAACTTATTTCTATAACATACCAAGAGTATGCTATATAATTACCAATTTGATACAAGAATTAGTATTGTCTCATTGTTATCAATATGAATATAATTTTGCTTTAATTGTTCATATTGAATAATTTCATTCTTTTTTTATAGGTGTGTATCAACATATCAAAGGATCTGCTTTAGGAGGTCATGCAATCAGGATTATTGGATGGGGTGAGGAAAAAGGGGTGCCTTATTGGTTGATTGCCAATTCATGGAATTCTGATTGGGGTGACAATGGCACATTCAAAATTATTCGTGGTAAAGACCATTGTGGCATTGAAGGTGCTGTTGTTGCAGGATTACCAGCAGTCTAAAATGATAAATACATGATGTCAAATATAATTTGTAGCAATATTGCTCGTTAACCTATTCTAGACATGAGGCAACTATGACAAATTTTTTAATGATTTTAATGTGATATATATGATCTGTTTGTTTTTATATTTCTATGTATTTTTCATATAAGTTGTGTTAGTTATTTCTTTCTGCAATGAACTTGATTAAATTGATATTATCTAGTTTATCTAGTTTATTATCTCGGAAAAAATTTTTGTGTTTAGTTTTTTTTTATTGGAATATTTGAAGATTGAGTTATATATATATATATATATATATATATATATATATATATATATATATATATATATATATATATATATATATACGCTATCAAAGTACACTATAACTTTCTTTCGATAATTTTTGACAAATTATTCAAAAGAACATAATAAAGAAAGGACATGTGAAACTTTCAATGTAGATGTATTCATGTGCTTTTCATTGATTCTAAGATTTGAGATGTATATTAACCTATGCATTATATATACGCATACGACTGACTCTATATTTGTGTCTTACAATTGATGAAAGGGTATGCGAGGATTGAAATCATGCCTTTCATTCGTTGAACGTGGCATGACTGATGAGTACCTTATAGTACGAAACAGTGACTGTCTTACGCTCTCAATAAATGTAGGCATCGATTTCAAGATTCTTAAACATTTATCCCTAGGATAATGGAGAATCCAATATTCTCTAACATTGATCCCTAGAAGAACAATGGAGACATAGCATGCCAGCTCTGCTATAATGTTCTTTTGAATAATTTGTCAGAAATTATCGAGAGAAAGTTATAGTGTACTTTGATAGCGAATATCTACAAGTGCGACAATACAGCACAGTGCGATAATATAGCACGAGAACTACAGAATTCTTTTTGTTGTAATGAATTTCTGATATATATATATATGTATATATTTTCAGACTTTTAATTGAAATATTTTAAATAAAATTCTCAGGAAGCTGTCTACAGAAATGTTGTTAATGAAAACTCAAACTATCAGTTCCGGGAGTTAATATTAAATGCGTTACGAAAATCGTATTTGTTGATTGGAAACACCATACAATTGTAAGGTGAATTGAATTATATTATGTTTATTAGGAATCTTCATTGGCATACATCCAAAACATCATGTTTCGATGGTTTTCCAAAAACGCCCAAGTCCTATCTTCAATCATCATAATACTTTGTTGAATATTATTATTTCCATCAACTTCTTGGGTATTTTTTTCAATTTATTCAAGGTTGTTTATTAGGCTTTATATCTATATTGAACGGATAATCTAATCGGAGTTATATATATATATATATATATATATATATATATATATATATATATATATATATATATATATATATATATATATATATATATATATATATATATATATATATATATATGTAAATATATTCGTTTTTGCATCCATTGTTAGGTCTGTACCTAACTTCTAGAAAAAGTACGGTTTCTGAAGTACAGAAAAGTAACTCTGGACATGGCAGTAGAAGGTGAAGTAGGCATCTCTCTCTCTTATTGTGATCTGCAAGCGGTATATTCCTTTGGTTGCTGCAGGTTTTTGGTGTATTTTGTCAATGTGGAATTACATTCATTTTTATATTATGTTGTGGCATTGCAACTAGTTTAACAGAACAGTGTATGGTTGGTTGCCTCAAATGAATTCCTTTTGTTTACTTGTTTACCTCAAGTTTTCAGTTCAATCCATATCCATTTTTTGCTACAGGAAAATTGAGCAACAATTTTTCTATATTTATATAATTTATTTTTATAATTTAAATATTTTTATAATTTAACGGTTATTAAAATAAATTTCTTTCAAGACTGAAAACAGTCTTGAAAATGAGCTAACGCTCGAAAAATGTTGACTATACATATTGTTAAATAAATCGTGAAACATTAAGCCAAAAGTTTAATTTATTTTAATATTCAATTATGTTTCACCAAGAGTTAAGCGAGAATTCAATCTCAGTAATTTAACGGTTATATAAAATAATAATGTTATTCAGTTTGGTGAAGCGAATTTTAATATAAGACATTACTAGTGAAAAAAGAATTCATTTTTACTCTAAGCCCCTCATGCCAGATACTAAAAGGACTAGAACAATACGCACAGTAACTGTACGAAGTCTTCTTTTTTTAAACGAATCTAGTCGCCCTTCTGCTTACATATCGATTCAAACTTTCAAAGCAGAATCAAATGACTCTAGATCTGGTTCTTAGTAATTTAGCAATTAGTTATTGAGAGAGTAAAACTCAACGAATAAAACACAAATGCATTTTCCTAATACATCATCAAATAATCTTAATCAGCTGAAACGAAGATCAAAAGTAGGGTACTTTTGACGAACAAAAGCTGTAGGAATTCACCAAAAATAATTTGATTCATCCTTTAAGATTTCTTCATTGTTAATTCGGAAAAAAAAAGAAAGAAAAAAAAGAAAACTGGGTAGACATTACATCCTACCTAGAAATTAACAGTCTGAAATTTATTCAAAAGATCCGTTTGAAGTTACTTACAGATTATTGTATAAATATGTTGAGTTCATTCAAAGACATCCACGATCATACCACAAGAAATAAAGGAAATTTTATATTGGACCATAAAAATAAAAAATCTACTCAAAATTCTGTATTCTTTAACTCGGTAAATCTTTATAATAAATAACATAATAATCTTTATATTAAATTACCTAACAATATAAAAGAGTGCAAAAAATGGCAGAATTCAACAGCAAACTAAAGCAACATTATCAAACAAAGGACTGATGTATGTTAAATATCTGGCATCTAATGAGTAGTATAATAAGTAGTATGTTTAGAATGTTGTATAATTTGTATGTTAAATTTTATTACTTGTAACAACAATATATTCAATTGTATGTATAGCTGAATATAACTTTAATTTAAACACTTGAACTTATGATTTACACTTTATTGACTACATAGCATGACGCGTTTCGTCGTTACAAACGACTTCTTCAGATGCTTACAGAATCTCTGTAAAAGAAGATTCTATAAGCATCTGAAGAAGTCGTTTGTAACGACGAAACGCGTCATGCTATGTACTCAATCAAGTGTAAATCATAAGTTCAAGTGTTTGAATTTAAGTTATATTCAATTATAATGGATTTACATCAAGTAAACGCCAACACTATTAAATATTAAATAAAAAGAAATGTATGTATAGCGATAGCAAAATATATCTTTAAATTTCATATTATTATTAAGACTGTTTAGAGAGGTTATGGAGCATACAGATGACGAGTACTAAACGCCATTACTTATTAATAGTCTAAGGTACTAGTACTAATTGCAGACACCGTGGAGGGTCTCCAGAGACTAAAAGACAGAGTAACAGAAGTTTGCGAAACCTACAATATGTGCCTGAACACAAAAAAAACAAAATTTAAATCAAAAAAAAAAACGTAAACTTTCATACTTTGGAAGTGCTATGCTAAACCAGAAATATACACTACTACAGCTAATTATACACCTAGGTGTATATATTCAACTGTCATATAATTGTATTTAATTTTGTAAGTTGTGATTTCATATCTCAAAGCTCCTTCTTTTAAAATTGAACTTTCAAATTTGAAAGTACAAAATTGAAACTTTTGTACGTCCAATTTTATTTTTAATATCTGTTGTCTCTCCTGTTTTGTAATTAGGACCTGTCCAGTAAAACAGTGTTTGTTGAATAAAAATAAAATAATTAAAATAAAATAAATATACGAGGCAAGCTAAATGGCAAAAGAGGTCCTGGAAGAAGAATATCTAAGTCAGTTTACAGGAATGACATATATGGATCTATTTCGGGCTGCAACAAATAAAATCAGAGCCTAGTAATTTCCAACATCTATTGAGGGTAAGGCACAAGAAGAAGAAGAAGATTAGTAAAAAATTACCAAATTGTTTTTGCTTACTTGTTATATTGGAATATTTTTATAATTCACTGTTACATGTCAATACCTATTTTTTTTAACTGTACTTGCGTTTTTTCATGAATTTGTTTCCTTATTTATCTATTAATTATCAAATTCCTTTCATTTCTCTGGTACACAGTATTTTCTTCCATTGTTCCCAAATTCACTTTATACGAATCATATAAAGAAACTTGGTTTAATCAATGTTAAATGATGAAGCAACTTAACACAAGTTGGAAAATATGAATTCAGATCCCATGTAACCATTCATTTATTGGCGTAGTAGATAATCAAAATACACAAGTCAACAACTTTATATGTTGTTGTATATAAATGTAGAAATTCACCTTCCCTTGACATTTGTTTCACTAGGTTTAGGCAAATCCATCTCCGGTAAAAAAGTACCTAAATCGGTAGATACATTTATATAAAGCTTTATATTTCTTCGTCAACTAAAACAAAATGCTAGGTTGTTGATTTCCAAAGTTTGATAAGTCACAAACTAAGGAAGAAAACCTCCTAGTGCAATTTGACTGTCTATATAAGTCTTATTGTATAATATATTGCTTCAAATTTCTTGTCATGCATTTCAGATGACCAGATACATCCGAAATAGTAAAGCTTCTACCAAATACTAACGAGCAGGGCAGTGAAAATACGGAGAAAAGTAGGCAATATCTCGTTTTTATAAATTAAAATTAGATGCACGTACATCTAAATTCTACAAACGCTTGAAGGTACCGCACAAGAGTGTGACTGCGGTGATATTATAATATAAAAGATATGTAGTACACGATTTCTTGACGTCCTACGCGTCACTGGTACTCTTTGATATGATTGAGATATTATCTTATCATTACACCAGTATTTCATGTCTGATGAAGCCGGTATCCATTGTGTAGTAGACACTATGTAATATCTTAGAAGGCGTAGGCGTTATAGTCTGCACAATTGGACCAAGAAATGAATTCAGCAAGCGATGTCCTTAAGGCGTTAAGGCGGAAACGGTGCAATAGAATTCCGCAATTTATATATATATATATATATATATATATATATATATATATATATATATATATATATATATATATATATATATATATATATATATATATATATATATATATATTAAAAACAAGGTTTGTCAGGCTGAAAATGAAGTTAAGAGTTTACGGTATCTACCTGAGATTTACTTTGTTTGTTTTATTGTAATATATCAAGATATTCGATTTAACCAAAAATGATGTAGATTCCTCACGTGGAATTTTGTGTTGTTTTGTTCTGTGTTTTTCCTTTTTAATCAACTTTCAAGTGTGTAACATCTAATAACTTGAACTACGCCGTCTGATGAGAGCCAATTAGCTTGAAACATATGTAAACGGCTGTTACAAATAAACAAACAACGTAAATCTCAGGTAAATACCGTAAACTCTTAACTTCATTTTCAGCCTGACAAACCTTGTTTTTAATTTATAATATTGTCGGTACAAAATTCTAGAAGGTATAAATATCTCATCGCAGGTAGACATCGATTCAGTCTGAAAATATAGCTTTAACAAGCTTGGTCAAGATATTCGATTTAACCAAAAATGATGTAGATTCCTCACGTGGAATTTTGTGTTGTTTTGTTCTGTGTTTTTCCTTTTTAATCAACTTTCAAGTGTGTAACATCTAATAACTTGAACTACGTCGTTTTGATGAGAGCCAATTAGCTTGAAACATATGTAAACGGCTGTTACAAATAAACAAACAACGTAAATCTCAGGTAAATACCGTAAACTCTTAACTATATATATATATATATATATATATATATATATATATATATATATATATATATATATATATATTATTATTATTATTATTATTACGATTGTTCACCATGAGGAGAGCGACTGAACTTGAATTCGCAATCATTAGGAAGTTTGCTTCATCTTTTTTCCTCCCAAAAACGATTCATCCTCTCTGAATGCTCTTTCTTCTGTTCATCTGTCCACTTTACTCCAGGTTGACGATTTGATTTTTGCTCAAACTTCACATGTGCGATTTTATAGCAATCAGTGCGATCTTCGAGATTTTTTATATTGATCTGTTGTAGATCCTTTTGGACCTATTTGAGCCACTCTGTTCCGCATTTACTATTCATAATTATATCGAGTAGTTTCTTCGGTATTCTGGACTGTTTCATTCTGCAGACATGTGCATAGAACTTTGCTCGTCGTTTTCTGATTACTTCGGTTATCGTATTTGTCTTTTGATACAGTTTATTCTAAGGTCTTTTCATCCAAAAGCCGTTTCTATTGATTGGCCCGTAAATCTTTCTGAGAATTTTTCGTTCTTGGTTTTCTATTTCTAATTCTTGAATGGCCGCCAATAACCATCGTTTTAGCTGCAAAGATTGCTTCTGGTAGAATCGTGTTATAAGGCCTCAATTTGGCGGCTCTCGAAATGCACTTTTTGTTATAGTGAGCTCATGTTAGTTTGTAGGCCCTTTGGAGCTTGGTAAATCTCTGTTCATTAGCGATTCGGTTCAAGCCTGAGGACTGTATAACTTCCCAGGTATTTAAAATGGTCTACTTGCAGAATTTCACCAAGTTTTGTGATAAGAGAAGATTTATTTGTTTTCCTTCCATGTATTTGGTTTTATCATAAGAAATTTGTAACCCGGTTTTCTGCGCAATATCATGTAGTTTTTCTACGGCGAGAATGGCTTCAGTTCTGTTGTCTGTGATGATAGCAATATCGTCTGCAAAGGCGAGACATTTGACATTTATTCTATTTTCCTTTTTGATATCCACTGATGATAGAATGATTTTTATTTCTGGAGATAATGTAGATCGTATGTTCAAATTATCAATGATGATTTGAATAGACTTTTCTTTTGCTTCTGTGATAATAATCTCAAAGTTAATATTGGAAAATCGAAATTTATGTTAATAGGTAGTAGGATTAAGTTGTCTAATCACAATTTAAATGGTTTATTTGTAAAAACAGAAAGTCAAAACATTCTGAGAGTATTAATAGATGAAAATTTAAGATTTCACAGTCATGTCAAAAACATTGCTAGCAAAATATCCAAAAAGGTAAATATTATTGCTGGAATAAGATATAGGATTGATATGAAAACAGCATTATTGTTGTTGTGATCGTTGGTGCTTCCTCATGTGGAATATTGTTCTTCGATCCTGTTCAACTCACAAAAAGGTGATATTGAAAAGTTACAAAAGATACTGAATAGAGGTATGAGAGTAGTTTTGAAATGTAAGAAATGTGAACCAAATGCTAGAGGTGTCCATCAGAAAATTGCATTCAGAACTCTGGATTTAATTTATAAATTGAGAAATAATAGGTTGCCTGGTCACTTGATTGAGAATATACATAAAATATAATACATATAAAGTCCACATTTAGCAGAGGGCTCCGTCTATACAATGACTTGCCAACAAATTTGAAATATTGTGATGATTATAGGAAATTCAAAAGATTGTTAGTAACATATATTCTAACGAAATGTTTTGATTGAGATTGAGTATTGAGTGGATGTAATAACCTTGTTTATTATCAATAGCTTATAGCGAAATAAGCTGTGTGTATGCACATATGTGTACTCATATCTATTCGTGTATATACTTATACATATTTTCATTTCCACAAATATATCGGAGAATAGGCCCCTTAAATACGGGAAGAATCACGAGCATACTACTAACGCAACCTATTGACATTTGAAAACATAATATGATGATATTTGTCAAATTTGATAGATACCTACGGGTATAGAAGACGTGCGAGTGTTCGACGCTTGGTGTGTCTATGATCTAAGAGATGTTTTCGCGTGTGGCATCGATTTCAATATTCTCTAACATTCATCCCTTGAAGGATAATGGAGACATCACGTCGTACACGTTCAAATATCTTGCTCTACTATAATGTTCTCTTGCTTAATTTGAATTTTTCAAATGAATGTTATAGTGTTCATTTTCTTAAATATTTCATTCAGTGCCATAAGCACAAAAACATTTCTTTTCCTTATATATATATATATATATATATATATATATATATATATATATATATATATATATATATATATAAATTCTCATACAAAAACTTTTTTTTTTCAATATAATTCACGAGTAGAGTATATGGTTAAGTTGGCTATGGTGGCCTCTACAAGAATGCTCTACTACTATATTCTCTGATTGTATTTCTAAATTATATAATAAAATAATTACTAGAATAACCCGATTATATTCGATAAATCCATTGTATAATGAAGTAGTACTCAACATGAGATTAATGTACTACACTATAATGTTGCGTTTACGTTACAAGCATCTGTACATGATGAAGTTGTCAATACGTTATCATGCAACAACATCAATTTATTAATAAAATCAAAACAACTCCATTATGTCTTTGTTAGGCTAGTCAGAGATTTTTAACAACTGTCGCGCCAAAAGTGTTCAATTTTCTGGCGAAAGTGATGAAAAAATGTTGTCCAATAATCAGAATATTTCAGGAAAAATCTTGGTGTTTTATTGGTGGACATTTAGATCTATTCGTAGGTATGTTATGATTCTAATTGAAGAAGAATAATAAGCTTGGTTTTATATTGGTAGTGGTTGGTATAGTTATTGTTTTAATTATTTTTTTTGTAAATTGAGCTCTTTTGGTTTTAAACTGTTTTCTTGTGGTGAAATGTTATGTTTGGTTACATATTTAGTTAGCACAGACAGGTTTTACTTAGGCTCAATAAAGAATGTTACATAGTACAAAACCCTATTTTCATATGCTTTGGTATGTTTTGTATACTTTGAATAAATGAAATGAAATAATTTCACACATATAATATTCAATGCTCATTGATAACAAGTTATCAATTAAGGAATAACAATTTGGAAATGACGATTAAAAAATCAATTGAACGTCAAATTATTGTATAATATTGTACTGGGAATATCTCTCAGTCTTAATTCCGAGTAATGCATCAAAAACAGTTGTAATAACTCTTGACATTTGATTATTGACTCGGGACATAAGTCAAAGGAATACAATTTTTTTCGAAAAGTACACTGTATAGTAATTCACACTGAAACTGCACAAAAATTGTACAATTGTCTCTTCATATGTTAAAGGTGAAACATGTAACATGTGAGATTATATCCTTATAGATAATTGCGTTATATGTATATAAGATAATTATATTTTCAAAATGAAAGCCATAAAGAGCATTTTGTGGAAATTGAAGTGTACTAATTCGGGAATCGTATAAGAGAGATTAGTATTAAAATAATTGATTTTAAAAACAACATATACATTGTTAAATGATACAACTATGAAGTTAACCAATAATAACTAAAATGAGTTAATCAATAACATAAAGAAACAGTGGTTCTTTAAGAGTTTTCAAACACCTCACCACAGTAAATACATACATTGTAGGTAAGGTAACATTTATCGTTAACCTGTTGTGGTCTAAGCAAGAAATGTTTTTCAATATTGATAACATCATCACCTTAATTTTTATAATATGTTTATTTCGAAAAATAAAAACATAAAATAAGTATTTAGTGGAAAAAGAAAGCAGTGCCTAAACTTATCTTAATTTTCAGAGGAATACTGTACGATGTAGTTTTCCAATTCAATAAAAAATTGAAAATTCGTTAAATGCATTTTTCGTTAAACATTCATATGCGTGATATATTCCGAATTGAAAATAACTTCATTGTTGTTCTGAAAGAAATAACAACAGCAACCTGCTACCAGCAGGTATTGAATAACAGCTATATTGGGTGTACCTACTCTTATTTTTATTCAAAAAGGTACCACACGAAGGGATATTATATTCATTTCTGTTTTAACCCTTTCATTCGTTGAATAAATCTTCAATCTAATAGTTGCCCCAACACAATCAGTGTTTATCCACTTCAATAAATTTCAATTAAACGTAGTGTAAATTGAATTTGATTTGAGAAAACCGATATGAATTGAGTAGTGTTTTGTTTGTTTTTGAATAAATTCAGTTCAGATTAATTTATTTTCTGGGCATTTATAATGGATTGACTTGTGCCACGCCTGATGTATTGTTGACTATTTTCTGAATGGATTTGTATGCATAATATTATTGTTGGTAATCATGCGGCTCAGGGGTGAGTTGGCAATATAAGTCAAAGGATTTATTCTTTTCTATACAGGCAGAATCACTTTGCATAGTTGTTGAAATTAACTGAACTCTTAACTGTCTGGACTTTATGTGGCACACATTCATATACAGTGTGTCGCATTTAAGATGGAGAGACTCCCCCATATTTTAGTTATTTGAAGGGCACAATCATAAACGGTGGTGGTTCATATTTTGTGAGATGGCTACAATAAAACCTATTTAATAGTGTTGGCGTTTACTTGATGTAAATCCATTATAATTGAATATAACTTAAATTCAAACACTTGATCTTATGATTTACACTTTATTGACTACATAGCATGACGCGTTTCGTCGTTACAAACGACTTCTTCAGATGCTTTTTTTTTTTTTTTGGTTTATCTTCTGTAATAAAAAAAATTATATAATCAATTATGATAAGTTTTCCAGTGTTGCTTTTTTAAATTAAATGTTAACATTAATATAAATTACTGACATACTGAAACTCCTTCAATATAAAGACAAGTTATCAGTAAGTGCCTAAATAAAATTGATAATCAAAATATACACATCAATAGAACAAGATTTAAATGTACACCAGATTTTAATGAGAACAAATAATTGAGTGAAAATAACACTGCAGCCAACCCATCTTTCCAAACATTGAAATGAAGGGATAATCAAATGTCTTTCAGATTTTCAGGCACTTCATTCTTGGGATGCTTGTTTTCAAAATGCTGCTTATAGGTCTTTGGATCTGGCATCTGTGCCTTGCAAACTGCACACACATGGACTAATGCCTTTTGGGCTGCTTTCTTCTGGTCATTGGCACTATGACCCTGCTGCTTTTTCGCCTTAGCTGCTTTTTCAGCAGCTCTTTGCTGCGACTGCAATTTTTGTTGACCTCGAGCCATTGTATTATTGGTTACAGGATCTGAAAGTCTGCGTACTATCTCGACGAATAGTTATTTGAATTATTATTCAGGTAATTTAGCGTAACAGACTGCTGCAGAGCAGCGTCTCGTCCTATTACCATGATGCTTACAGAATAATGATATTATTCTGTAAGCATCTGAAGAAGTCGTTTGTAACGACGAAACGCGTCATGCTATGTAGTCAATAAAGTGTAAATCATAAGTTCAAGTGTTTGAATTTAAGTTATATTCAATTAGAATAAAACCTTTTTTGATAGATAAATTCGGCCAATTCTCAATATTTTGTTTCATGGTACAGATATCGAATACAGATATGGTACAGATACAATGTTTCAAGCAAACCAATTTTTATGACAAAATTCGAGTTTTCCATTCTTTAAATATTTATTGTAATATTTGAAAACATGACACTATCGAATTGTTTGTCGAATCCTCACGTTCTCTGGCCTACTCGTTATAAAATTAAGAAATAAACTTCAATAAATGTCATGAAAATGGGTATTTGTGCTCAAGAAATGATCTGAGTAATTTTTTCTCATAACTTATGTTGATATTCTTCTTCTTCTTCTCCTCAGTCGTTCACTCTTGACAGAGGAGTCGCGGTCGTGTCTCGGTCTTGTGCCACTGCATCCCACGCAATAAGCGCCACACTGATCTATGCTTAGCGGCTCTAGAGTTTTCATTGATGCTGGAATGCTTTACAGATTATATCAGATCTGTCGACCTTGTTGGAAAGCGCACACGCGTTTTTTTGCCCTCGACTTACCCTTGAACCACCAATCGTTCGACAGAGTCTTCGTTTCGGATTATATGTCCAAAGAATTTAAGGATTAACAGCTGCACAGTCGGCGATAACCTCTCTTTGATGTTTAGCTCCTTTAGAAACGAGACATTGGTTCGATGTGCAGTCCACTGAATTCTGAGCAAGCGTCCCCAGCACCACATTTCTAACACATCAATTTTGCGACAATCTTGCATCCTCAATGTCCATGTCTCAGCTCCGTACGAGAAGATTGGAAAGACTTGGCATTTCATGAGTCGAACCTTTGTGTTTTTGGTTATTCTGCGGTCCCTCCAATTTCTTGTGAGCTTTTCCACTGAAGATCTTGCTATGGCGTAACGCCTCCGGATTTCGTCCTCGCAGCTCCCAGCGTTTGAGATCTAGAGCCCAGATATACGTAGCTGTTGACTTCTTCACATCCCGCAATGTTTTGAACGTTCACCTGGTTGTTATTAGGGCGGTCCACGATCATAATTTTGCCTTTATCGCGGTTAATAGCGAGTCCAAACTCCGTAGCTGTGGTGTCCAGAAGACAAAGCAGGGTGTCTATGTAATCTCAGGTTGAGATTAAGAGAGTGGTATCATCCCCATATTGTAGATTTGACGACTTACGTCCACCTATGGATATTCCCTTGTCCCAGTCTTCGAGATAATAATTTCTGTTAATATATCTAACGTAAAACAGAATATTGGGTTGAGAGTGGATGGTATTTGTCGATTCGTAGTAGCCCTCAGCCTTAAAACTTAGATAATTATTTCAAACTCATTTGTAGTTCAGAATTCGCTGGGGTATCTTTGAAAAATATGAGCTATCACTATTTATGAGTGTGCGAAAATTCAAGACTGTTTCCTTTAAGCAAAGTAAAATATGGGGGTTTATCTATCATAAATGCGATGCAGGATAATTTTGTTAAATAATGATATTCAATAAATAAAATTATTAATTTATTTTCGAATAATATTTGAAGCTAGCAGTTTCTTCTCGGAAATATAGAAATAAGTACTATTTGAATTAGATACAAAATGCAAAAAAGAAAACACATGAATTATTATCGCAATACATTTGCCCAAAAAATTTTCCAAGTTTTCGTTCTTAAAATCCAGCAAATAAAATATTTTCAATTTTTAATACAGTATCTAAATAAATTTTTTTTTCGTGAATTAAACTGATATTTTTATGTTGAAATCGATTTTATATGAATTCTTCAATTAAAAGTCGATATTATTTTAAATGTCATAAATTACATAAATTGTCATAATAACTGAAAATGCAATTTTTTCATTATCAAATTATACAAATATCAACACAATTAAAACTGAATTATTTTTTATGATGACCAAACTAAAAGGTATATTATACCATTTCACAAGGTTACCGTTTCAACACTGCTGGAAAGATCTATTCACAAATAACTTATCAAAATGAAATGAGCAAAACTGCTTTATGTAAAAGTTTCGTTATTCGAAAAATAATCTAATTTCAGAGAAAAGCAATAGATTTTTATATACTGAAAATTTCAATAATTATTCTAAATTTTCCGATTTTGGTGAAAAAATTTGAAAAGGATACTTGAACTGATATTAGTTGCATCCACTAAATCAGTGGTTCTTAATCAGTCGTCCGCGCACCACCTGTGGCCTCTGAACACATTCAAAATTGTCCTACAGTCATAACAAAATTGAAAAATATTGAATTCAAGTGTTCCCATAAAGGATTTAAACAATCCATTGCAACTCGGTCAATAAACATTATCAGCAACTCAAATACAACAGTCTAATTTCATGAGTAAAAATTCTCGCCATTGAATAATTACACAATGTGTTTATGGAGAAAACTTTGATAATGACTTATAGTACTCTCAAAAAATTAGTGGTTTATAGCAGGTCGAAAATTTTATCAAGTGGTCTCTCATCACTAAGACGTTAAGAACCAGTGTAATAAAAGAATAAATTGAAATAAATTTTTTAGTAACTACACATTCAAGAGGCTTGTATTTAATAACAAAACATCGATTTTAGTTTGCTAAGATTAATTTATTAATTCACATTAATACAGAGTTAAGCATTTTTTCAATTTCATTTATTCATTTTTTTTAAAGATCATTCATTTGTTTTTGTTATTTTCTTTTCATTTTGGTAGAGCCATATAAGATTACGAAAAAGTATGCAATAAGATTTTGAAGTAATATTTGGAACATTTTTTGATATGATTCATACATTTAGCAGAGTTGTACTAATATGAAGATCAATCTATCAATTTATCTTTCTGCCACTTATAAATAAGCTCAATTTTCAGATCTTTTTTGGATTTCGGTGAACTAAAAAACCTTCAGTAACAAACACACTCTTTTATTGACAACACTGTAAGTATGTGACGACGCCGGGCAGCATTTTGCGTGTGATTTCAAGCGAGAAACGCGGCCACTGAAAGAGATTAAGAACTAATTCTTGCAAAGCGGATTATAGCCATAAATATTCCAAAACCTGATCCCTTTTTAGCGCAGGCTGCGACCAGTGCTTAACGATGGCGGTTTGGCGAACTGTTGTTCGTGTCACATCGGCCGGAAACAATGGAATTGGAATGGAGGCTATTTTTAATAAAAGGATCGTTTTGGTACAACAATGTTTGCTTTCGAAGGTTTTCTTTTGCATGGTAATATTTTAAATAATTTATTTTGCTTCCATAGCAAACTATTTCTCTCATAGTTAAATAATGTTTTTCTCCGATGTATTGTACAGTTATACCAACATTACTTTAGTCTTATAAACTTGGTAACTGATTATATTCAACTCGATAATTTTTCATCTGTAAACTGTAATACACGCTCATAAAATCTCCCAGTTATCATCCTGATTATCTTGTTAGTAACTAAATTTTAACGATTTTGTGAGGCTAATAAAACGAGAATAAAAACGTTATCTTTTTATTTGGTTTTTAATATCATTACAAGAATGTTAAATATTCTATATGTTGAGGTTCTCATGAGTTGAAAAATCCAATGTATATTCATAGACAAGTAGATGAACTAATTTAATCGGCTGATAAGTTATTTGGTGTTGAGATTAAGATGAAATTTTCCTGAAAAATGCTATTACATTTCTTGAAATTTCATTGTTGCTTGTTAGATGTCATAATTCAATCAAAATGTTTATCGTGCGGAAAGACAAAAAAACTAAAATAGTTTAAATGAAAGTCTGATGATTCGGTGATCTGTTAATGAAAATAGGGTTTAAATAAATTGAATGAAAACACTTGGCTTAATTTATTCATTTATTTATTTATTCATTCACAAATACACCACTCAACAGCTTGGGCCAATTACTGAGTGGGAAAATACAATATAGTTTACAACTTAAAAAAATGAAACTAGAAATAATATTAATAATGTACAAACAATACACATGAACGAAAGCTCTGTGGGCAAGCTGACATTAAAGCTCGCCCACAAGGTATAGGGAAAACTAATATTTAAAAAAATTATAACTAAAACTAAAAAACAGTAAGGCGAGAGCTTGTCTGATATCGCCAGGCACGCATGCAAATATGTCGATGACGTCATGAAAAGGCTCAAAGTCACCACAAATTTTATGAAATGGTGAAAAAGTCAGAACATTAGTACGAGAAGTTTACTTTGTTGGACATTAAACGATTATCTCGCATGCGTACAGGGCGTACTGAAGAGAATATTGCAGCCGTAGCGTACAGTGTTAATGAGGATCGCGAAATGTCAATTCGTCGCCGTTCTCAGCAATTCGGCATGTGTTGCTCAACTACATGGAAAATTTTACGTGCTGATTTGGGTTTGGAAGCCTCTTAAATTCAACTTCTGCAAGAATTGAAGCCGAATGATTACTACAACGTCTAATTTTTGGAGAATGGGCCTTAGAACAGCTTAATGAAAATCCGCTGTTTTGTCGAAAAATTGTGTTCAAAGGTGAGCCTCATTTCTGGCCTAACGAATATGTAAATAAACAAAACTGCCGCATCTGTAGTGATAAACAGTCACATGCCATACAAAAATTACCGATGCACCCCGAAAAAACGACAGTTTGGTGTGGTTTATGGGCTGGTGGCATCAGCGGTCCATTTTTCTGCAAAGACGACCGTGGAAGAAACGTTACCGTCAACGGCGAACGATATCGAGCCATGATACGCAACTTTTTTTTGCCCCAGTTGGCCAAGTTGAACTTGGTTGACATGTGGTTTCATCAAGACGGTACCACATGCCACACAGCTCGTGAAACAATGGACATTTTGAAGGATGAATTTGGTGAGCAGTTTATCTCTTGAAATGGCCCTGTGAATTGACCGCCAAGATCATGCGATATGACGCCTCTAGATTATTTCTTGTGGGATTATGTAAAGTCGTTAGTGCATGTGGACAAGCCAAACACGATTGAAGCCTTACAGGATAACATAACACTCGTAATTCGTGGGATACAGGCCGAAATGCACGAAAAAGTGACACAAAATTGGACCTTCCGAATGGACCATTTGATACGGAGCAGCGGACAACATTTAAATGAAGTTAACTTCGAAATGTAAATGGCAAAGGTCAAGTTATCAATATCAATAACAATTTTGTATATATGATGCAAATTGAGTGTTTTATTCGATTTAAAAAAACTACGCTTAAAAAATCACTCATTATAAATGTACTCAAATATATGAATAAAATCAATAACACTAGGGAATGAGAATTTTGTTATGTTAATTACTTTTTAATTATCTGAAAACTGATTAAATTTAAAAAATTATTTTCCTAATAAAAAATAATTGATTAAATGTAACTAAATGCTGATAGTAACAACTGGTATTCAGTGTATTCGAATACATATCTCAAGTTTTTTTCTATCTATCTACCTTGTCTAGCTACCTGTCTGTTTTTAGAGATCTCTTTGTCTTGGAACAAAATAATGAAAAGAATAAAAAATGCGTATTTTGTCATGAAAATTGGTATATGGCCTTATACAATGATTTATAGAACTTTTTCCTCTAACTTTTGTCGATAAATCTTAGGCGAAAAAAACATTAAGAATTGGCCTAATTTGTCATTTCCTAGTAAGCTGAGTTTGAAGATCAGAATTCGATTAGTCATCTTACAAAAATGACTCATCGACATTTGTGACTGTACAAAAATTCAAATATGTTTTCTTTCAAAACCTAAAATATGAGGGTGTCTTCATCTTAAATACAACACACTGTATTTATAAATTTCTGAATAGAAATCAAGTTCTTTACACTTGGTGATTTCCAAATATTCAGGAAAATTTTCGAGAAATTTAAGACAGAAGCTCGATTAAATATGTTTCTTGGGTGTCTCAATAAATGAATCAGAATATAACATATAGATATTGGTATTGAATATTCATATTAGTACAAATAATATATTTTTATGGACCTGAAATCAACGGTTCTGAATGTCATGGTCGGTTCTATATGACTAAGAATATACTGCAGATATAAAAGAGACATTTAGACTAAAGTTGATTCAAATTTAGTCCATCATTCAATTAAGTGTAATTTTTGAGATTATATGGTCCTTATCTTGAAAAATATCTATATTACCTGTCGGAGTCCTATATCGAAAAAAGATCGGATAATAATCAAAGTGGTTACATTTTGTTTATTCGAACACTCTTATTTAAATATATTCATAGCACACCAAGATTAGTTATAGGTATAAAATTCATCACACACGTTGTTTGCCTAAAGAGGTAGATGATTAGGAGACCACAAAAAAAGAAACTTCTATAAGAGAAGCCGAACTAATTTGCGAAGGTGTAATCATAATGTTACAGCACGATTCTTTGATATTGAGCGGTTTTATTCTTGGTAGGTCTGCAAGGAAATAACACAAATACTTTTTATTTTTTGAATTGATTGGAAATTTGAGAAGTAAGTTATCTTTTAGAATATGGTAATAAATAAAAAAAGATATGAGATGATAAAACTAAGTTATATGATTCACACTAGGTATATATTCTCAAAACTTAACAATACATTGGTCAATATATTTGCATTATGAAGTAAAGGGTGTTTTTTTAGAGGTATAGAACTTTAAGTTGGCATTACTGTTGAAGATGGCGACCGATTTAACAGCCGAGACGTGATTTATTCTCAGTTTGGTTTGGCAATTCATCATGAATAGACTTACGCCTGAACAACGCTTTCAAATTGTACAATTTTATTCGAAAATAATGGTTCTGTGTGGAATACTTATCGCGCACTACGTCCATTTTATCGTCGACAAAATCGTCCATCAGAGCAGTTAATTCGATTAACCATGGAACGTTCTCGCACCACGTTTACTCTTATTGATAACTCGCATCCCCAGAGACGCCGTACGGTGCGTACAGAAGAAGCTATTGCTACTGTAGAGCGTAGCATTGAGGAAGACCCGAATGAGTCCATCCGCCATCGAGCACAGGAATTAGATCTGTGTCCATCCACTTTATGGAAGATTTTGCGAAAGGATCTTGGTTTGCGTGCTAACAAAATCCAATTCGTGCAAGAATTTAAACCAAACGATCATCAAGCAAGGCGTAGATTCCTCGAATAGGCCCAAAATGAGATTGCCGTTGTTCCCGATTTTCATAAGCGAATTTTGTTTAGCGATGAAGCGCACTTCTGGTTGAATGGCTACGTCAACAATCAAAACTGCCGCATTTGAAGTGAAGATAATCAAGTGTATGTCAAAACACCGTTACATCCAGAAAACCTGACTGTTTGGTGCGCTTTATGTGCTGGTGGAATCATTGGTCCGTACTTTTTCAAAAACGATGATGGCCAGAACGTTACAGTCAATGCTGATCAGTATAGAGCCATGATTACTAACTTTTTCATTCCTGCATTGAACAACCATGATGTCCAGGAGCTGTGGTTTCAACAAGACGGCGCAACATGTCACACAGCTCGTGCTGTGAGACAATCCACAATCGATTTATTGAGAAACACGTTTGGTGACCGCCTAATTTCATGATTTGCCTCAAAGATCTTGTTATTTAACACCGTTAGACTACTTTCTGTGGGTCCATGTAAAGTCATTGGTCTATGCGGATAAGCCACAAACGCTTGACCATTTGGAAGACAATATTCGCCGTGTTATTGCCGATATACGGCCACAAATGTTGGAAAAAGTCATCGAAAATTGGACGTCCAGATTGGACTACATCCGAGCCAGCAGTGGCGGTCGTATGACAGAAATCATATTTAAAATGTAATGCCACAAGATCATCTTTCGAATAAAAAAAAATTATTGTCAATCGAATGATCCATCGTTGTTTTATTGCAATTTAAAGTTCTATACCTCTAAAAAAACACCCTATATATGATACAATGAGTTAATTTGATGTGAAATAAATACAGTTAAAAATAGATGAGATAAAGAAAAAGCAAAGTAAATATGCAGGATTGAAAGCAGTAGTTTGTGTTGCGATTTGACCATTGCTGGTTAATTTTTCCTTATCCGTATCCGCCGTGAGTGCTGATATGTCTTCCTGCTTTTTCAACGTGCCCGTTTAAATCTCCAACAACTAGGGATACTTTCAATGAGCTCGTCAAAGTCTTTCCAGAACCTCTGCTTTTAATGTTCTGTACATACTGTCTCCAGTGCATCAAGTTAAATGGCGGTTGGTAAGCCATAATTTCACCACGATTATCCTGTCGCTTCTCCTTTCCACGTTGATGATGCTCTATTTGATGCTATGGTCCAGAATTATACCCACTCCATTTCGTTCATTTGTGGTCCGTGGTATAAAAGTTTTTTGTCGTTCCCGATGTTCTTGTACTTACAACTTCTCCACTTGATTTCTTGATCGCAGCATGCATCGATTTGTTCATTTCACCAAGTTCGTGGCTATATTCTGTCACAGTAGTCACAGGTTTTCACATTATTGAATACTGATCTAAAAATATTTTGAATCCAAATTCATTAGAAATGTTTACAGAATCAAAATATTCAATTTTATTCTTCGTTTGTTTGCCATGATTGAAACATGTGTTCAGGGTCTTCTAAATCTGTAGACACTACACTAAAAACAGGAAGTTAATTGGCTGCTAAGTTCTTGACATGTGTATTAATATACTAAACACATGACCAAATTCAACAAAAATGTTCAACTCATATACTAACGTATTAGAGTCTTTACTCATTATTTATTATCATTTTTTTTTGCCGTTATCGACAGATTTTTCTCCTGATTTTTCGAACCTTCTGACAATGAGTTAGATGTCCGAGATATAAGTCCAGTATTTTTCATTTTATCTACAATTTAGCATAGTGTTCAATTTATGCTATCATTCTCTCCAACAATGGTCAAGTGACATTATTGTTTAACTTCCTATATTTTTTGTTACTCGAGAACAGATTGATTCAATTTATTTCAAAGAAAATAAAAGGATATCTCGAAAGATACCCAAATCATTTCGATCAGTTAAACCAGAAACGTCAGAACATGAGAATTTGAAGGAAATAATTTTGAAAAAATTTATTGTGAAAGTCGAATGGACATTTCGTTATTATTCAAAAAGACAGTTCGAGAACGCAGTGAATGTATTAGAGAAAAAAATTACGAAATATATTCCTAAAAAGAGATTCAAATTAAATATTAACTTTAGATCTTAAACAACATAATTCAATGCTGCTAGGCCATGTTGTTCACTTTGGTATACTAAAACATGAAGAAATTTCCAAAGATCTACCCAAACTTCAATTTTCAAAATATCAATGTTCAAAAGAAAGCTTTCATCAGATCAAATTTAATTTTTGAGACGGTGTAGACGTGAACATTTGAAATTGTTGCTATTCAAAAGAACAGGTCGTAAGATGATTCATGATGTTTGGTACGTTTTATGTTTCTTTTCAGAAACATGTTACTTTTATAACAGTTAATTGGGACGACTATTGAAGCGAAGAATGGTATAGACTTATTCAATTCATATCATTTTCGACATATTTCCAAAATCATATCAACCTCTGAAGATATAAAATGTGGTCATATTAAATAAACTGAGTACACCCTTAATCTTTATAGCTTGGTCGAATAATTATCTTGTTCAGATATTCTTTCTATAATGAAATAGTAAATTATCTAAACCACCTTAGTCCAAACAATGCTTTACCGTTTTGATGCATGAACGTATTGCATAATTATGCTTGCAAAGTTACGGTTTGGTTTGCGGATTATCTGCCGTATGCTTCCCTCAGGTAATTTGTGGGAATAATGGGTCACATTAAGCCATCTATTTTTCCCTATCACAAGTTGCCAATAATGAGGCAGCTGTCATCGGAGGATTATGGCGTACCCCACATCATATCACATCGCAAACATTGGGGGAACAAGCAAAGTCGAAGATGAACATTTCAGATTAAGAGATTAAGTAACTGCCAGCTTTAGTGTTTATGAGGGGTTGCAATAGAACTGATGCTTTACCGCAAGTCAAACCGCGAAGGCAAACTGAAGCATTTATTGAAACATGGTATTTATTAAAAATCGTACCAGATACAGAGAATTTAGGACCATGAAAGGAATTCACCAAAAATGCAGCTGGAAATTTTTAGAATAAAACGTTTCTAGATTCACATATTCTGATATAACAATAGGGTATTTGACTGCAAAAATATATAGATCAAAATGTTGCTAGGTTGATAGTAAATATTATTGTAAACCAATATAGCCATTACATTCTTTTGAAATATATATGATTTCTGGAAGAAATCAAAAATAAAATAATTAAAATTTCATATTTGATCACGTGACTGAAAACGCACTGGATTGGCTAAATCGCGAGTGACGTCACCGTGCAGGAAACAAAGCCAACAGCCAACTGTTTGAGTGTTTATTTCCTGTTTTTATTATCTATTTCATTTGTTAGAGACAAAACAGAGAAAATGAATAATGGAAATAGTGAAAGAAAATGAAAGTCATGAAAGTTACACGGTAGGGTCTGAAAGTCTTTTCTTGCGATCAAGCTGACATTCAAACTTGGATGGCATAGCCCCTTTAACCATGATTATAGCTTCACTGAAACCCATTTGATATTGTATATAGTTTGCCATATCCTTTTCCATCTGAAATAACTAATTTATCATCGTTAATTGACCTCTGCCTAAAATATAACTCACATACAATAATGTATTGAAATTTTATTATTTTAAATCTTGTAGTCAAAGTTTAAAAATACAAAGATAGGAATAAAATCCAGTTGATTCCGTTCAAGATCAAAAATAAAATACGTACGTAATTGATAACCTCAAAATAAAGTAGAATGTATAGAGAAGACTGTAACAAATATGTAATAAAATCAACTCGTCATTTTTGTATGAAATATAGGGTAGAAATTATTTACTTATAAATAAGTTAAAGTGATCTTCACACATGAAAGCGTGAGGCTTTACAGCTATATTTTTCGGGTTCCTACGAGAGAGAATTAACCACTTTTTTCGAATTTTAGTGTTTGTCGGAAGGTTCACAAACATTTTCTCCGGGGTTTTAATAGATGTATAAGACATTTTATCGCAGTAATGTTATGAAATCGTCAACAATCACTAAATTCAATAGTCGACAGTCGTATTACAATGTGACAGTTACTGTGTTTATTGCATCGTGACGTCACCACATTAAGTAACCTGTACAGCAGTGTTTTGGCGGGTTTCTTATTCATTCAAACTTTCTCTGTCATTTTCATAAAAATCAGAAAAATTTAAAGAGGATTAATCAAATGGGAAATATGCATCAGCTATAACGAATAATTTGAGATATTTTTGTGGAAACAGTCGAATACCCTATTGTGACGTACATGACACCATTCGCTCCTTCGGACTGACAACCATTATGAATGAAACATCAAACCAAATTATTTTATAAGTAGTAGGTATTCCGTAGGATTTGATATCTGTTTCTTGATATGACTATTCAAATTTTAGTTGTGACTGAACTATTTCAATAAAAGATGTTATTAAAATATTTTCTCAGTCGGAAAAAGGTATCTTAATGGTGAATACCTCACAATTGTTAAAAAACAAACGTGTTAATAAACCAGTATTTTTGTTGGTTTTCATTTGATTGTTTGTTTGAAACTTGGAAATTGTTATTGTCATAAAGTATTTTGGAAATAGCTATTTTCAATTGACGCTTAAAAGAATTTAAAATTGATATTTTTTACTACAGGGGGAAAAGCGATGTTGATTAATTGAATAATTACAAATTAATGTTTCGTTTTAATTTTATCAAAGTTAATATTATTATGATTTCGAACAGCACATTTTAAAAATTGGATTTATCAAATTGAATTTAATGAAATTGATATTAAAAGCTTTATTCATCAACTATTGTCACGTGACTGCAAACTCCAATCAGGGGACATGACGTCATCAACCTGCAAAGAAATGGCAAATGCTGGTTGTTTACCTCTCCATTTCTTGGTTTAAGTTCATATCGACTAAATTAACTGTGAATTAGTCGATATTAATACCACCAAGGATAATAGATTCATCAAAGCAAATAATTGCAACTTGCCAAAGATTCTTTGATGGTGGCAATCTTTTTTGGAACAAATGACAACTTTTCTGCTTCTGAATTTAGGAACGTTCAAAACATTTTTGTAAATACCGTTTTACGATTAATACTTTATCAACTAATACATGAATATTAGTTATATGCAGAAAATAATGATGCATTATATTTATGAAAAATATAATGTATATTTTAATATTCGAAGACATTTCATGCTCTAACTTTCCATGAATCTGTGATAATATCTAATATAAATAATAAATGTATTCATTGTATATCCTGAACATATAAATACATAAATTGACAAGGGTTAGCCGAGGTATTTTTGCATGCTTCAATGAATTAGAATACATGACATCAAATCAATACAAAAAGATTGATAAAAGAGAGACAAAAATGTTTATTACGTACAGCTCAACGTTTTTCTTGAAGAGACTTTCACCTAGTCGGCAAGCCTTGATGAGATATGCAAAGTGCTCGCCAATAATTCCACTAATCTCTTTCAAAACTTTGGCCGATATGGAATCAACACCGACGTTTTTTTTTATTTTTTAAGGCTCTAATGGTATCCTCGACTTCAAAAGACAGCCAGAAGAAATTATAAGTAACATTTACCATTACAATGAATGAATAGCTCTCCTAAAAGTACGCTGTACTTCAGAGAGAAAAAAAATACCTAGCAAAACCTCTATTTGCTCGACTTTTGAGAATATATGGTATATATATATATATATATATATATATATATATATATATATATATATATATATATATATATATATATATATATATATATATATATATAATTATAGGTTCAGTTGAGTAAATAAAGATTATTATTATATAATACACATATTTCGTATCTTCTCACTGACGCCCCGAGAGAAAAATGAGCAACCTCAAGACTTGTAAGTTGTACACCTATAGATTAGTTACTTGGGATGGTCGTATCCTTACCCTTAGGCTTCATATGAGTCGATAAACCACTCTCTCCAACAGGGCAGTTGGACCAGAACCCAAATAAATCCTGCCAGATCACCAAATGCGAGAAAAAACGAAAAACACACTTATTTCGACAAAATCAAATGATGACTGATTAAAATACCACTTACTCATTAGTTTTTACATAAAAAATATTTTATTATTTTTGAAATTATTTTTAAGAATCAATAAAATAAATGGAAAACCTTTTTTGTCTACTGTTTCTATCTATTCTAACAAGAAAGTGTTGTGTGAAGACAATGGGTCCCCATTATGCTAATGTGCCCAAGGCCACAAATTAAATATGTTCAAAGACGGATCTGTGCTAGAGTTTAAACTATAATCAGTTGCATCGAACTCTTGATAATGTGTTAGTACCCCGAAACATATCGAGTGTTTTAAACAATTTGATATGATTTAGTAAAGTGTTTTGAGTTAACTTTAGGTAAGAATGTAGCTATAACACATCACACGGTTTATCTAATATATCAACTTAACTATAATGTATTAATCGTTACAAAATTTTCTTTTGAGTATGGGCATTATGATTATAGGTAAACGGTGAACCGCAGCATGACATTCCAATATTTTATGCCGTAAGGCGGCATTTGTTTCACAACGTACACCGCCGATAAAACCATATGGGCGGAGCCTGACAAGGTGGCCTCGCCGCATTGGCTGACAGGGTGGCCAGGTGAGCCTGATCTGGCCCTCAACTGATTTGTTACCTGTCGCTCGATGAGTGCCAGTGAAGATAGCTCTGATTTAATAGCACCCATTGGCGTTTCAAATGTCGGGATGAAATATTTATTAAATTGGTCTTAACTTTCATAAATTTGACAAGAGACTCTTCCAGTCCCATACTAAGTTGCGATTTTTGGACATCATGAAAAATTATAATTTCAAGTGTCAAAGCATACTTGACATGAGAACACTACTGTCATAAGCACTTATTATGTAGAGCAAGGAAACTATGTAATCTCTATAACAAAAGCTCCAACATTGATTGCATTGATGTTTCAAGTAGCCCTGATGAAAAAACTAATGACATAATTGTGGCTTAATTAAATTCAGTAAGTTTACAAGTTTACTCAGAAGTTGTTATTTGTATTTTTCTATTCTATACGTTTTATCTGTAAGTCAATATAGTTTTGGTTTATTCCCAAAAATATATAAATATGCCAGGCGTTCGATGATCTTGAACCAATTAAGATAAGGTTTATTTTCAATGAAAACAAATTGAATATGTTTTTCAATAATAACTACTTACACGCATAGAATAGATATTTTTTTGTTATATATAAGGAAATATTGAAAACATTTTTTGTCAAGTATTTTCAAGCAAGTGATATGGAATTACTGGAAGATTTCGATCCTTACCATAGAAAATAAAATTCGATGTTCTTCTTCTACATTAATTTTTTAAAAAAATATTTCACTTTATTGTTTTTGTACTATTGAAAACCTTAGCAAGAATTCTCCAAGCAACCGTTTTATGTTTAAAGAAATGCTTAGTGCTTTCAAAATGTCAATTTTTTCGAAAAAATATTACACCACTTTATTATGCGCTTTGACTATCTACAAACTGTAAGATCGGGTTGTGCGAATGAGAGATTTTGAATATTTTCAATTCAAAATTGTATAGGTGTCCAAGTGACCTTGAAGACCAGATATGTTGAGATCCTCAAAAAATAATTTTAATTTTAAAAGATTATTCAATCTTTTTGTACAATCACTGGTAAATGTGAATGGTGTACCATTATGAACAAACCTGTCTTCTAATTATGACAGTTACACTATCTAAGAGAAACAGAAGTTCATTTCGTAGAAAATCATGGAAGGTATATTTCATCGATCAATAATAGCTGAAGATTAGATAGTCCTATATTAGGACGATTATATCAAGAATGCTAAACCAAACTTCACCGAGAATATTTGTTGGAATTTTATTACGTTTTTGGGATATGGACTTACATCATATGTGGTCTATACTTCATATGTGAAAATCCCTGCTTCGTTTCGTCTATAAACAGAACATTGGCAGCGAAATGAAAATTTTTTGCAGAATATTCCAAGCTGTTTTATTTCTAACATTTTCCTATTGAGCAATTTTTCTGGTTCAAAATGTCTGGATTTCTGTCATTAATTCGAAAAATCTGTGCTTTTAGTTGTGGAGTATTTGCAATTGTAGGACGTCCAGAAATATTTGTTAGTTTGGCAAATCTTATAGATTCTTACAATCAAAGGTGTAGCTTTCAACGATTACAGAACATGCTGAACGATTATTTCGATAAAGTTAGGCATACATGCTACGTCTTTTCTCTTTTTTTATATGGAGTGGAGTTTAGGACGTTCACAGAAGCTACTAGTAAAACAGTTGAAATGTGGTTGTATAGAAAAATACTCAGAATACTTTGCTCAGCTGTATGGAATTTAGAAGTGCTGTGGAAAATTTAAAGAATCTATAGATCATGTACACAATTCAGAAAGGAAACTAGAACACCTAGGTCATGTTATGAGGAATTAATATCGATATTCCCTATCGCAAACCATAAAATAAGGAAAGATACTGGGTGGAAGAGGACCAGAAAGAAAGAAAACTCATGGTTTAATTTTGTGAAGAGGTTAGTAGAACTGTCGAGCGTATACGATCAAAATTGTAATTGCCCACTTCCTAAACGGATAGGTAGCATAAGAAGGCATACATAAATCTATCCACTAAGGCATTGACTATAGCTAATCCATATAAAAAGTTACTATTAAACATTTCAGCATTAGTTACGGCTATATCGTTGTAAAATTAAAGGAAATGAAAGTAGAATTCGTGTTACACTGAAATCAGAGTGATAAAAACGCCTTCAGCGTTTTTAGTGCGGTTAAGATTGAAAGAGTAATGTTCCCAAGACTAGTTAGAAAAAGCATGTTAGTTCTTATTACTTCTGAAAACCAGTAGTGGAACATACAAAAGCAAAATTATGTTCGAAATGAATTTCACAGTCAAAGATTCCTTATTACAATCAACTCTCTGTATATATCAAACTTTTATGGGTTCTAGACAAAAAGAGGCCATATTAAAGAGACACAACCAATTTATTTTCACCAAGGTTGAAAGACAAAATTTCTCCTCCGTCGATTTTTGACTGTGTATATATTATACCGTGCTTAAGAAGGTTAGACTTCACCCTGACAGATGTGCTTTGGCCCTCCATTAGAAATTGAGATATTGTTGTCTTCAGAATTCGCTCCAAGATGTCCAATTTATTACTATGAACCGATTTTTTGGAAATGTGTCATATCAATCAAGAGTCTCACATTAACAGAAAGCCAGATATTGCGAAACTCAGTTGCACATTCAGCCACCTTTTATCTCTGGATTTAAGTGATGGTCTTCTTTTGGGTTCAGTTTTTGAGCATGATGTTGTTTCATGATAAGATTTTTTGGTTTCTTCGTTGCATTTTCATTATTTTCGCTTCCCAATGAATTTTTTCACTCTTTATACTGCGTGTTATTGACATTTTCAATAATGGCATAGCCACTTATAATTGATGGAATGAGTTCATGGCGTTCTGTGTTCGTAACTGATTGTTGTCTATGGTTCCCGACGTAGTTGACGTACCACATTTCACACTTGTCATTTTGTTCTGCTCGAAGGAACAGAACAAAAATAATTGAAGATTTATTTTCTGCTGTTTGATTCTCTATGTCCCTAGTTTAATTGATATATTCTAGGTAGCCAACAATATATGACTTACTGTTCTCTAATAAGTGTATTTATTACGAAAAAGACCTTGTTAATATCATCCATTTGACTCATTTTTAATGACAATATAATTTAATTACATTTCTCAACACATTCTAGTTAGTGGTTTAATTATGTTCAGCCTAAGTTAAGCTAAAAGTGTTAATGTTTTTAATCGATTGTTGTTATTTAACATTGTGATTTTTAGATTCCTGATGAAGGATAGAATCAGAATCCGAAATATAGACAAACCAAACAAATTGGTTGTGTCTCTTCAATAGTGGCCTCTTTTTTGACGAGAACCCATAAAAATTTTTACTGTGGAAATTATACAGCAATAGTCGTCTTTTATCAATATTTATATATATATATATATATATATATATATATATATATATATATATATATATATATATATAAACCTTTAATCAGAGTCAGTAGTTTGTTATTATATATTATTGGATAAGGACTATATGACTCGTTTAGGAGTAAATTAAGTGTATTATATTTTTCTTTGTCGAGCTTTCGCAATACTTTATTGCTTCATACTGATACTATAACAAGAAACATACACAATTGTAGTCAATTTGTAGACAATTTACAACATGTACAATTCTGTTCGTTACAATTTGATTATGTTTAATCTATGTTTTTTATTGTAGTAGTCCGGATGAAGCAATAAGGTATTGTGAATGCTTGGCAAAGAAAAAAGAGTACACTTAATTTACTCCTAAGCGAGTCATAGTCTTCATCCAATTATATATATATATATATATATATATATATATATATATATATATATATATATATATATATATATATATATATATATATATATATATATATATATATATATATATATATATATATATATATATATATATATATATATATATATATATATATATATATATATTCCAGAAGCAATCTACGCAGCTGAAACAATGGTTATTGCCGGCCATTCAAGAATTAGAGAAATAGAAAAACAAGAACGAAAAATTCTCAGAAAGATTTACGGGCCAATCAATAGAAACGGTATTTGGATGAAAAGACCTCAGAATGAACTGTATCAAAAGACAAATACGATAACGGAAGAAATCAGAAAACGACGAGCAAAGTTCTATGCACATGTCTACAGAATGAATCAGTCCAGAATACCGAAGAAACTACTCAATATAATTATGAATAGTAAATGCAGAACAGAGTGTCTAAAAGAGGTCCAAAAGGATCTAAAACAGATCAATATAAAAAATCTCGAAGATTGCACTGAAAGTCGCTATAAAATCGCACATGTAAAGTTTGAGCAAAAATTAAATCGTTAATCTGGAGTAAAGTGGACAGATGAATGGAAGAAAGAGCATTCAGGGAGGATGAAGCGTTTTTGGGAGGCAAAAAAGGTGCAGCAAAATTCCTAATGATTGCGAATTCAAGTTCAGTCGCTCTCCTCATGGGGAACAATCGAAATAATGATAATAATAATAATAATAATAGACAATATTTTAATTCTCTGGAATCTGAAACAGTTCAGAAGTTTGAAGTTTAGACAACGCCACCTATGTTTTTCCTACCTTCTAGCAACTCTCTTTCGTTAATTCCATTCTCATTTCCAGGTATTCCGTTCAAGATATCCTCTCGATCTATTCAACTTGATGACTTAATAACTTCATCGTGCCGCTGACTTGTGTATAGTTTACCTGGTAGTGAATAATCTATCTGGAAACACCATTTGGTGAGGAGAGAAGCCGATGTATGAAACGAGATGGATTCAGTCCCACATTTAAAGTTGTCTTGTTAGCTTTGCGGTCGGATATTCCTACTGAATGCATACAAATAATAAATTATTTATTTTATTGTATGTATAACGGGTAGATTAGCATAAGCTATGATTTATTTATAGTGTCTCTGGCATGAAAATAAAAAAAAATGGAAAGATAAAAATTATTGTCATTTTCACTCATGACGATTGACTCATTGCCAACTTTGAACTTACTGAGTATTCTCTACTAAAAAAATAAATCGAAGAAAATCGAAATTTCAAAGAAGAAGGTCATAAAAATAACTTTAAGATAACCCTGAAAAAAACCTAAAATCATATAATTGTGACACAAAAGTAAAGTAAATTGGTGACAAATGTTCTACTCATGGTCGCAGTGTAGATTTGACTGTGAAATGAAATCATGCACGTTCTTCTGAACTTGAAATAAAATAAGACAGTGAATTGATTGAGCTCAAAGTAAATTAAAAGCATTTTTTATTCAAGGATTTCTTTGAATTGGATACCAACAATACAATATTTATAAAATCTGTGAAATGTATTATATATACATGTTTGAGCAATGAAATTCTGTGTTGAATTATTTCATAGAAATTATTGATAAGTGAATTTTGTATAGTGGTAATATTCATTTAAGTGCCTACTGATCATAGTAATATTATTCCACATTTTCACACATAGGTACAGTTGATTGAATTGTTTATAAATTTATTTCTAGGTTTAATAAGTAGGTATATCAGATATAAATTAAACTTTCAGAGATTTCAAGATATTTCTGAACCTCGAGGAGTTTTCAAATTTTCAATTGGTGATAAGGACCTCTTATGAATGTAAGACTGAAATTATTTCAATTTATTTTTAAATTGCCAGTTTTATGAAACTGTAGATGTATTATATAAGTCCATATTATTATCAACATCAATAATTCCTCATTTTGAGAAAACCATAAACATTTTAAAGTAAAAGCCTTGCATGCACCTGTTTATATGCTTAAACAGCTTTAATATGAATGAATAAAATAGAAATAGAGAAGTAAAACTTGTTTTCCCTTAGAATTTGGCTTTAGAATTGATTCGATTCATCTTGTCATGCAGTATGGTACAGAATACATGTTGTAAAAAAGAATTATATATCTACGAAAAGTGAGGTTATCCTTTTTCGATGAATACAAGGTGAAAGGTGGTCCACAGACCACAGAAACTTAGTTGGTAACATCAAAAAGATGAAGAAATTGAAATACGATAATAAAATGACAAATAGGTGAAAAATAAAGAAAATTCAAATAAACTCAGATATTTGAACACTCGAAAATCAGAAATGTTCGAGAGAAAATTTGATAGGGATAAAATATTTACTAAAATATTGTTTCATATTTATCTTATATATGGATTGGACAAATGATAGAAATAATAACTTCTGAACAAATATAGAGTAATCATCAATCCGTAAATCATATAAGTTAAAACAAATAAAACAAATTGAGTAAGAACTATACAACATATATCAGTTTTCATTTGGCCACTAATAATTGCACGGATTGGTTTTAGATTTATTGTCCATCATCAGGAAATGTCAATACTTTCTCCATGATATACGTTCTCATTAATAAGTAATATATACATCAGTAATACATATATATATATATATATATATATATATATATATATATATATATATATATATATATATATATATATATATATATGATATATGAGATAAAAATGATAAGAGACCCCTCATATCATTTGTATAGAGTTGTATACAGTTACTGTAAAAAAGAATAAGAGTTATATTTGTGAATGGGTATCTTTCAAGGGGAAAGGAGAAACTTCATTTCGACAGACAGAATTGAACAGATTCCTTTTCAAACTAAGAGAGATATAGATAAAATGTGTTTGTAAAATTATAGAAATAGATAGTGTTTAGATTGTATAGGATATAAGGACTTCAAATTGATTTTTCTTTTAGGTAAGTTGAACTTGATAATGTATATTGAATATTGTAAATAAAAGTTATATTTCTTTTAGAATAAATCAATCGTTTGAGATATACAGGAGTACAATCTTATAAATCAATTTGAAGTCCTTATATCTTATACAATCTTAACACTATCTATTTCTATTATTTTACAAATATATTAAAATAAATTAACTCTTGGCTTAATGTTTCACGATTTATTCAACAATTTGTATAGTCAACATGTTTCGAGTGCTAGCTCATTTTCAAGACTCATTATTTTACAAATACATCTTATCTATTTCTCTCTTAGTTTGAAAAGGAATCTGTTCAATTCTGTCTGTTGAAATGAATTTTCTCCCTTCCTCTTGAAAGATACCCATCCACAGATATAATTCTTATTCTTGTTTACAGTAATTATATAAAACTATGATACAACTATATACAAATGATATGAGAAGTCTCTTATCATTTAACATATATATATATATATATATATATATATATATATATATATATATATATATATATATATATATATATATATATATATATATATATAAACTCCACTTTTTATATGGTTGAACATAATCGTAAGATTATTATATTTAGATACAACAAAATGAGAAATGTTTTCATATTTCGAATGGAAACAAATTTTCAAAGATACACTATATCCTCTCCGTTAGATGGCAACCCTGGTATTTATGGTGCACACGTCTTCGTTGTTCTTCTTGTGTTACGGACGACCTGTCAGAAGTGCCTTTAAGACGTGACGAACCCATCCGTTACCCTGCAGGCTAAATAATGAAGGGGAGAATGTGGTTTCCCACGTGCTAATAGGGGCTTGGTGCGTATCGTCATTATCCCCTTCAACATGTGATGCGTGTTAGGATGGGGAAGAAAGGGAGATAATCATTACGGAGGGCCTCCTCAGGATCACACCCTGTTTTCTAATTTGCTGCAGGTCGTTAGTAATCCTGATATATATATTACTAAATAAACTATCGGCCAATTGAATAGTTTCTTGACTATTTTGCAATTGTTACATTAGATATGTGGTATAGAAAAAAATTGACAACCCTTCAAATTTTGATTATTACACGTCGCGAGGCTAGAGGAAATATTTGCTTCATGCAATTTCGGTTTTTAGTTTCTTCTAAGCCCCAGAAAATTTCAACTTGTCATTCGATTATCTGCAAACGCTGATTACGAATTGATCTTTAATGCTAATTGTTAAGTCCGGATTTATGATGAAGACATGCTGATTATCTCAGAAGATGAGAATCAAAGAACAATAAAAGGGCCCAGATGACAATGTATTATGCACGAAATTGAAAAATCAGAGATTACTGTAGAATAAAATAAAATAGCAAAATAATGAGATTAATAATTGAAGGAGGGACTTTGGGGAAGTTTGGAAAAAAATTTGAACGACGATAGATTGAAAAAGCAACGCCATGTATTTTTTGGAACAGTTTTGAAAAGAAAGTTATATCAAATTGAATTTTGAAGAAGTTACTTTGAAGGGAAGTAATGATAATAATGATAATAATAATAATAATAATAATAATAATAATAATAATAATAATAATAATAATAATAATAATAATAATAATAATAATAATAATAATAATAATAATAATAATAATAATAATAATAATAATAATAATAATAATAATAATAATAATAATAATAATAATAATAATAATAATAATAATAATAATAATAATAATAATAATAATAATAATAATAATAATAATAATAATAATAATAATAATAATAATAATAATAATAATAATAATAATAATAATAATAATAATAATAATAATAATAATAATAATAATAATAATAATAATGATAATAATAATAATAATAATAATAATAATAATAATAATAATAATAATAATAATAATAATAATAATAATAATAATAATAATAATAATAACTTTATTTTGAAAAAATACAAGATAGCAATACAGTTAAACATAATCAAAAGGAGCGAAATCCAGAAAGCTGAAAAAATTCAGATTTATCCAGGTTCTCCTCATTTAACTCCGGTTAAAACTTCCCAGGCACTGAACACCATACAAAAACAAATGAATATAGTACGAAAAAAATCTATAGCAAAACAGTAGAAAAATAACTTCCTATTGAAACCAACTGAGCAAATTAAACTTGTTGTATTAGGACCCAGGGAGACAGTTTTCGTTTGAAAATGGATAATCTCGAATTTCCCTCAATAGTGCATGGCACAGAATTATAAACCTTGATAGCTATGTAAGAGAAAAGCACTAGTACTATGACGAGGTACTGAGATCAAATTTTGCCTAATGTTAATATCATGCCTTCGATTCGCATGTTGTGTTTTTGAACGTAAATAATGAGGTTTTCTGCACAATAATACTGTGTGGACCAAACACACTAGTTGCAAACATATTCTATTTTTCATGTTTAACCAACCCATATTTTTCAATCTTGAACTTACGTGGTCAAACTTTCTAAGTCCGTGAATGAATAATATAATTGAACAATTTCAAGTTCATGCACAAGAACCAGTTCAAGTGTATTCAATTCAAGTTAATTTTTCGTAGAATTTTAGATTAAAGAGAAAATTTATATTATTTTGAGTTTCAGTTTTCGTGAATTATCCATTTATTAATGTACATATATAAAAATTTTAAATAATCAGATATATTTTTTTAATCGAATCTAAACCCTGAGAACGTGACTTTTTCAAGGTCAGAATTACTTTCTACAATTACGAAGTGTAATAATTATGAACAACCATAGGGAATGAATATAACAAAATATAGAAAACAATAATAGAAAAGAAGATATCAGAAAATATCTTGAATACAAAACAATTCACAGGAGTTCTCCTTTTCAGGCAAATTTTTCATATATGTCATTTCACATATGTTATTTCATATATGTCATATATGAATAATGAAAAGTGCATTGCGACAGATTCAAAATTAAGGCAATATAATACAACGATTCTTCCAGAAGCACAATCTACGAGATTGAAAGAATGTTATTGACGTCATTCAAGAATTAAAAATAGAAAAATAAAAACTAAAAATAAAATAATTTACCTGCCAATCAATAGAAACTGCATTTGGATGAAAAGACCTCAGAACGAACTTAGGGAAAAAATACAACACGAAAGAAATCAGAAAACGACGAGCAAGTTTTATGCACACGTTTACAGAATGAAACAAACAGTCCAGAATACCAAAGAAACTACTCGATATAATAACATAGAGTAAATGAAGCACAGAGTGGCAAAAAGTGGTCCAAAAGGATCTACAACAGATCAATATAAAAAATCTCGAAGATCGCACGTAGTGTCGCTATTAAATCGTAAATTTGTAGTTTGAGCTAAAATCTTCGCGCTAACCTGGAATAAAATGACCAGATGAATGGAAGCAAGAGCATTCCGATCATCTTCTAGAGTATGAAGCATTTTTGGCATGCATGGGGAGTAATCGTTATAATAATATAAATGAATATATAAATATACTGAAACTAATTAATGAAACAAATTCAAATACCTACATTTTTTATAACAACATTTCTATTTCAAATCCCATTTTCATTTAGTTTTATCTTCATAATTGAACTTCCTCGAAAACAACCTTACTAATGTCTTAATTTAAATATGTCAAGCTCAGTTGAAAGTTGAATCAATTCACTCCTATGTCAGTAGTTCTGGCTTGAGAGATGATGAATTAGTCTGCATCTTGAATTCAACGTTAAACATATGTCACCAAACGTAAACATCTTATATTTTATAATTGAGTTAAAAACATCGAACATCTGTTTATGCGGTGAACATGCATTTAGTGGCAACGAAAGTGCACTATTTCTCTGTGGGTTTAAACAGGCACTTTTCTATAGAAAAATATTTCAATTTTCAAGATGAAAATGTTCGTTGAATATCTACAATGTGTATTCAAAGGTATAACTATAAATGTGCTAGATATATCTTAAGTCCTAGTGTTCAAATTTCACAGGATGGTTTTGACGTTAGTGTATGTAGTTTAATCATTGAAAAAAATATGAAGTATAATATTTTTATGACAGAAATGAAAGTGAAGAAATGCATTGAAATTTTGTTGTATGTTAATATAATTGGAGTAATATATTGAACAAAAAGGACTCACTATCTTTCCTTCCTATATAAAAATTTTTTCGTTGAGATCTATATATACTTCAACTGAAAATTGATGTTCACAGCAAATATATACATACCATCAAAATGTAAATATTTATTTCTTCTTTAAGTTTTCAGATATGTATATATATATATATATATATATATATATATATATATATATATATATATATATATATAAATCGTTATTTTTTATTGACACTTTGAATAATTTTAAATTCGCGAGTTTGCAAATATATAAATATATATTGCCCCCTAACCTATATATATTATAAATTTAACATATATATATATATATATATATATATATATATATATATATATATATATATATATATATATATATTCTGTAGTTCATAATTATATGTAGTTTTAATGCACTCATAATTATTCGATATTAAAAGTATAATATAACTTTTTTTCGACAATTTTTTTACAAATTATTCAAAAGAACATTATAGCAGAACTGGCTATGTGCAACATGAACAATGCGATATCACATATCTTACGCTTTCAATAAATGTAGGCATCGATTTTAATATTCTCTAACATTTATTCCTAGAAGGATAATGGAGATACCGCATTCTTCATGTTTCACATAGGGGTGTTCATTTAAAAAATACATCGATATTTTTTGCGATGCATCAATCGGAAAGGATGCATCGATGTTATTCGATATATCGGATTGAAACATCGATGTTTTCGATGCATCGCTTAAAATATAAAGGAACAATAATATTGAGTACGGATTCAGATGTAACAGTGTCCTTCGATTTATCAAAATTTTTATGAGAATCTGTCAACATTCATAGTAATTTTGACAGCTCTAAGTACACATTTCGAAAATCGCGTTTGAGATCAAGATATAGGACAGTCAATGAAATACAAATTGATATTTTAATAATCTTTTTTTAGGAAGAACATGAAAATATTACAATTTTAATCAAGTTTAGTCATGTAAGTAATTAGAATTTATAATTAACTTAAATATCCCAGTACTTTCTTTCCAAACTTTGGAGAAATACAATTTTATTTACTCGCTTTCCATGTATTCTGGTGCGTTGTTGATTTAAAACTTGTGAAGCTTTAGAAAATAGCCTTTCGGATGGTACGGAGCTGGCCACTATAGTTGAATATTTATAAGCAATTTTAAATAATTGAGGAAATTGTTGAAATTATACACATTAACTTTATAATTGTTTCTTTCTATTTACTGTACGTATTTTATATCGTCATTTAAGTAGCTAGTTACTAGTACAATCAAAATAATATCCTGTAATAGTGCAATCCAAGTATTCCAACGAAAGTTAAATTTCGAAACAAAAACAAACACATACGCAGTCGGCTGTACAGATTATTTAACTAAAGTCACACGTTACACCAAGATATTTTGACGTGCGAGTGATGGCGCTAGTATATTTGACGTTTTTGTTTGGAGTGACAGGACGTCTTTATAGAAAAGGCGTTAGTTCCATTTTGCACCACACGGCTAAATATATTGGTCAATCTATACTTATATTTTGTTTCACATTTTACATTGTCTGGCAAGCAAAGGAATAAAGTCATATACAGCCTTGTCAGTGCAAATTATTTTATTATTACGTGATGTGATATTATATTATTCTAAATAATAAAAATTCAATTGTCAATGACTTCGATGTTTTGAATTAAATACATCGATGCATCGTAAAACATCGAATATTATCGATGTATCGAATGGATCCGATGTATCAAATGGTAAATATCGATGTTTTCGATGCATCGATGTATATCGAGCATCGCTAGTTTCACATAGCCAGTTCTGCTATAATGTTCTTTTGAAATTATCGAAAGAAAGTTATAGTATATTTTCAATATCGAATATTTACAAGTGCGATAATATAGGACGAGAAGTACAGAATTTTTTTTCTTGTAGTAGATTTCTTTCATATTTGTAGAAATGACAGCGAGAGTTTCTACAACCGCAACCTAGATGGCATTATTTCATCAAATATTATGAAATTGTTCAAAAAACTAGAGTTTTTAAATGTAGTATCGTAATTGATAAGGAAGTGTGAAACTTTTAATGTTAGATGTATTTATGTGCTTTTCATTGATTCCTAAAATTCGAGATGTACATGAATCTATCCATTATATATGCATACGACGTACTGTATATTTCTGTTTTACAATCGGTAGGAGATTATATGAGGATTGAAGACGTTGCCCTTCGTTTGTTAGACGAAACGTAACTGATGAGTACCTTTCAGTACGAAACAGTAACTGTCTTACGATTTCAATAAATGTAGGCATCGATTTCAATATTCTCTATCCCTAGAAGGATAATGGAGACACTGTATTGTTCATGTTTCACATAGCCAAGTCTGGTATCTTTTGAATAATTTGTAAAAAAATTATGGTAAGAAAGTTACATTATACTCTATATATATATATATATATATATATATATATATATATATATATATATATATAGATTTTGTAACTTTTATTTACAATATTCATTAACATTATAAAGTTTAACTTAACTAAAAGAAAAATCATTTTAATGTCCTTATATCCTATACAATCTTAACACTATCTATTTCTATTATTTTACGTATACATCTTATATATATCTCTCTTAGTTTGAAAAGGGATCTATTCAATTATGTCTCTTGAAATGAAGTTTCTCCCTTCCTCTTGAAAGATACCAATTCACAGATATAATTCTTATTCTTCTTTAAAGTAACTATATACAACTATAATATAACTATATACAAATGATATGAAGAGTATCTTATCATTTTACATATATATAAAACAAAAGTGGATAATGTCGGCATAAACCGCAATTGGCAGCCGTTGACACTTGTTTCGAGCTTATTGGCTCTCATCAGGACGGAGTAGCCAATTTCAAGTTGTACGAACCTGGAGATGGAAAAAAAGCGTTTTCACTTTTCAGATTGAGGGGATTTGAAAAAACTACTGCGTCCGTGAGGCGACTATTTATCCTTCAAGGATGTCTCTAGCCGAGAAATTATACAATATATGAATGATGTTTGACGCGGGGAAAAATTTCAAAACAAAAGTGGACACTGTCGGCATATCTCGTCGCAATTGGTAGCAGCCGTTGACAATCAGCATAAAATGTGTCGACTTCCTTCAGTGGAGTGTCTGTCCCTTGTTGTTTTTCCATCTCGAGGTTCGTACAAATTGAACTCAGCTACGCCCGCCGTTCTGAGGAGAGCGAATGAGCTCGAAACACGTGTCAACGGATGCTACCAACTGCAGGATATGCCGACAGTGTCCACTTTTGTTACAAAGAATTTTGATGCAAAAAATTTCCATATCTGATAAAGTGAATGAAGTTTTCCTATTTAATGAAAAGTCCTTCGTGGAAAATTCTTGTCACAAAAAATTCCGGTATGAAACTCTTACCTATGTTTTCTGCTAGTCATCCAGTAGAATACTGAAAGTTCGAAATTGTCGAAGAATTTCCAATCACTCAATTATTCTGCCACAAATTGGTTGACTCTATTCAAAGTTGTGGAGACTGACAACCACAGCCCAATTGCTTAGTAAAAGATTGGTTGTTTGTTTTACCATCTCCGGTTGAACAACCGATACTTATTTCCTGATAATTATTTTGTCGCCGCCAAAAACAAGCTCCATTGTTAACAACGAGATATGGTTCATTAATCAAAAGCTTTGCTCCAACCGCACCGAGACTTCCACTCGATATTCCAGTAACGGACCAAAAGAGAAATTAATTCTTTTTACGCACGTTTCGAATTCAGCCGTAGCTGTGTATTTATTTCAACACTCTCATCAGTTTCTTGTTTGAAAAATATCGTAATAAGATAACTCAATAAAGTGGAATGAAACCATCAAATCCGATTTGTTTTGGTATTGAAAAATTTGTTATTCCGTAGCGTTAATTTCACTTAAAAACAGAGATTCCGCCTAGGGTTGAGTTTATAATTTCATGGCTGATAAAAAGTAGGCATAGAGCTAAAGAGCACGGCACACTGGATAGAATTGTATACAAAAAGATCTTGTGAAATCTAGTTTTTACCATTATTCTATAAAAAAGAGATATTTTGGAATAGAATTCTGCTTATAACATACATTACAGTATTGAAAAGATCATTCTCACTTTAGTCGATGACCGTTTCTCAGTTTTTTGTGCATTGTGAATTTTGTATTGGCAATTTTCAAATAAAGCGCGTATTATAAATTTTGAGATGAATTCAAACACGAGAACATTGATCTAGACTTTTATTAAATACTAATATGATGCGTTTCGTGGGGTTACCGACTTCTTCAGACGCTTACAGAATATGAGTTGATAAAAAAGAGAAGATAAATAAAAGCTGATAGAAATCGTTATATAAGCGTTACATTCGTGTTGTAATTCAATAAAAGTGTGAATTGAAAGTTCAAGTGTTTAAATCTATTTTATATTTTATTATAATGAATTTGCAGACAAGTAAATGTCAATACTTTTAACATTGTAAATTGATGCTTTTTCATAAAAATAAAGAAATGAAATTTTAAATCAAATTCTTCATGTTTCACCAAGAGATAAGCGAGAATTCAATTTTTATTTTTCTTCACTTACCTGGTATCCCAGTACATGGTATAAACATAACCTATATCCCATCCCGATACCCATATACTCATACCCGATGGGTATAATCCATCGATCTTTCGAATGATATTGCTGATATTTGGATTGGAGAGATTCTAATGTTGTAGTTCATTTACCAAATATCACAACATTAATATTGAAATTGACTCTTGCATCAAGTCAAAATATACTGGACAAATTCAAGTATTTATTTGCTGAAAATTAATTACTCCGTGATTATCCATAGTTTAGGTAGGTAAAAGTAAAAGTGAAACCTAAGTAAAATAATGAAACTCTTTTTCATTATTCAGCATATATCTAGCAATAGATCTTATAATTCGAAAAAGGACATTCATTTGTTTAAAGTAATAAGGCAAATGTTTTCATTGAATTTGGATTTTTCAATTTCTGCTCAATTTCATGTATTTTTCAAATTACCTGACTGCTGTATTAATTTAAACATAGAAATAATTCTTTGGTTTCTGTAGAACAATAATGACTGCAATTGACAAGTTTGAGAATAGTAAATTGTAAATTGAAACAAACTCCACGATCTATTGTGGTCCTGTTGAGTTATAACATTGTATCAAATTGAAAATAGTACTATCGGAAATGATGAAAGCGGTGTGAGTCATAATTAATTTGGGAAAATTATTCGTTTGATTGATAATCATCCAATGGAAATAATAATAGTATAAAGTTTAGTTGAAAATATTGTATTTAATTCAAAATAGTAGGTACTATTGGAGAATTGGGTTATGGGAACTGTCATGAATTCAGCAAAAATGACATCAAAAGATGAATATGTTGTCCTAACTCGAGGACGTTGCTCGCCGGCTTTAATATTTTTTGTACAATCAGCACACACATCAAATACAAGAGACACTCTATGGCCAAAATTGTCTATTGACATACCGCACCTATTTATTTAAAATATTGTTAAATGTTTCTCCGCGATTTCACATTACATGGTCTAATAGATATCCTTAGTCGATGATGTACGTAGCATTTATGTTGTAAGATTGTACATATCTTCTTGTACATACCCTTCATGGAGAAATTTACTGAAATTTTATGTTAACCTCAGAGTCCGTGAAAGTTAATGTAAGCTTGCCTACATCATCTGCATTTCTGGTACATTTGTTACAAACTGGAGAAAATTATTCATTTTCACTAATGTCAAAATTATTAGTGGAGAAAATTATTTATTTTGTATACGTAAGGTAAGGTTATGGAAGACCAGATAGGCAGCGTACCATGTATATGCCCCTGAACTTCGCCTTTTTCTTCTATTGAAAAAAAAAAACAAATAATACATTTATATAGATTTCAATTGATTGTATGAATGTGGGTAATAGGAGAAATAAAGACATTATTATTATTAGTAGTATCATTATTATTATTATTATTATTATTATTATTATTATTATTATTATTATTATTATTATTATTATTATTATTATTATTATTATTATTATTATTATTATTATTATTATTATTATTATTATTATTATTATTATTATTATTATTATTATTATTATTATTATTATTATTATTATTATTATTATTATTATTATTATTATTATTATTATTATTATTATTATTATTATTATTATTATTATTATTATTATTATTATTATTATTAATATTATTATTATCATTATTATTGTTGTTGTTGTTGTTATTATTATCTACGTCTACTTTTGAAGAGAATAATAAATAGCTGACTTTTGGGTTTTACGTTTTTTAGCATAATCGAACAGTGACATCGGATACGGAGCCAATTCCAATATTTTCCATTTTCCTCTTCGAAAACTCTAATAATACTCATGAGTTGAAATAATAACATAGTGTCAACAGAAATTTCCTGATCGTGTACTTTTATGGTCCTACACATAGTTAAGAAAGGTACTAGTTCACAAGTGCGTTTTAATTTAATGTTATTAAACGTCAATCCTGTCATTTTGAACATGGGACAATCCCAACTTCACGAGCTTTATGACAGTTAATGTTTTCATCAATAACGGCTCCATTGCCAATAGAAATAATTTTGTTAACCTACGAAAGAAGGATTTCTATTTCTTTAGAATCTTTCTATACTCGTGAATAACTTGCATAAACATGCTGATCTGTTCTATCCATTCTAACATTAGCGAGAGCTTCCAATATTTCACAAACAGTATTCATTTTATGCATACTTGCCAATCTCAGCCCTTATAAACTCCTCTACAATCGATACCACATAAAAGTATTGAGTTCACAGTTTTGTATTAGAGCTACTCTGTTCATATTCTCTTAGTCTTTCATTGAATCTATTAAGTAATGGTCAAAATGTTCGTTGTCATTTTCAACATCACTATATGAAATAAAAATTATAATATATGAATATATATTTACATATTATATTTATATAATAATATTTTTACTTGTATTACCGTTCTATAATGTATATAATGGTCATTGACATATTATGAGTGACATTAAAGGATATTATGAAGCGTATTATGAAGAACACAACATTTTCAACTTTTTGTATTGCTATATCTCCGAAATGGTGATTCTTAGAAATGAAAGAAACAGTTTTTATAGATAATCGTGTAGTGAATAATTTTTTTTCCGAGCTATGTCTATGATAAAACTTGCTGTTCAGCTGAAAAAAGCAAAAAAACCGATTTGGGCAACATTTGACATCAAATAAATTTTTTTGCACACGTCGGATCGATGAGGATTTTTGACAAATTGTTCGAAATAGTGTTCATATACATTCATGCCAATTTTCAGCTTTGTGCGAATTAATGTAACCTTACCCCTATTTTTGAAGCTAATTGATATTGTTGAATACTTTTGATGATGGGCTAACCACCCGAATTATATGTAGAGTTGTTAATATGTTCAGTGATTTAAGATACTTAATAGTTTTAATTTACTCAACAACTGATAAGCGAAACCTCCGTGTCATTTATTGAAAAATTTGATTTAATTGTTTTTCTATTTATTTCTGAACCAAATCTATTAATACTTCATTATATCATTACTTTATATATCTGAACCTGAGAATTAACCGTTGTATTTCTTTCATATTTTTGCATTATTTAATCATTAGTATCGCAGTATATTTGAAACGAAAATAAAAATGTTTCATAATTAAAGACAATAGTTCGTTTACTTAATAATCATATCAGATTTGAGAGTTATTCGTGATGTGAATCAAAGACGTATTGTCTTATATCGATTATAACTTGGAGAAACAATGACTTCTTCGGTTCAATTGTCATCATGGCGGCAACAAGCTCGATGTTATGTTGATGTCTCACTTCGGTTACTTCAAAAGGACGATGTAAAAAGATAGGCCCTTGGGTAATTTAGGAGTATGCATAATGAATTAAAGTATACGTTACTATAGACATATAATTACGACTATGACTTCTTAAAATATTATGAATAAACGCTTTTTGATGAGAAGTAACGAGAGATTTCAGTTTCAAATAAACACTTTATGTTATTGCGTGCATTTACTTATTAAGGAAAGTGCTTGTTTTCGTGACTTGTACACAGCTTAATATTGAGTTATCTTACGAACGATAACTACATAAAAAGAATTGTTCTTTTTTGAATCTGCAATAAGAACGTTTAAATAAGCTGGAAGTTGCAGTAGGTACTATAATGATTGAAAAATAGACTACCGTTTTTCATTGTTGTATCTAGATTATTATTCTGGAATATTTTATTGAGCTGGAATTTTATTTACAGAAAAAACACCTGAATAAAGTTGATTGAGAGTTCTGATCTCTTGGTGAAACTTTGTCCAATATATTGAATATTGAACCAGGAGGTATATATAAGTCCACCACTAAAATTACACAGTGTAATACAAAATTAACTTATGTGAGAACGATGAGTCCATTATTCGTAAAGTGGAGCCAGCAGAAGCCTGAAAATCTTCCAAAAACTGTGAAAGGACTTTCTTCCCAAACATTCATATCCTCTTGAAACTTCTAGCAATTCTTTCTGCTCCACTTGCCAATGTAGAGAGACCTTTCTCCAGCCTGAGAAGACTGAAGACCTACTTGAGAAACAGTATGTCCGAAAGTTGAGCACGAAGTTATTGATGAATTTTCAAGTTATTTTACCGTGTTAAAACAATATTAAAAATTTTTTGTTGTAATTTACCCACTGAAATCGGCGTTGACACCTAACCTAAAACATTGAGTATACATAACTACTTTATTACCCAAATTACATAACTTAACCTTGAGCTTAGTCCCTCCGAAAAATATTATGTATTTTCAAACCCGTAAACTCAGCTTAGTTTCTCAAATTTATATTAATTGCTTGACAATCGTTTCGAACAGGTCAGTTTAGCTTTTGATTATGGGGCCCCAAACAACTCTCAAGCATTTAATATAATTCTATGAAAATAAGGCGTAAGTCTTTTTATTCAATATGAAAAATAATCTACTTTAAAATATACAATTTTAGGCAGATTATCTGCAAATGATTCTAGATATTTTGCTATGTTTTAAGGTAAACATTAGGGACCGTTTAATAATTTTAATTGAACTCTTGGCTCCATCCTTCATGAATGTATTGAAAAATAACACAATACAACTATAACATTTTGTCAACATGTTTTGCAGATAATTATCAAGGAAAATGATACAATAAAATTATAACGTTTTTTCAACATGTTTTGTCAGCTGATTATCAAGAAAAATGATACAATACAATTATAACATTGAGTCAACATGTTTCGAGCGGTCAGCTTATTATAGATACCTGTTCATAATGAGCTGACCGCTGGAAACATGTTACTCGATGTTATAATTGTATTTTATTGTTTTTCAATACATTCGTGAAATATTAAGCCAAGAGTGTATTTTGAAATATTATTTAATCATGATTTACCAAGAGTAAAGCGAGAATTCAATGTCAGTTATCATTTAATATCATACATTTTCATTGAAATAAAGGTTTTTCCATTGAAACTGCATTTTCTGATTGGTTAATAAAACACATAATTTTGGCTGCAGTAATTCAAATGTTTATTGATCTTTAGAGTTTGAGTTTTGACATTTAATATCTTGAATGATGTTGGTGATACTTTTATCAAAATTATGAATAATATTTTCGTACAATTGAGGTTTAATCTCACCAATAACTCGAATTATTGCAACTTTCAATTGATCAATTGTTCGTGGAGCGTTCCTGTAGACAAGATTTTCGATGTTGCCCTGAAGAAATAGTCTAATATAACACGATCTTGTTGGCCAATTAACATCAAAACTCTTTGAAATTAGACGCTAAGGTAAAGTTTGATGCAATTAATTGATTTTTTCAGCAGCTGTAGGACATATTGGACCATCTTTTGGACTGAAAATTGATCATCATGTCACGATATCGTACACCATTAACTGTTGGAGCAGCACCAGATCATTTTCGAAAAATAAGGCACAATCACTCCACCACACCGAAATGCACACCACATACTTGTTGTGGATGCATTTGAATTTATTGTTCATGAATTTATTTCGGACTTTCCTGTCCCCAAAATACGACAATTCTGCTTATTAACAAAGCTATTCGGGTAAAATGTGCTTCGTCACTGAAGTTGAGTTTTTTAAAATTCATCACTTTTTTCTTGAATGAAATTAATAAATTGACCACGTTTTAAATGGACTGCTGGCTTCAATTCATGAGTGAAAATTCGCCATAAAGTTGTTCGTGGAAAGTTTAATTGTTGTGAACGTTGTGTAATTGACATTTTTGTATCATCTTCAAAACACAAACGAATTGAATCCTTTTTTCTTGTGAACGACCTTGGCGATGACGTTTGGTGCTTTTACGTTCAAAACTGAACCATTTTGCTCAGACTTCTGGGCTATTCTCAATATTGTAGATACATTTGGTTCATTGTCTGTACCATAAAAATCGCGTAATTTTCGGAAAATATCTTTATTTGAACGTCCATTTACATAATTAAGCTGAATTATTTGGACACGTTGCTCAATACTATATCCATTATATAAACTTTTCAAACACAGTAGATTAGAAATTTGATATTTGGAGTGACAAGTATTGAAATAAAATATCACGAAAAATTTCGTCCTTTCTGAGTTCGGATTAAAATCCATCTCCACAAAGTGCAAATGAATGTATTAGTCCCCCCTTTTCAAGATGCATATTAATCTGCCAATGTTATGTTAGAATACTTATCATCGAATTAAAAGAACAAATTTCAAATAAAAATATACTTGAAAAATCATTAACGTTTTGAATTATTTTTCAGAACACTGCACAGCCTTCATTACAAAAACCTTAGATATTAACTCAAATTTGACTGGTACCTGATACCTGACGGAAAAAGAAATCTTCCTTATCTTCATTTCGCTCTTTTCTAACAGTTTTGTGCCATTTGTCGTTACCGCTGCACAAGTTAGTGAGTTTCATTAAAGTTAATTGGTTTGAGAATAGATTTCCTGATAATACAAAAAATAATCGGAATCGAGAGGCTGATCAATTGAAATCATTTGTTTTTCCTTGTTGGTCAGGTTTAATCTCGGCTTATCTTTCATCGATTAAAATAGGAACATTTCGATTCTGTCCTGTCTTTCAATCGTCTAAATAAAGAAGTTAAAGCATTAATTTGATTATGTAATTGACTGAGTAGGTAGAGAGGTTATACGAACTCGGCTATATAATACCTTATACAGAGGGACGGTTGAAATAACTGATGACGGTTTGATCGTAAAATAAGACAAGATAAACCCCAGTCGAGTTGTTTTTACGACTCAGACCGGAATGAACTTATCAGAAATTCGTTTCGACGTTCACTCTGGGACAATCACTGCTGCGCTCAACGAAAAGAGATTCCCAATCTGCTCTAGGTGTAGAGTAGATTGGCAATCTATTTCTAAATATTTGAGATCATTTTAGGATTTTTCAAACTTTTCATATAAATATTAAAATCAGGTTCTAGAATTATGCGAAAACATTCAGTTATTTCTGACTTACAATCAGATTTCACAAGAGAAATCCCTCCTGTGAGACAGCACTGTTGAGCATATGCGAGGAATGATATAGAGCTATCGATAAAGGGGAGGTAGTGATTGTAGTATTATTGGACTTCAAAAGAACGTTCGAAACTTTATGTAGATAATTGCTGTTGAAAAAACTAAATAAAATTGGTTTTGAAGGTTTAGTAAACAAATGGTTCAATTCTCATTCACATTCGTGATCTCAAAAAGTTGAATTCAATGGTGTTATTTCGGACAGCATTGGAGTTGATTTGGCGTACCTCAGGGTACGGTCTTAGGTCCACTACTATTCTCCTTATACATTAATGATATTGTTTTGCATGTGAAAATTGCTCTATACGATTGTTCGCAGATGATACTATGAATTTTGTTAGTGGTAAAAAAATATCCAGAATATGACAAAATGGATCAATAGAGACTTGGCATCATTAAATGAATGGATAAGCGATAACAGTTTATCGCTGAATGTTAAAAAGTCTAAATTTATAGTTTTTGGTACAAGCAGAATTCTTGAGGTAACTAGTAATGAAAATATAAATACTGAAATTGAAAACCAGAACAATGAAAGGATAAAACTTGTTAAATACTTAGGCGTTATGCTAGATGAGAAATTGAATTTCAATGATCATGTCGATTGGATATCGTCTAAAATCTCCAAAAAAATAAATTTTCTCAAAACAATTGAGACCACAATTGAGAATCGATAAAAATCTGACCACATATATGAAGTTATTGCTCTTTAAGACCATAATTATGCCACACTTTGAATATTGTTCCACTATTTATTGGGATTGAGTAAAGAAAAAACTCAACAGTTACAAAAGTTACAAAATAGAGCTATGCGAACAATTTTGAAATATAATAGGTGCAATCCAAAGCATGCTAAATTGTTTAGAATTGATGTCAGTCAAACATAATACTTTTTGAATATATTTATATTTTTAAAAACAAATTGTTCCCAATAATGTAATGAAAAATTAACAACACAGTTATAATACATTGACAATTTTTACATAATAAATTAGTATATAAATTGCCTAGCTCCATAAAAACAATTAGCGACCTTAAGGTATTCAAGCGTAAATTAGCTAAGTTCTTTTTGAACATAAAATTGTAAATAATATATTTTGAAGCTGAATGTATGTATGATTTTGTAATATCTAATGCTAAAAATGAATATTATTATTATTATATTAATTAATTCGCCACCCTCCCGCACAACACCTGGTGTAACATTTTGGTTCGTGTCGTGTTATAATTGAAAACTCTTAAATCCACAAAAATTTTTACTGTACATTTTTCAACCCATTATAAGGAGTTAAATTCAGTTATTAAACTTTTCATAATGAGATAATAGCGCGAAACATTTAGAGCAGAGCTTCTCAAACTTATTTGTACTGTGACGCCTTTGGGAAGTTTTGTCAGAATGTCCCTCAACCAGATTCTTCAAAAATACTTACCAATTTAGGTACCAGCCTAATATCAGGAAATCAGAAAATTACTATGTATTTGGACATTCATCTTTTTCATTTAAAAATAAATACTAAATGAAAACATAAGCATAAAAGAGATATTTATGTAACTAACTCGTTAATGTGATTGATGTGCTTGGTTTTCTGAGCGAAGCTTCTGAAAGACTGGGTCTTCAGTTTGGAAATTGCCACTCTCATTTCATTGTCAATTTCAACGTCTATTTCTGAACTGTAGTTTTCTTTATTACTCACAAATGGTTCGAAAATCTCTAATGCTGTGTTGATGAGACGATATTCATGAACAATAATTCAATTCAAAAAATCAGTTGTTCTTCTTCCTCTGTTTGAATCGTTGATGGTTTGGAAGACTGGAAAGAGGTTCTAACCCAGTTATATTGCTCAGATTATCACTAAAATATTTTCAGAAGTATTGGTGTGAGTGTTTGGTTTAGACGTCTGGTTAAGAACGTCCTGGTTTAGAGGATTGAAGAAGATTTATTAGAAAACATATGGGAAGTATATTAACCGATTTCCGTGTAAATTATCTAAGTTTTTTTGATAATTTATTACCTACATTTAACAATGTTTCATACGAAAAATCAATTGACAATAATAAAATGCCATCTTCCCATAAAAGAATTAATGTATTGGATCTTTACCCAACACCCAAAATCAAGTTACTGTACATGGTGCTAGCAAAACATTCTGCAAAATTTTCAGCGACCCTATTCTTTGGCTCATTCTTAGAATATTTTGTACTATGTCGAATTTGAAGAAACGAGGTTATCGTTTCTAAGATACAGAGCAAACAGAGTTTTGCAAAAGTAACAACTTTCATCATCGAAACTTACATATAATTCTTCAGAATTGATGTCCAAAATTATTTTTTCCAGCCTAAAAGCAAGCATTCAATCTTCTCATCATTGATTGCTGAATCCTTTCGAAGAAAAATTTTTTAATTTAGTAACATCCACCAGTTGAATGATTTCGTGATTCGTATAACAATGACTTCATAGATTCGCAGAAGAAAAATAATCTAATGGCTTTGAGTTTGAGGTTCGTGGTGGCCATGTGTCTGGCCCACTGCAAAAATACCGTACATTGCTGTTGAATCAGAGCAACCAAATTGGATGGTGCTCCATCGTGTACGAAACATCTTGTAATGCTTATTGCGAAAACTCAGACAGTGTTGCTTCCAGGAGGTTGCGATACACCTTCGCCAATATGTCTAAAATGGTAGAAATACTAATCGAATTACATAGTCGCTCACAATTCTAGAACAAATATTCAACGAAAACAGATAACGAAAATGATTATTTTAATTATGCGTTAGGTTCACTACACAGTGTACATTAATAAACGCATAATATCAGTTCTAACAAATATCGAATGTGGTCGTGATGATTAGGTTAGCCCTGTATTTTCGAAATGAGGGGTTTTTTCAAAAATCATCAAGGAACAAAATATTCTTAGTGTTGACCTATATATTATTCTCAATCCTAATTAACCTGTATAAAAAAGAAATTTCTATATTAAATAAAAACAATTTGTTATGTAACAAAATTTCACAAAAAAACACAATTATATTAATTACTTGATAATTTTTGGAAGTGTTTTTAACAGCTAAACTTCAATATATTAAAAAATATTTCATCAAGATATTAGCCAACATGAAATCAACTCAACAAAGTAATCTGTCAAACCTAAAAGTTTCAACACTGTTAAATTATTAGTATCTACATGACCCTTAATTTTTAAAAGAGGAAAAATTGGGCAATGAAAAGTTCTACAGAAAATGTTGAATAATTTCGATATATTCGTTATCGAAAATAGTCATTTGTTACGGAGAGAAACAATCTATTTTTTTATCATTTACTATCAAATTGTACGTAGAACTGGAGACTCCAAATTTTATAGGTATTTCTTTTCCTTCGAGCTTTGTTTGATATGTTCACGAAAAATCCACCTTCAAACTAATTTTGAAATCCGATTATTGTATCAAAATTAATTAACTCATGAATATGATGAATAAACCAAAAATATTATATTTCTTGAACTATCCATAACTTTCCAACAAAATTGCAAATTAAATTTGAAATTTCTATTCACTTACTCTGTCGATATAAAGGCGAAGATTATATATATTTGTGAATGAATTGCTTAGATAATCCCAGATAAACTCCCAGATAATCTGTTGTATCGAAAGCAGATATCTGGGTTCAATCCCAGGTTAAGTTTTGATATCGTGTATGTGTATTATGAAATCAGTGCTTAGTAATTTACAAATTCTACAAGCCAAAATGAATCTGAAATTCTAGCTTTTGAGTAATACAGATGGGAAGGAAGAACAACCATTGAATCAGATATCCCGAATTAAAATATAGTATTTTATAAGCAATAACATAAATACTATTGGTTTTTTTGAATAAGTTGTATTAAAGTCTTGCTAGTAGCCCAAAAAACATTACAAATTTGGTGATCAAAGCTTTTAAAATTCAACCTACAGTTTTAATTGTACGATACATTCATTAAATGTATTCATTTGAAAAGTATTGACCTCATAGAATTATGTATTTACTGAGACAATATAATAATAGCAATGTACTTCTGAATTTTTTTCGAAAGATTATTACTAGGATTTCATCAGATTAGATAAGATGACACACATATATAAATATGGGCCATGTCAATTGCAACAAAAAGTGAGTATTGATCCTATGACGATGAATTTTCAGTTGAGTTTCCTGATTGTAATAGTGGTGTTTTTAGTGGACTTGCGATGTGGTGAGTTGATTTATCATTATCTGCAAAAATAACCCCTAGAAATGATGATCTAGTGTATGCTTTATATGTGAGGTAGAGTGAGAATGACAATAAATCTTTTGAATATTTTTTTGAAGAGTTCTTGGAGTATTGTTTCATTTAAGTGCGAACTTTTCAAACACCTTCTAGAAAATAACACAATCATTTGCGAACATATCAAAAATATATTTTTGGAAAAAATCATGATGAAATTGGATTAGAGTACTATGATCATTTCCATCCGATTCATTTTGTAATATTATTGAAATGAATCTCCAGAAAAATATATACAGGTGCTAGTAATGGTCTAAATCTAGAAATACAAGAATACCTTAAGAAAATTACTATTTTATGACTGGAAACACTAGGCTGATTTCTACAATATTCGTTTGTTTAATATACGTATCTCTTTCATGGTTATAATTTATTATAAGGAATTCATTAAAACAGATGAATTTCAGTTATTGACTAGAGCTTTTGATAGTAGCACGAAATATATGTTTTTGTGATTCAACTGTACAACACAAAAGCGAATTAGAACTTTTACAAAATACTCACATACGTTTTTATTACCATATGAGACGATTTGATCATATAAGTCATACATTTATGTTATATATATTATAGAAAGTTACGTCCAATGGTGTTCTTTCAGATAGCATTGGAGTTGATTTTGACGTACCTCAGGGTACGGTCTTAGATCCACTGCTATTCTCCTCATACATTAATGATATTGTTTTTCATCTAAAAAAATGCTCCATACGATTGTTCGAAAATGATACAATGATTTATGTTAGTGGTAAAAATATGACAGAATGGATCAATAGAGACTTGGCAGCAATAAATGAATGGCTAAGCGATAACAGTTTATCGCTAAATGTAACAAAGTCTAATTTTATAGCTTTTAGTAAAAGTAAAATTCTTAACGTAAGTAGTAATGAAAATATAAGTATTGAAATTGAAAACCAGAACATGGAAAGGGTAAAACTTGTTAAAAATTTGGCGTCATGTTAGATGGGAAATTGACCGTCAATGTTCATTTCGACTTAATATCGTCTAAAATCTCCAAGAAAATCAACTTTTTCAGAAGAATTGGAAATAATCTGACGACATATATGTAGTTATTGCTTTTTATTTCAATAATAATGCCACACTTTGTTCCACTCTATCATTGGGATTGAGTAAGGAAAGAACTCAACAGCTACAAAAGCTACGGAATAGAGCTATGCGAACAATTTTGAAATGTAATAAATATACTCCAATCCAATGCAAGTCAAATTGTTTAGAACTAATGTCAGTTGAACAGAGAATACTTTTTGCTACATATATATTTATATTTAAAATTAAAAACAAATTGCTCCCATATAGAGTAATAAATAGAGGAAAAATGTAACATATGTCAGTGATGTGCACGGTTATAATACAAGAAATGCTGACAATTTCTACATGTAAGTTTGTAAGCTTTCTAAATCTAGAAATAGTATATTCGTTTTAAACGTACAATTGTAAATAATATATTTTGAATCTACATGTATATATAATTTTGTAATAGCTATTGCTAAATAAATATTATATTATTATTATTATTATAACTCCAATGAAATTCTAAAAATGGACTTCAGGTTTCAGTCACAATTTAATGTCTTTATATATAATATTTTATCAAAATCCTGCCCGAAATATCTGGGAAGCAATATATATTGCCGACAAAATACTTTTTAAAAATAAAGTACCTTCTCCAAATATTCGTGACAAAATGCTGATAAATATACCAAAACGTTATAATTACCGTAAAGTTTGAGGCATCATTTTCGTACTTGTTCTCTAAATATTTGAATCAACTGAATAAGGAATAGATAATAATGAAATTGTTGAGTTTCTAAACACAAATGAAGAAATTATTGTTAGATAAACAGAAAAAAAGCAAACCATTTCTTAGGAATATTATACTGGTTCTATGGGGTTAATAGAAAAACTGGGGAGCAACAACATCAATCACCTTTTGAAATGGTTACTTATGTGCTTCTACTTGTTTTCTTTATATTTAAGGAAACACTTCAATGAGTTGCCATTCAATAAAGTTGTATAATTATGTGTGAAGTGTATTACGGAGCTCTTTTTTAATTAAGCCTTCCTCAATACAACTTTTTCAATGAAAGTCAATTAACATAAATAATATATTCATTCTAATATCAAATCAGTTATAGTAGTATCAGCCTCAATTTTTCAAAGTTTTATTGAACTTAGCGATAATTTTTTCAATTGAAGCCTTATCTATTTCCAATTCAAATATTAAAAATATTCATACTAAAGGACAAGGATATTTCTTATCATTTTTGAGGAGGATTATGTTTGTATTCATCTTCGGCATGACATTAAAAAAGACTTCGATTGAAATGCGATATCTGGAAATTACAATAAATTGATTGAGAAGTAACAACAAATTTTTAAAATATTAGATTGTAAGATAAATCCATTTAAAGTCTAGTGAATAAAGATATTCTGAGAACAATGGGATTATCATATAGGATTTATAAAATTTTATCGGAGCATTATCAACTAATCTATATACATGAAATACATAATAATGAGTGATCATCATACGTAATTGGATACATAACATTTAATTTTTAATATCAAAGATTTTTTGTAATGAAGGCATTCCATTTGATTTTTTGAACAAACCTCTTCTGAATATTCGATAATTATTTTTGTTAATATGGTTTATAAGTGTATTCAAAGTTGGAGAAAAAAAAATTTCACACCATTAAAGGTTTATAAGGTTTTTTCATATTGAATCATTCATTCTGAATTGCATTTGGGTCAAAATTACATTGTTTTTCTAGAAACTAATATTATTCTCATTTTTCATGTATATAACCCAGTTAGAGCTCAGATTTAATGACACTTGACAATGTATTAGCACCCTGTAAGATAATATGATAAAACATCAGATTATGTCGGACGAATAAATAAATTCTGTTGAATTCATGCAAATGTTTTGAAATATACCATTTCACTTCAGAAGTATAAAGAGAAGAATATAAACTATATATATATATATAAACTATATAAAAAGAAGAAAAAATATTATTTTTATAAAACAATGTAAATTTGGCGAAGCTAGAAATTTGTGACAATTAACTAGTAATTTCAAGAGAAAAAATATTAAAAACAATAAATTATGTTTAACGAAATATATTAAAAACTCTACGTATGTTTCGGGTGGTTAACCCATTATCAAAGAGTAAACAATTTTACATTGTATACTCTTGATAATGGTTAATGGTGTTGAGTTGTATTGTATACTCTTGATAATGGCTAGAAATGTTCCACCCAAAACATATCTAGAGTTTTTAATATATTTAGTGAAACTTAAGTCAAGTGTGTTTATTTTAATTTATTGTTTTCAATATAATATAATGTTTCACCAAGACATAAGCGAAACCTCCGTGTCATTGAAAAAATATATATTTATTACATTTAGTGTATTTTGTTATAAAAGACCAATATGTTTTAAATGTCATCGTTTTTCTTGGGTCTGATACAGTACTTGGTTTTCAATATTCCAGAATATTTAATAGCGTTTACTTGATGTAAATCCATTATAATTGAATATAAACTTAAATTCAAACACTTGAACTTATGATTTACACTTTATTGACTACATAGCATGAAGCGTTTCATCGTTACAACGACTTCTTCAGATGCTTACAGAATAATGAACATCAGAACATCTGAAGAAGTCGTTGTAACGATGAAACGCGTCATACTATGTAGTCAATAAAGTGTAAATCATAAGTTCAAGTGTTTGATTTTAAGTTTATATTCAAATATTCCAGAAGCCACTTAGAACCAAATGGCTTTTGGTCAATTTTATTACTCTCTGGAATTCATATAAATCTGTTTCTGTTTCTAGCATTTTCACGTCACCATGCAATTCCTAATCCTAACATCATTGGCGGCCGACCTGCTGAAATTTGGGAGTTTCCTTACCAAGTATCCATTCAATATTTAACCGAGCACAATTGTGGGGGAAGTATAATATCTCCAAAGTTTATTCTCTCTGCTGCTCACTGTTTCGATGAGTAAGTAACAATAAAACTAAACTTTACTATTCCGCTATTAGCAAATGGAGTTACATGATGTTGGTGAGGCAAAACTTCGAAGGTTTATTTCTTGACCTATTTTAATAATATTTGGTCTTGGGCCCGGTCTATTCACCTTCATCTGGAGCATCAGATAGAGTCAACGCTGTGTACCCAGCCGACAGTTTAGACCATTGGTCAATTTATCTTTCCGTCAGGTATCCAGAAGTTTAACAGGAAATGAAAATACATGGCCTTAGAATGATTTTCGAAATAGGGAACTAATTCTGCGATTGATAGCGCTAAAGGGGCCCATAGACGACGAACTTGATCGTCAACGACATTGCCAACTTGGTTGCCCACAGACAGTCAACTTGTTGCCAACTTCATTTGACGATCACTTCTGGCGCCTTCTTGGCAAAAAATGAGTAATTATAATACCATGTTGTATTTTATAATTCTTAATGAAATGAGTGAGGATGGCGAGGAATTGTTTACTCCAAAAAAAAAGGAAAGGAAATTGTGGTCAAAAGAGTGGTACTTACAACGTCCTGAGTTTTCTCATTCAAATTTATTGTGAACTTCGCGTCTCTGCACCTGCAGATTTTGAATCCCACAGTATATAAAAGTAAAATCCCACCTGTTCGTATGATTGGACTGGATGGAAAAATGGTGTACTGGATCTTGAATTCTGTATGGAAGGTACTTGCGACGAACCAGGAGTTGATGATGGACGAAAACTATTTGCAGAAGAATGAGTATTAGCTGAATGGAGGGTTAATTCATTGAGTTGTCCCAGGACTAACATGTCTTCTATTGCCTCCTTGGCATAGATTTCCTGAGTTGCGGACAATTTTCTAAATGAAGTAGCCCAGCTGTCTGCATAAACACTTGCTTCATCTTTATTATCCTTCTTCGTCAGTTGCCCCACAGATTTTTTCAAGAGATCATTCTTGTCTGCTAAATGTTCTACAATTGTTTTCTTCCTCTCCTGAGAACATGATTGCGCAGCAGAAGAGCCAGGTAACTGTTGAAGATCTTCTTCCTCTATTTGTGTTTCTTCCTCCTCAAGGTCTACTGTTGATACTCTAGGAATTTGGATTTCCTGGTCACGTAAGAAACCAGTAGTTCAAAATACCATAAGTTTGGCAAATACTCGTCATCAGCCCCTCTCCCAGATCATACACTTTGTTCTAGTTTTTTCAGCTCCCTCCGATAACATGTTTTTATGTTCTCAACTCTTTTCTTCAAACTATCAACTTTTTTGATTCGGTTCTATTCTTTGGTAAATTTCAGCTAAGCCAAGCATTCTTCTTTTTATTTCTATCTTTAAACACTTCTGATTTCACTTTCCAAAGCTCAGGAATTTCTTTGAAGTTTTCAAGAAAATTCAGTCCAAGTAGTCGTGTTTGGTATCGACATAATACACGCCTATTGTACCCACTGGACACAGATCGATAAGTAAAGCGAGCGCAAAACACGTTTAATAAAATTATCAAGCTATAAATACCAACAAACACATGCAAAATAGCAGAAAAAGCGATCGCAAAATGACTACAAAACGACAGTCCACTACTGAGGTTGTGAACCATGTTGTCAACTTCCCCACAGACGCTTTACAAAGGTTGCCAACATGAGTCTTCGCCTACCGAAAATCAAAACGATTTGATCTCACACCAACCATCAGACCAACCGTTTACTACAATCGCCAACCTGCCCACAGACATGCAACCTCTCCTCCAACAAAGCAAGTTGCCAACAAGGTTAACAGCCAAGTTGGTCGTCTCTGGGCCTCTTAAGAGCTCTGTTGCTATCAGTTGCAGTTTATGCCCTGCAAGTCGTCGACCTGTTTTGACTGGTTTACAGTCAGTGCAAAGATTTATTTTAAGCAAATAAAATCCTGTTAGTAATTTTCGAAGTTCAGAGATCCAAATTGAAACTTATAACTTCTGGAAACGTTGTACCAAAGTCTCTGTACGTTGGTTCCCATCTGAAATATAAATTTTTTTAATCGTTTCTCCTCGCACTGACCATTACGATGCCCTGCAGTACCGGCCATTCTTCAATTAGTTTTTAAAATGTTACTGCTAGGTACTTCAAGAAGTTGCCAAAATGCGTTACCTACAGATAGACCCACCTCCTAAAGAATTATTGAAAAAGAGACAGTTTGCCTTTTGAGCGCTGAAAGTCAAGAAGAAAATTGAAAAGAACTGTAGGATTTGTGCCATGAGGTTTGTGCAAACATACCTATCTGAGCTTTTCGATCAGTACATTGCAAATATTGTATTGCCTAAATGGCCGTATGGTAGGTATGGACGTAGGTTACATACCTACTGGTGGGCTCTGAAAGCATTTATAAGAGCACGATAATTCCTATGAATGTAGCAGAAGATGTTGAACATGTAACATCAGGTATTTAGATTTTTACTTGAATGAATCCCAAGATACGGTAGTCTTTTGTTTGAGACATGCAGACAGAACGAACTTTCAACAACCATTATTGGTTGGTTTTACCATTATAATGACTCCTTGTGGGCGGATGATAATCTGCATTGATATGTGAAAACCTTTATCAATATCAGTTTTTTTCTAAAATTGAAAAACAAAATTAAACCAGCTGAATATTTGGGGTGGAATTGTGGATAACTATCTAATTGGGGCAGAATTTATAACACAAAGACTTACTGACTAGGTGCCAGTAAGTTTTTGTTAGAAGCAAGGTTCTGTGAGTTACAAGAAGGTGTGAAAAGAACTCCATTGTGGTTTATATACTGTGGTATAAATCGGGCACTAACACATTTCAGTTTGGTTACCTCTGGTTTTTTCCTGATTTTCCTCTGGTATTTCTCCTTAGAAACTTGAAGGTTTGAAATCATCTGATATAACTCAATTAGAAATGATATTTGTGTGTTTGAAAATGTTCGGTAGTTAATGATGAGAAGGTTGAATTATTACTGTATTTACCTGTTGTAGATTGCAAGTTCCTACATGCACTTTTCCAGAATAAAATCTTATCATTGTCCCAAATTGTCTCCACCTAGCTCCTATTGAAAGAAATGTTTTAGAAACTATCTTGGAATAAAATATTCTTAAAATACAAAACATAATACCATAACATTTTACCTAATATTTTCTCAACTTGCAGTCTAATTTATTCCCAAGCGTAGTTTTAGCCAATGTGAAGCAAATCTATTAAAGCCATAACAATTTCATTTATGATCAACTTCATAAAGTCTTCGTAAAGTTGCAGATTTTCATTCATATAATATACTCGTATGATCTCCAAAAATTCTTATAACATGTCTTAGTGTACCTTAACTAATGAATTTAATATGCGAAAATAGTGAATTTTCATTAATTTTGTTTTGTATATCAGGAGAAAGATTCTCATTTTCAGATATTATTCTGGAAATCATTGAATGTGTTCAAATATTTATTTTGCTTTCAGTGTAACTCCTGAGCAAACAACAGTTCGTGCTGGATCCACGATAATTCTCAACGGTGGAGTTCTAATGACAGTCAAAAAAATTCATTCTCATCCAAAATTCATAACCATAAATTATGATTTCGATATTGCTATAGTAGAATTGGAGCAAGAACTGACTTTCGATGAAAACATTCAACCCATTGAATTGCCAGAACCAAATTACGAGGTGAAAGCTAATTCAGTAGGAACTTTGACAGGATGGGGTGCCACAGATCCCTATTCTCTGAATATGACCAGTCATTTGATGACAGTCAACGTACCCATAATTTCAGATGAAGAATGTAAGGCAGATTATCCAACTTTTCACCTGAATGAAAGGCAAATATGCGCTGGCTTCCGAAAGGGTGGTAAAGATTCTTGTTTAGGAGACAGTGGAGGACCGCTTGTTGAACAGGGACTTCAAATTGGTATTGTGTCCTATGGAAAAATATGTGCAGCTCCTCAAGAGCCTGGAGTATACACAAGACTTTCAAATCCGGGAATGAGAGAATTCATTAAAGAGATAACTGGTATCTAATAAAGTGTATATTACGATTTATATTTATATACTTTTGAATACCATTAAATAAATGCTTTTCTGCTTGCGATAGGTCTTCTCAAGTGCATTCCAGATATCTTTATCCGAGACCTTTTATAGGATGTTACTTTTGATTAGCTCTCGCTGTAGTTTTAATGTTTGTGTCATTCTGACTATTTGTTTAATTGAAAATAAACTTAAATTCAAACACTTGAACTTATGATTTACACTTTATTGACTACATAGCATGACGCGTTTCGTCGTTACAAACGACTTCTTCAGATGCTTACAGAATAATAACAACATTTTGAAAAACACAGGAATGAATATCAGATATTCCATTTTGACATATAATTTCTATTACCTGAATTTGGGATTCTATGACTTTGGATTTTACCTAAGATATTCCATTAATTGACATATAATTTCTATTACCTGAAAACATGGTTATAACAAGTAGAAATTTCCGTACTAGAATTGTTTAATTATTTTGTGAAGATACGAATTCTTCACAAAAAAGAGAAGTAGTCTCTATCGGAATCTACGATTAGTATTTCCTTATCAGTCGGATAGAAATAGCTGTTAAGGGCCATAAAATCTATATAAAATCTACAATGTATTTAAGGTATTCATATAAGGATTAATGTTGTATTGGTTAAATTCGTAATGTTAAATTCGCTTCGAAAATTAGCCATTATTTGTAAAAAGTAAATCAGAAAAAATTTTTATTGTGGTATATCCATAAGTCAAAACCTTTTTTTCAAGAAAACAGTACATTATTTTGAATTTTAATATTTCATTTAAAACGAACAATAATTTATCGAGACACATTAAGAACAACATTTTAAAAACAAAAACTGAAAAGAAGAATTCCTCGACAATCAGGTGTTTACCACGCTTTTGCCGCACCGGGCGGCCGGCCGGTACCGCCGCAAACACGCCCCGCAATTTTTAAATCTGTAATATCTTCGAAAATATTCACTTAAATCATACGGTGTAAAGGGCCATATATATCTATATTAAATGAACAATGTATTCAAGGTATTTAATTGTTTAAGGATTAATGCTGTAATGGTTAAAATCGCTTCGAAAATCAGCCATTATTTGTCGCAAAAAGTAAATGACAAAAAAAGTTTTGTGGGTTATCCATAAGAGATAGACATATACAATCACGGACTTTTCTGTGACCTTTTCAATATGTACAATACTTAGTACATTATTTTGATAAAACTTAGGGTTCAGCCTGCGTTTGCAATGTAAGCATCTGAAGAAGTCGTTTGTAAACGATGAAAAATCGCGTCATGCTATGTAGTGAATAAAGTGTAAATCATAAGTTCAAGTGTTTGAGTTTAAGTTTATATTCAATTATAATGGATTTACATCAAGTAAACGCCAACACTATTAAATATTTGTTTAATGTTGTCGTGTAATGTCTTTTCATTGTTATAACTTATGTTATAAATAACATAAATAGTAGAGGTCCGAGTAGAGAGCCTTGCAGCACCACAAAGGCAATTTCGTGTCTTTGAGAATAGCTATCGCCTATTCTTAATAGCTATCTACCATTCTTCTTTCTTCGAGGTAATTACGTAACCAATCTTGAAAAACGCCTTTGAAACCTAAGTTGTAGCATTTAAGTATAAATTCAAAAGATAGTGAATCGAATGACGGAGATAAATCAAAAAATAACCCCGCCACAAACAAATGTTTAGCCAAACACTCATAGACAAAAAACTCAACTGTAGCTGATTTGGTTGAGTGGCCGCTCCTGAATCCACGTTGCGCGGAGTCAATTATTTTGAATCTATTGAGATAACTCATCATTCTGGCGAAAACAGTTTTCTTAATTACCTTCAAAAACACATTCAAAATGGATATTGTGCGATAATTAGTCATTTCACTTAAGGTTTCATTCTTAAATACTGGAATTACTATGGATTCCTTAAGGATATTGGGGAACTTTGCAGTACTGATGTAAACATTGATGAGATTTGCAAAGTGCTCGCCAATAATTCCATTAATTAATTTCAAAACATTGGGCGAAATGTACAATACCGACTCTTTTTTCATTTTTTAAGGCTCTAATGGTACCCTCAACTTCAATTACCTGCCTTCAAGTACTTTTGACTGACTAGTTGCTGAGTTGCTCAGATACGATACATGCAATCTCGAATAAAGGCCTCAGTATGAGGAGGAAATATTTAATTTATGGGAAACGTTATATATAATATGTCTCATTTCATTTTCAAATACTACTGCTATTTATTACCATAAATACTGAATTTTTGCCTAAAATCATCCAATATTTCACTTTGGGATTATATTCCTGCGAAAATGTATCTATGGTTTCTAAAATTGTTACTATATTTTTGTTTAGAATTCATTAGTCGTTTGCGGATGCTTGATATGAATCTCTGCCTAAGGATTCACATCATTTTTTTATAAGAAATTTTATATTGCATAAAATGAAGCGTACTGGCACTCCAGTGCTTCTGAACAGAAATTTAAGAAGTTCTCGTGAAAAAAGTTGAAAACGGATTTATTTTTGGTGAATGCCTTCACTGGGAACAGGCAAAGTTGTAACTCGAGACGAAAGTAAATTAAGCAAACGAGTTTTCGTGCTGTCGACTTCTGCCGATATATTCCACTCAATTATTTTTAATTTACTCAATGCTTAACGAAATTAATTCATAACCTTAATTAAAACGAAAGCCACACTTCATTTCTTTCACTGATGGAAAAAGTGACAGATATTTTCATTAGCATAAGACAGCAAACGACATTTTGAACATTATACAGTGAAGAGAATCCAGTATTACGAAAGAGTTTCTTTGAAAAAAACAAATTCATAACAAACATGACGCCTTCAAATATTCTCATAGCTGTAATTTATATGGTTGGTCAAAAATTCAACGATCTATGAAACAGATGTACCAGGTTCAAAGCCCGAGTAAGGTACAAATGTTTATGCAGTGACTTTAGGATAATCCAAGCACTTGCATTTGATTCATACATTTATTATCATAACTTGACGCGTTTCGTCGGTATAACTGACTTCTTCAGACGTTAACAGAATAGACTTCGCTCGGGAAAATTATTGCACTAATTGTATGTTCAATAAGGGCATTTATTATTATTATTACTATTAAATCATGAGAACGCTGGGGATGTGAAAAAAATAGAGAATATGATTCACAGATGATAGAAACGATAGATTATGATAGAAATCATATTCTGTTATAATGGATTTGCACCAAGTAAATGTCAATACTATTCAATATATAAGTATAGTACTGAAACATTGATTTAACTGTTTCTCTATAATGTATATAGATTCATTACAGAATTACTCTTCTTTTCAATTTATAGTTCATTATCAGGTATGAGGAATAATAGTCGTAATAGTATCTATTTTTTGAAAGAAATTGCACCTTTCATATATTGTACAAACTGATATTGATCGTTGATGCTTCGCTAATGTAATCCTGGTAAGTAATAAAGCTGCAACTACATGTTCCGAATTTTATGAAACGGAGGATATTTGACGCAGTCAGTTTGAAACAAGAAATTGGCTCTTGACACAAAGAAAATTATGCAAAACACTTTTGATAGTGCCACTTTTAAACAATGCACAACATTTCAAATTAAATCTCTGAGGCACATATATCGTAGAAGAAACTCATGAATGAAGATGATTGATCTTTGGGAGATTTGAACGATTTTTTTATATATATATATATATATATATATATATATATATATATATATATATATATATATATATATATATATATATATATTATATATATATATATATATATATATATATATATATATATATATATATATATATATATATATATATATATATATATATATATATTATATATATATATATATATATATATATATATATATATATATATATATATTTATATATATATATATATATATATATATATATATATATATATATATATATATATATATATATATATATATATATATATACGTATATATGACGGATTTTTGGTATATACACACTTCAATGGCCCAACGGAAATGCTCATTATTGAAATTCGACTTAATTTTCATGAACCCTTTTTTAAAACTTATCTAATGAGAAAGAACAGACTACTAGTTACTAAAAGTCACCGAAATTTCACTCTTTATTAATCACATTTCAGGAGGTTATTTTTCATGTTCGGTATCGCCTTACGATACCAAGATTATTACTATACGAAACAATGTTTATCGGAACATAAATTTGGGCTATAAATTGGGTAGAAATAAATTAAACCTTTCTAGTATGCTAGGTGGGTATCATTAACGTTTCTCGAAATAGTGACCTACCTTGCTAGATGTGATATTTCTCTATTTTAGTGAGACATCGGTCGGACCTATTATAATCAGGTAAGTCGGATTGAAAAGTAACACAGAGTCGGCTCTAAAAAACGATTGAATCTTAATTTTAACTATGAAGATAGGGCCCGATACAATTAGTTCCTACCTAACATTTGTGAATGTAAAGAAAAAGTGAATCTTATCTCCTATTAAATCTCAACTGAAAAACTAAAAAAATTATCGGTTAGAGATTTCGTAAAGGATGAAAAGAGGCCTCCTTGTCAAAACGATGATCGAGTCTCTCAATCATTAGATGTCGCTGTTGAAGCCACAAATGAACGCTTTCTTTTCGTTAGTCTTAGTTTGTTTTTTTGCCATCAACTTCGTACAGCTGAAACTTGACTACGTAGTTCTGATGAAAGCCAACAATCTCGAAACACCTGTTAACAGCTACTTCAAAGTGAGTTCTATACTTATCATAGTGCAATACTTTCGTTTTATGAATTTATCGTTTATTTATTAATTTGATTAAAAGTTGACAATTTTTTCGTAATTTTTGACACTAACTAGCGAAGCCAAATTAGAGTTATTCGAATCAATATTAGAGATCGAACTATCAAACTATCAATCGTTGCTAGTAGGTATGTCGCAATAAGTTGCTTTTTCCGGATAAACTATGCAGATAGGGAGAATTGGCATTCGTTTCACCAGAAAGGCAACTTTAATTATTAAATTTTAAAAATTGTTTAATTTGCTGTCCGAATGAAAACAAAACATAATTTGAAATAGAAGTTATAAAATAAAATGAAGAAAATAACAATGAGTAAGAGAGTAAGTATTATGTAGAAATTTTAGAATATGTTAGAAATTCAAGTACATATATACTCTTAATATTAAGATTTATACAATTAATACTTAGATCTAGTTGTTTCGTAAGTAATTCAACAATTTCTCAGAAAAAACATTTAGATTCAGCACGCTCTTTATTCTATCTGGTAAAGCATTAAAATTATCAACACCTTCATAAAAAATAATTTTCTATAACAAGGTTGGTTTTACTATTGTAGTATAAAAATTGTCTTGATCTAATATTGTTATCATAAAAATCAGAGCGTCTTTCCAAATGAATACTCAAATATTCTGGTGTTCGTTCTTATGAATTATAACTACCTATATTGGCTCTTTTTACACAATTCTCAACATTCAGCCATTCAACAAACAACATTATTACCTATTGGGTCCCATAGGAATGTGGTGGATTAGTTTAAGTGATGAGAATCGCTCATTTGCAGGTTGCGCATAAAGAAATCTGGAATGTTCTTGTAATAGAAAGGTGCTAAATGTGTTAGAAATATCATTAAAATATAAAAATTCATTTTAAAAAAGTTTTTGCTATAATATTCAAGCAAATCGGTGTGGTTTCATCGACGAATCTTATTTGTTGAATATTGGTCGAATTCATAGAAATTTATCCCAAGCTGGTTTCAGCTATAATCACCGGGTGTTCTTTAAAAAACGCAGGTGATTTTATGGCCATAAATTCGAGGAAGAGAGACATCATCGTTCTCTCACAAATAGGCGTCCAACAGGTACAAAAGTATCTCCATCAAGTGAAGAATTGCACACGCTCACCGTGTGATGGTCCTATGTGATTTATTGGCCTGCGGGAAAAGGCAAAAGGAGAAGAGCAGTCCTTGGACCCATTGAGAAAATGAGGAACTCCGAAAGTTATTTGTTTTGAATAATCGGAGTGAAATCATAATAAATTTTCTCTTAGGACTCTGCCTGCCGTTTAACGATGTACCACAAAGACATCAAGAAGAAAATAGAGATTATATATATATATATATATATATATATATATATATATATATATATATATATATATATATATATATATATATTTAAATTGATTTATTGCCTGTTTAGGATTTATTTTTAATATTTCTGGCAATAATAGGCTTATTTTAATATTGAAAACTTCATATTCGTTGACGTTTCGTTGTATACTACAACTTTGTCACAACTAATGAATAAGTGAATTTTATGAATTACTATGGATATCAAAACGTCAAACTTATTTTTTTGAAAAAATCAAATTGGCTTTTTTGTATTCTCACATAAACATTTTTAGTATTCAGAGAAATATTTCTGGCTTAGCATTCTCTTCGGAAGTTTTAGTCTTCTTCACCAAAATCAATCTATATATAAATATAAAAGACTTCCTTCTGTAACACCATGGGTAAAAATGAGGTACTGCGTTTTTCGTGTGCTGCATTATTTATTTGCTGATGTTTCGAGCCATTACTGATTCTTCATCGCGAATCTAAGAACCACAAACTCATTAATAAAAATTTCTTCAATTAAATATAATGTGACTTACTGAATTCTTGAGGTGGATAAAAATTGTGTAGCTATTCGAAAAACATTTAGGATAAATTAAACTTGAATTCTAAATCGTTTACATCTATAGTATGTCTCTAACAAATCGTTCACACAATTCTTGTCAATGAGCATTTTCAAAACTGAAAAGATTGGATACCTAACTGACAATTCATACACAAAACACTGAGTTTACTACTAAGTGACAGATCATTGACATTATTCTTCTTCTTAAAGGTTAATTGTGTTCATAGGGGTTAATATAACTTTAAATCCTAGTGATGATCAATATCTCATTTTTAGTTCATGGCTCGTTTTGTTTTCTTATGGAACATTTGCATGACCAATCTCTTGTGTAAGAATCCCTTGTAGGAAAACGATCAAACCTCGGCAATGCTCTGCGAAGGCACAAAGCTTTTTTCGATTCATCATGTCACTTTGTTGTGTTGCATTATCCTATTTTTCCAATTGTTATCGTGTTTTCCCAATGTATCTGAGATCACACACAGAACACGGTATACTATACACCAATCAGGCCACTTTTTCTTTTTCATTTTGTTTCTTAGGTATGTGGAATTATCGAGATAAACCCAGTTCCTTCATATCTCCCAACATTTTCTGATAAAATTTAAAATACCTACCTGCTGATTTTGTTAGCTAAAAAGTGCAAATATGAACTCAGAATTTGAATTGCTAATACCATTGATTTATTAATATTTTCAGTTTGAAATGAAGTGCAAAAACGCTATTACGGTTACGCTTTTTATGAAAAAATGTGTCACTTGCTGATTTAGAGCCAAAATAAACCTATATTCACTCAGATTTTACGTTTCCAATCGTTATTTTCATTTCGAATCTGAGTTCGTATTAATTTTTTTAACACAAAATAAGCAAGTAACATACATATCATGATAATTGAAGGCGGTCGGATTATCTCGATAATTGTCCAATATTTTCACATTAAATTGATTGTCACTTTCAAATTTTTATATTCCAAGCTACTTATATTATAGTTCTCGTTACTTTATAGATAGAAATAGAGATAGCACTCGTTATGATAAGGCGAGAGATCTTGGTGTAGTCTTCGACCAGAAGCTTCCCTTTGTCCCACACATCCCCCAAGTCATTTCATCTGCCGCCGAAATATTTGGATTCGTTATACGCAATGGCAATAATTTTAATAATTCCCCAACATTTATAGGACTATTTAATACTCTAATATATAGCAAGTTGGAGTATGGCAGCATAATCTCACATCCTATTTTCACTTGCCATCAACGCCATCTTGAGGCTATTCGGAGCAGGTTCTTGAAATTATTAGTTTGCAGGGAGGATAAAGTTGATCCACAGAGAGGAGTCAATCATAACGAATTATTGAGCCGATTTAGTTTAATCTCATTGCAGAGCAGGGGCGAAACTTTATCACTCAAATTTTTGTGCAAATTACTGCACAATAGTATCGATTGTCCTCCTGTCTTGTCCGCTTTGAAATTTCGTTTCCTATGCAAAATTCCCGTAATACAGAATTATTCCACCTAGAGACTCCAAGGACCAACTCACTAATACAGTCCCCCATTTGGTTTATGGAGTCTACATTGAATAGATTTGCCAATAATTGTGGCATTCACTTTGACTCCATAGAAGTTATTATTAGGAGTTATGTGAACAAAGAAAATTGACTAAAATGAAATTATTTGGATTGAATTTTTTGGATTTGAGTTCTTTGTTATATTTTATTGAATGCTATAATGAGTTATTAGTTACTATTTTTTTAGATTAGATTGAGCTCTTTGTTATATCTTTTTCATTTTAATTATTTAGTTACCTAGTATTAAACATTATGTCATTATTTTCTGTAATTGGGTATTATACCTGTTGAGAATAAAAAAGTCATTATTATTATAGTAATAGTTGTAATGATTCATTCAAAGCTAATAAAATAAACCTGAACTAATTATATAACTTAAAGTTGGATCTTTTTCTAACTCTTGTTAATGGAATAGTAGCTCTAAAATATATCGAGTGTATGAAACAATTCTTTAGAATTTAGACATGTATTTTCGATTATTCGGTATCATCAAATTTTCACCAGAAAGCAGTATAAGTGTTTTACTATTTATAGATTATATCAAAAAGTGTATGTGTCAGGTTTACATTCATGTAATTACATATGATTTACTATTATGACATGGTTCAGATAACAGACATTAACAAGGCAGGTTAAAATAGAAGGTCTCCAACAAAAGATGCAAAAACAAAAATATTCCAGGTATCTCCGACAAAAAGACGTGGAGAACAATCGTTAACTCCCGGGATGCTGGACAATTACCTCGAAGCCAGCGACAATTAGTTCTTTTCAACCGTCAAATTTATTTGTGCCAAGTGACAGCGGGACTCCAGTCGTGAATGTCTCACTTTTACAGTCTGCGATGCTGCCATTGGCTTGATGACGGGAAGAAAAGAATGGAAGTGCGCCTTTGAATTCGTTTGTATAGCTGAATTCCGGGATATACAGGGTGTCTCCTGAACTGCAGAGAATTTCAAATGGAGAACAAGGATTCTCAGTATAATAGACGTAAATTCGATAATATTGCAAATTATCTTTTACATTGAATGAAAACTTATTATACGTGATTCATGAATTCTTTTACTTAGTATATACTGAATGCCGGTCTGGTTCCCATAATAGGATGAAATAGGGCTGTATGGTATTTCAACGAGTTCCATGTTCTTCAGACACACCAAATATTCAATCTTGGAAGATGATAGTTTGTGTTTTCGTTGACAACATTTGCGAAAACTTCTCCCTCAGAATTTTATTTGAAATACTTCAATATTTCGATTGAAAATCGCAACCTGGAATAAAATGGACAGGTGAACGAAAGAAAGAGCATTCTGAGAGATGAGGCGTAATGAAAGTATGAAGGACAACGAAATACTTTGTGAATCATTCTTATAAACAACCTTGTGAATAATTTCATTGAAGGTTGTTTCTTTGTTATTCACAGAAAAACAGTTCGTGTATTATTTAACCAATAAAAGTAAACATCATCATTATAAAACAACATTCTTGTTACATATCACCATGGAAAGTCTACAGTTTAAATTCCAATTATTTGAAGGATCAGATAAAAAATCCAACATCTTGTGTGTTACCACAATTACCACAAAGGGGGACACAGTTATGAAATTCCAGATGAGTACTATAATGTAGAAAACCATTTATGTCCTATGGGCACAAAATATAGGGCAAAAGTCAACCTGGAATAAAATTGACAGATGAAAGGAAGAATGAGCATTCCGAGAGGTTGAAGCGTTTTTGGGAAGCAGAAAAGATGAAGCAAAACTTCTAAGATTTGTGAATGCAAGTTCAATCGCTCTCTTCATGGGAAACAATCGTTATAATATATATATATATATATATATATATATATATATATATATATATATATATATATATATATATATATAGTTAGGACAGCAGTTTAGGGTAGGACCAGCGTATTCTAATCCTTTTATCTACTCCTGCTCTCAAGGACTATAACTGACTTCATTAGGAGCAGCTTCAAAATTGAAAATAAGAAAGTTATAATATTTATTTTTGAGTTCCAAATTTACAATTTAAAACCTCATGATTGCTATGAACTTACAAAAGTTTAGGTTCATTTAGGAACACCAATTGTGTCATAAGTCTCTCTCGATATATCTGAACTTAGAACTGAAAACCAATACTAAGTATGTCATGAGGTGATTATTTGCTAAAAGGAGACTTTGTAATGACTCGATATAATTTGAACTTAAATCTAAGTACAAATGAAAAACTGCTTATTCTTGGACTTCACGAAGTGCCATTCGAGGCCTCTTGGCTGCCATTGGTCTACTTCGTTGTAATCTCTGAACGTCGTCACCAGGGGCTTTAGATTATCACAGATGGTCTCAGTCGGCAAGTTCAAGTCTCAATGGATCTGGGAAGTCGTCACGTACCAGGAGGCGTCGATGGTCATCCTCAACGATTTGTTTTGGATGACCTTATGTTTTCGTATGTGACTGAGTGCGGTGATGCGTCAGGCTGGTCTGATGATTATCTTATAGAGCCGGATCTTCTTGGCGGCAGTGAGTTGACTCCGCTGGTTGATCAGCTCAATGGATACACATAGATGTCCCTGAACCGCCTTCGTCTTGGCTGCGCAGTAGTCCACGTGAGCTTTCCGACAGTAGTCTTCTGTCAATGATAACTCACAGATACTTCGCCCTGTCCGCCCAAGGTAATGGTTGGCCACTCAGTAGAAGCATGACGACAAAAACAATATTATCATGTGAACTGAAAGTATATAATTGAAATTTCGAGTGTAGATTCGGGTCGAATATATTTATACCTACTCCCCCTTATAGCTTGGTGTACCTAGAAACGCTGAAATCCAGGAGCACAACTCAACAACCACAAGCACAAGGCCCGTAATCAACCTTTAGCAGAATATAATTTAGCCAGCAACGACAGCTTATCAAACCACGCTAGAGGTACTAACATTGAGTATAAGTGAGGTGAACAAAAATGATAATGATAATGGATGCCCCCAAAATGTTATACTCGTATCTTAAAAAAATAGTATAATAAGCAAAGTTTTTGTTTCAATGTTTGGGAGCGTTTTTAGTTTGAACATTGTTGTCTATTTTCAATTTATTTTGGTCGGAGCATCAACGATTGAATATATAGCAATGTTTAACAGATGAAACTTAGGAAATTGATGTTCTACAAAACTTCTTGCACATTTAATCGAAAGTGTCAATCTTATGTTGAGTTATTTGTTTACTATACTCAATTGACTTTGTTGATTGTTCTTTGCTAAGCTATAAACCATTCAGTTATAAACGAATTTTTTTGCCAATTATTTATGCTGGATGCACAAGAATATCATCCCCTCATCTTCCAAAATATCATCCCCTCTAGGCAAATTTCTAGATCTATGAGTTCTTGTTTTGTTTTAACAAGTTTTTTTTGTTTAGTTTATGTGTGAATGGCGGGTAAATGTTTGTTCCTACAACTCTTCAGTATACTTGCTTTTCCAAATCAAACGTTTCATATGAACAAAGGTGGTGGCCGTTGCTAAATACTTTGAATATTCATAGAGAAATAACGAGCATTTTCCCTTCTTGCACTACTTAATTCGCAAGACATTTCACTCACAGTATACTAAGTAATATATATGTTTCACATGACTATATAATACATCCCCACTGGAAATTTATCCTTTTAGTGTCCCTTTCAAAACCAGAATATTAGTGCAACATCACGTTCCCATTATGTTAATGTTTCATTACTAAATAAGCTTTTGTTAATTTTTAAACGTCCGAAAAAAATATTTTATCTGAATAAAGATGGCCAGACGCTATTAAGATGAGAACGTGTAAATGTTTGAACCCTTTTCTTTAGCTTTTATAGTCGAGTATATTTTATCATTAATTAGTCTAGGCCCAATAAAAGAGAATAATTCGAATAAAAATAACATCCTCGAGTTTGCGAAAATACTGTATACTTTAACGATACAAAAGACGATTTGAAACAATTTGTTACAATAATGAATTTAAAACTAAAATCGTGTTGTTCACAATTTTACCCTTTCGGCTGATGATGAGAGTGATACTAGTTTTTATTTTGGGTTAATTTTATTATCCATTTAAATTGGGACCAACTTGTTTCTTTGGTTTGAAGGAATCATCTATTTTATAGCCTTTTAGGTTTAATGGATTGTTGTGATTGGAATAGGCAATATTTATAGATTTTAATGAATTGAAGTTTCATTGATTCATTGAAGTTCTTCGATTCAGCATTATGAAAAATAGGGAAATATAAAATAAAAGACATCATTATTGGAACAACAGTCATATTATCATATTATAATTTGAAATATTGGTTTAAACACATATCCTCCAGTACACAAAAATTAGTAATAAGGATATTGATGATTGATGATGCCGATACTTAGACAATATTAATATCCATAATCAAACAATATTTAGAATTTTCTCATAATTTAATACAAATACGCATGACGACGTTTCGAAGTACTACTTCTTTATCAAATACATTAACATACACTTTATAAATACTCAGCATTAATCCAGCATTTGATAAAGTAATAGTAAAATAGTTATAGTAATAAATAATAGTAAAAGTAATAATCCGTATTAATCAAGCATTTGATAAAGAAGTAGTACTTCGAAACGTCATCATGGGTATTTGTATTAAATTATGAGAAAATTCTAAATATTGTTTCATTATAATAAGGATATTATGATTCAATTAATTACAACAGATGACCTCTCTTGATTATTTAATATAATATTAATTTTGATACACATTGTGAAGACTTGGTATGAATCTTAGTATCAATTAGAACCAAACTTAAGAAATTTTGATAAATTCATCCATGATCCTGAATATTGATAGGTATGTCTGTTGCCTCAGAATAATGAAATTTAAAAAAATTAAAAACAATTAAACTACATGACGATAACATGTAATTTCACATCAGAATAAGAAAATGAGGAAACATAAATACTTTTATACTAATTTTGCTGGAAAAAAACTTGTGCAGAAATTTATTTTCATATTGACAAATTTTAATGAACGTTGGGATGCTCTTCGTCTTTTAGAAGCCAATTTTAAACCAAATTTTTTCAAATAAAACTTCTTCAGTCGCGTTGGGCAATTTTTTGGAAGAAGAAATCTTATGGGTTCGCATGGTGCACCATGTCGGTGACGGTTTTTGAATGGATGAAATCCCTAGCGTTCGCGTCACGGACATGCTTATAGAATAAGTTCTTCATTCTCAACAGGTATAACACCCAATTAGAGAAAATAATAACAATGTTGAATACATAACTAAATAATTCAAATGAAAAAGATATAACAAAGAGCTCAATCTAATCTAAGAAAATAGTAACTACTAACTACATTATAGCATTCAATGAAAAATTACAAAGAACTCAATCTAAATCAATTCATTTCAGTCAATTTGTTTTGTTCACATAACTCCTGATAATAAATTTTATGGAGTCAAAGTGAATGTCGCAATAATTGGCAATTCTATTGAATGTAGACTCCATGAACCAAATGGGGGATTGTATTAGGAGTTGGTCCTTGGAGTCTCTAGGTGGAATAATTCTATATTACGAGAATTTTGCCTAGGAACACGAAATTTCTAAGCGGACAAGAGAGGAGGACAATCAATACTATTGTGCAGTAATTTGTACAAAAATTTCAGTGATAAAGTTTCGCTCCTGCTCTGCAATGAGATTAAACTAAATCGACTCAATAATTCGTTATGATTGACTCCTCTCTGCGGATAAACGTTATTCTCCCTCCCAACTAAGAATTTCAAGAACCTTCCCTGAATAGCCTCAAGATGGCCTTGATGGCAAGTGTAAATGGGATGCCAGATCATGCTGCCATACTCCAACTTGCTACGGATTAGGGTATTAAATACTCCAATGAATATTGAGGAATTATTAAAATACTTGCCATTAGATATAACGAATCCATATATTTTCGCAGCAGATGAAATAAGTTTGGTGATGTGTGGAACAAAGGAAAGCTTCTGGTCGAAGACTTCACCAAGATCTCTCACCTTATCAGAACGAGAGAGAACTTTACCACCGACGACACACTTGAATCACACTCAATTCGGTCTCTTTTCCTTGTAAAAGAAACAACATTACAGTTTGACACATTCAAACTCAAGTTATAGCAGTATATCTATTATTTTACAGCTCACATATTGTACGCAATCAATTGAAATTACAAATATTGTTGAAATTACTAGCGACAATAATGCTGAAAATAATTAAAATAATGTTGAAAATCATGTACATTGAAATTTATCTAAATACTATCTATGAATGATTGCATATTAATTGTTATTTCATTTAAATTGTATTCATATTTTGTAGTGATCTTGTACAATCCGTAATGTATTTGAATAAAAAAAACATATAGGCAAACATGCTTATAATTGCTGCACGGAGTGTCAATAGACGTGATATCAGATTAATAATGAAAATTTTAATTCAAACATTATAAAATTTCAAATTGTAATAATAAGTTTTCATTCCTCTCGGTAGTACCTATAACTGTCAATTTTTTTCTCTGAGAAAATCGAGAAATTAAATGAAAATTTCATCTAAATAAATATGAATAAACATTTTGCCTGTTTTTTAACTATTTATTCTATTGCCTCTTGTATCGTATATTGTGTTTATTTCCAATGACTTTCGTGATCCTTGTTATTGAGTAAAATATCATGCAAACTAAACTTGAAATGACATGCACGAAATGGTACTTCATCCATGTTAACAGATGAACTCCTCATGAAATACGTTATTATAACAGCAAAATAAGGTACTTCAAAAATAAAAGAAGAAGAGGACGAAGATGAAATTGGCGGAGGATGACTTGAAATTTACATATTTTATTATATACAACAACAAGAGTAAAGTCAGCTCATCCTGAAGCTTGAATTAATTAAATCCGATCTGAAGTCAATTTTCAACAATGTATTGATTCGTCAGACACACAACTACAAGATGAAATAAGGTTAAAGGAATATTTAAATTATTCGAGGGAAACCACTCGAATAATTAAGCCAACTGTTTATAATTATACAATAGAATTATATATTTTTGAAACACTTCTCTTCCACATTATATTCAATCTATTATGAACTAGATTTTAGCGTTTGTAAAGGTTTTTACTTTGATTAAATAATCCAAAAGGATGCCATAGACTTCGAAACGTTTATTTGAACATATATGTGCACTATAAAGAGTCAAAATGTGTGTCGAATACACACACGTTGCTCGCTAGTGCTTTGTCATTTCCAATTATTTACTTCAACAGGTTGTACCTATGTAATTGAAAAAATAACATAAAATGAATGTTTTAATCAAACTCTTGGTTTATTGTTTGAAATATTAAGGCAAGAGTTTGTCACCAAGAGGTAAGCAAGAATTCAATTTCACCCATATACTTTTATCAGAGATTGAGTTGAAACAGTTTCATTTCTGGAATAAACCAAAATATAACGATAAAATTAGTGATATTATATATAATTTCTATGCAAGATGGATTATTGGTTGGAATATAATTTATTAGTAATATTCAACTTTTATTATTAAATTAGAGGGTGTTTTTTTAGAGGTATAGAACTTTAAGTTGGCATTACTGTTGAAGATGGCGACCGATTTAACAGATGAGAAGTGATTTATTCTCAGTTTGGTTTGGCAATTCGTCATGAATAGACTCAGACGCCTGAACAACGCTTGCAAATAGTGCAATTTTATACCAAAAATAATGGTTCTGTGCGGAATACGTATCACGCACAATTTTGTTTGTGAAGCGCACTTCTGGTTGAATGGCTACGTCAACAAACAAAACTGCCACATTTGGAGTGAAGATAATCCTCAAGTGTATGTCAAAACATCGTTACATTCAGAAAAACTGACTGTTTGGTGCGCTTTATGGGCTGGTGGAATCATTGGTCCGTACTTCTTCAAAAACGATGATGGCCAGAACGTTACAGTCAATGGTGATGGGTATAGAGTAAAAAGATTACTAACTTTTTCATTCCTGAATTGAACAACTATGATGTCCAGGAGCTGTGGTTTCAACAAGACGGCGCAACATGTCACAAAGCTCGTGCTACAATCGATTTATTGAAAGACACGTTTGGTGACCGCCTACTTTCACGTTTTGGACCTGTGAATTGGCCTCCAAGATCATGTGATTTAACACCGCTAGACTACTTTTTGTGGGGCTATGTAAAGTCATTGGTCTATGCGGATAAGCCACAAACGCTTGACCATTTGGAAGACAATATTCGCCGTGTTATTGCCGATATACGGCCACAAATGTTGGAAAAAATCGAAAATTGGACGTCCAGATTGGACTACATCCAAGCCAGCCGTGACGCTCATATGCCAAAAAATCATATTTAAAATGTAATATCCATAAGATTATCTTTCGAATAAAAAAATTCTTGTCAATCGAATGATTCATCGTTGTTTTATTGTAATTAGAGTTCTATACCTCTAAAAAAAACACCTGTTACAATGATTCAAATATTCCGTGAAAATAACTTGAAAATTTTGATTGAAGATACTTGAATAAGTTAGTCAAATTGAAATACATGACGTTTATCAATCAATGTATTTCCTTTTTCGAAGTGATTGAATTTTGTTATTTTATTTTCTTCTAATTTGATAACCACCTCAGGTTCGTTCACTAATTAGAAATGATTATTAGAATAAATACAATCAGCAGATGTCCTTTTTGACCATGGTCGTCCTGTTTTTTGATTGTGTTTTCTATTGTCCACAAAGATAACCCTGGAACGCAAAAATGTCTCGTTTTTCGAAATAGTGTGAAAATTTTGTTGGCTGCACTACTTTTTTAGCATTAATAAATGTCCCGAATTATCCGAAAACTGTCGGAAAGTTTTCACCAAGCGGCATTGAAAGTTATTTTCTTCTGTTATTGAGAGTGAAGCTTCATCAACAATTGAAGATGAAATAGATATTAGTCAACTTAAAGACAATTTGGTTCAGAAACAGATCAACCACTTTCTTCTTTCTGCAGTTCGTAGTTTATTGGTGAAATTGAAAGTCAATAACACTGACATTGATGAAGAATATTACGAAACAAACCTCGAATATGTGCGGAAGTTTAGGAAGCATTAGTCACATTTGAAAATGGGATATATTGATTGTAACATGGAAATAATTTACGAGTCTTTATCAATTTGTAACTATATTACGAACCAAAAAACAACCGAATGGAACTTTCGAAAAGTTTCGGTAGTTCGAAGTTATGGACTTCTGAAAAAACCCAGTTACATGTTTCAGTTTTATATGATATTTTTAAAGTTAAAGTGAATATAAAAAAGAATAGCCTTCCTTTTTTATCCTTTAAAGTATAACTTTCACCTGTTGTACAAATTTGTTCGTTTGATATCTACAAAAATAACCAGTTAAAAAAATAGTTTGCATGATATTTTCAATTCATAACAATCAACCTCCATTAATAATAAACAATGAAATTATTCGTGTAGTAGAAGTGTTTTTCATAATACAAAGTAATAAAAGAAAAGGAACCGTTAGTTATTTGTTCAGAAATCATATATTCCGGTCCTACGTCCAGAAATTGTTGATACTACTAAACCATTTTTCTCATTACTAACTATAGGACAAAAATATTAAATACTAGCTGACCCAGCGAACTTTGTACGCCCATTTATTTTTCTGTGAATATTTTTCAAAAAGCCTGAAAGACATGTTCTACTATTTTTCCTACACTACCTTGCTATTAATATTTATCCCGTGTTTAGCCAGGTACTTACACACTTACGAAGGATCTGCATTATCCTTCTTAGGATCTTATTTCAAATCAGTAGAATTATCAAATAATTCCTATATTAACACGTTAGATGTATTGAAAGTAATAACCTGTCCGGTATATAGTTGAACGGCATGTTCCTAATTTCCTATGAAGTACTTGTCCCATATATCTCATCATTAACTATATGAGATATTTGCTGGATATAATTCAAAAAATTTAGAATTTAGTCCATTCCCGGAAACTAATGAATATAGTGGCTCTAGTGGCTGTACCAGTAGCGTCTATTTGAATTGACTCATTGCGCAATATTTTGTCGCATCATTGGTAGTATTTTCATATCAATAACAATTAAACTTTGCCTTGCAATATTGACACACAACGTTCATTGGTCCAATAGCAACGATTTGCTCTGAACTGTAATCTATTTCAACGTTATAATAAAATGCAGATCGATAGGAGTTAAACACAACCTTTTTATATTGTCAATTTCGATTCCATCGATTCCGTTCAACTTCATTCCGAGCTTCGCGTTTCCTGAAAAAAGAGCAGTTTGACTTGCTCTTTTATGTCTTTAGCTTGCTGCATTGCGAGTTCTACGACTTAAGTTTGTACATCTAATAGATATCATTTTTAAAAACGAAATTTCACTGTAAATTAAAAAAAACTTTGTATTCTTCTTTATATTCAAATATACCACGTGCTATGTTAGTAACGTGTATGATAGTCTATTCAAACTTACCAAAATTTTATATTAAATTGAAGTTTTAATATTAGTCGTGAAAGCTCTGAACTAACAGTGTGATAAGATAATCAGTTTTTTCACATCCTCTTTTTGAGAATAAATAATTATTTCTTACTTTAATTATTATTAATTAAGTATTCTTAAATCTTCTAATTTTACACGCAATTTTTTGAATTTTTTCTTTACAATAACAAACACAACAACAAAAAATACTGAAATCGGTCCAGCCATTGACTCTATATTTTAGTTAGAAAACGTTTGTATGGAAAAAGAAATGGCTGTTTTTAGGGTTTTCCCGTCAATTGTTCGAATTTTTCTCGCCGTAAAAACCATCCTTGGTTTCAACGAATATTTTAGGAAAATAATTGCCAGAATTGGTCCAGGCGTTGTTGAGTTATGCGCTTACCAACACATTTTGCGATTCATTTTTAAACTCGTATTATAGATTACCTTAGTTTGTTCTCTGCCAAATAAAACAACGTCCAACAAGGAAAGAAGTATGAATCACTAGTCCGACAAGAATAGTCATTTATTTATGACATATTCGTAACATATGATATGTGAAAAAATCTTTTTTGAAATTTAAATAATTTTATTTTTTGAAAAATTAGATACAAAAATTAGTGTAAAATCAAAGTTTAATATATATATATGTATATATATATATATATATATATATATATATATATATATATATATATATATATATATATATATATATATATATATATATATATATATATATATATATATATATATATAATTGTTAAGTATTCCCGAAATGAGTCGGGCATTTCCGAACATACTCGAACTCTCCGACGCTTGATGGAGTAAACACGTGGACTTATTTTTTAATTGCTACGTCTGTTAGCTACCACAATTGAGAATTTTCACACAAGAAATTATTGGACGTCTCATCGAAACGAAGCTATTCACGAAGATTCAGCTCGATAGTAATTACTTTTACATCGAGGATCGATTCGACTACTTTTGAGCGTAGGACCGGGATAACGTACCACGCCATTTGTAGGATGATATGACTATTGAATTGAATAAATTTTAACTAAGCAAAAAAAAATAGCTGGTTAGTAATCGTTTATAATGACCCCGTTTTCGATACATGTTTAAAAAAGAGACTCTTTGATGAAGCTATAGAATTTGTAGGACAAATATTTTTTCGAATAATTTAGATAATAATCTTGACACTTAACAAAAAAAAATTGTTAGTAATAGATATTCGAGAATCATCAAATCGACCTATCTGATCCTTGCCATCTCTGTTAGCTACCTCAACCTGAGTTTCGTAGAGAAAATTTTTGGGTATCTCATCAAAATGAAGCTTCTCACGGAAAATTTGTGTGATAGTAATCAAGTTTCAAAATGTTCTCATTATATAGCTACTCGTTATATAGAAAATTCAACTAATAATCTGAGATTTATTAAAATATTTAAAATTAAATACTGACATAACTTCTCTTCAATAAAATATTCTCATACAACTGTTCCTGATTTGGCCACAAATGAATTTTAATATAATGCATGCGGTCCATAAGAGAAAACTTCTCGCTATTAACTTCAGAACCGCAGGTCCAATCGTCAAAATCGTAAGAATGGTCACCTTGTTTCTTTAAACCATATATCCGACCGAAATGACCGTGCCAAGCCGAACATCGTGTTCGTCCTGTTCCATTGTCTCGCTCGAACTAAATGATTTCAGACGGATAATGTTGTACTTCTAGTTTTTTCCACGCATTCACCGAAACTGCCCTTTTTTTGAAGTTCGGCGATAGGGCCTCTCATTATAATTGGACCGGTTAGTACCGGGCTTATAATGTCATCGTCGTACCGCAATGCGCATCGAATACAAATAACACCGAATATGTCGGTCAGATCTGTGAAATGTACCATCATTTTATTTTCTGTTCGATTTGCACTTTGGTTCTCCATACCTCATACGATGTGTCAACGTCATTTATTTCTCAACGAAGATGTCATTTTCGTCACAATTATTATCTGCTAATTTCAATTGAGTATTAATCACTACATAGTATAAAGCAAAGTCGCTTTTTCTGTCCCTTTGTCCCTTTGTACGCTTTAATCTTTGAAACTACGCAACGGATTTTGATGCGGTTTTTTTAATAGATAGAGTGATTCAAGAGGAAGGTTTATATGTATAATAACATCCACTAAATAGTGGAGAAGTACTGTTATTTTTGAGGTTTCTAATGTGATGTCGTAAATAATTACATTTTTTCCGCTTACATTGCAAACGCAGGCTGAACCCTACGAGTTTTATCAAAATAATGTACTAAGTATTGTACACATTGAAAAGGTCTACAGAAAAGTCCGTGATGGTATATGTCTATCTCTTATGGATAACCCACAATAACTTTTTTTGTCATTTACTTTTTGCGACAAATAATGGCTAATTTTTGAAGCGATTTTAACCCATACAGCATTAATCCTTAACCAATTAAATACCTTGAATACATTGTTCATTTAATATAGATATATATGGCCCTTTACACCGTATGATTTAAGTGAATATTTTCGAAGATATTACAGATTTAAAAATTGCGGGGCGTAGCGTTTGCGGCGTGCGAAGCCGGGGCGGGTCGCTAGTTGAATATAAACTTAAATTCAAACACTTGAACTTATGATTTACACTTTATTGACTACATATCATGACGCGTTTCGTCGTTACAAACGACTTCTTCAGATGCTTACAGAATAATGATTACATTACAATACATAATGATTACATTATTCTTTAAGCATCTTAAGAAGTCGTAACGACGAAACGCGTCATGATATGTAGTCAATAAAGTGTAAATCATAAGTTCAAGTGTTTGAATTTAAGTTTATATTCAATTATAATGGATTTACATCAAGTAAACGCCAACACTATTAAATAATTGAGTATTAATAAATGTAATATAGATTTTAGATTTAAGAATAATAATATAAGTTCTTTATTCTCAATAGGTGTAATACTCAATTACAGATAATAATTACATAATATTGAATGATAACTAAATCATTAAATAAATAAAATGAAAAGAAATATAACAAAGTGTTCAATCTAATAGGAAAAAATAAAAAAGTAACTAATAACTAAATAATAAGATTAAATTAAATATAACATTGAACTCAACCTGATTCAATTCATTTCATGCAATTTCCCTTGTTCGCTGAGCTCCTAATAATAACTTGTATAGAGTCAAAGTGAATGTCATATTTATTAGCAACTGTATTGAATGTAGACTCCATAAAACAAATGGAAGATTGTACTAGTGAGTTGGAGTCTCTAAGTGGAACAATTTTTAGTACGAGAATTTGGCCTAGGAAATTTCAAAGCGGACAAAAGAGAAGGACAATCAATACTCTTGTGCAGTAATTTGTACAAAAATTTGAGTGATAAAGTTTCTCTCCTGTCCTGTAATGAGATTAAACTAAATTGACTCTATAATTCGTCATGATTGACCCTTCTCTCTGGATGAACTTTATCCTGCCTCCAAACTAAGAATTTCAAGAACTTTCTTTGAATGGAGTCAAGATGCCATTGATGGAAAGTGTAAATAGGGTGTCAGATCATGCTGCTATACTTCCATCTTGCTACGGATAAGGGCATCAAATGGTCTTATAAATGTTGAGGAATTATTGAAATATTTGCCATTGCGTATAACGAATCCATATATTTTTGGGGTAGATGAAATGAGTTGTGTGATGGTGCGGAATGAAGAAAAGTTTATGATCGAAGTCTATACCAAGATCTCTCAGCCAATCAATACGAAAAAGAACCTGACCGTTATAATCACACTCAATTCGATCTTTTTTCCTTGTGAAGGAGACAAAATTACACTTTGAAACACTCAAACTCAAATAATTATATTATTTGAGTTCGATTATATTGGATTATTATTGATTTAATATATAAATAATAATGTTATTTTATTTAACATTCAATCAATTTCTCAAGAAAATTTCTCATTCTACATTAATATTAATTGATGAAAGTGATGATTAATTGATTAAAAAATACATATCCATTGAAGACCTAGACAACATTATAGCTTATATAAGGTAAGGAGCCGTCCATAAATTACTTCACACGAATTTCATGATTTTTTGACCCCTTCCATGTCCTTGTGGCAGCTGGCCAGATTGGCCAAGACTCCCACCACAACTGTAATGTCACATATTCTGCAAGTTTCCATCAAGAAATTATCGAATTGAAACAGTAGGTAGTTCCAGAATTTTTTTTTAATTCCATCCGAATTATTTTTTCAATAGAAAATAGCATCCAGTCAAAAGTTTCAAGAAATTAACAAAACAGAAAACAGTACTTATATTAGTCAAAGGAAACTTAATCATGTTGAGTCCATGGACCCATGGAAACCATTCCTTTGAATTATTTATAACTGGCATAGCAGACACTTGGTTCTCATTTTGGGTTGTCAATTTCAGGAATCCTCGTTGTGCCAATATCTATTTCAGCAAACCATAGAGCATCATCGCCATCATCCAAACAAAGAATTTATTTCGCACGTATACCAGCGTCTGAGCGGTGGGAAAAATTTCTTATTGACTCTTATATAGTTGCTTGTGATGATTAGTGGCCTTATATGGGCAAAATATGCTAGGAACTATAATGTACAGATGCCATATGATCACTTAAACAAGAATGCCTGGACACTAATAATAAGTTTTTTATTCTCAACAGGTATAACACCCAATTACAGAAAATAATAACAATATTGAATACATAACTAAATAATAACTAAATAATTAGAGAAAAGATTTAACTAAATAATTTTGAAAAAAAGATTTAACAAAGAGCTCAATCTAATCTAAAAAAAATAGTAACCTATAACTACATTAAAGCATTCAATGAAATATTACAAATAACTCAATCTAAATCAATTCATTTTAATCAATTTTCGTTGTTCACATAAGTTCTGATAATAAATTCTATGGAGTCAAAGTGAATGTCACAATTATTGGCAACTCTATTGAATGTAGACTCCATGAACCAAATGGGAGATTGCATTAGGGAGTTGGTCCTCGAAGTCTCTAGGTGAAATAATTCTGTATTACGAGAATTTTGCATAGGAACACGAAATTCCAAAGAGGACAAGAGAGGACGACAATCAATACTATTGTGCAGTAATTTGTACAAAAATTTGAGTGATAAAGTTGGTCCCCTGCTCTGCAATGAGATTAAACTAAATCGACTCAATAATTCGTTATGATTGACTCCTCTCTGTGGATAAACTTTATTCTCCCTCCAAACTAAGAATTTTAAAAACCTTCTCTGAATAGCCTCAAGATGGCGTTGATGGCAAGTGTAAATGGGATGCCAGATCGTGCTGCCATACTCCAACTTGCTACGGATCAGGCTATTGAATAGTCCTGTGAATGTTGAAGAATTATCACTAGCTATCATATGGAGCTTGCTTCAAATGTGATAACTCTCGGAGATCCAGAGCTAGATGAGGTAGCATAGGAGAGAATTTACTTTAGGGGTTCAGATAGAGTTGCAAATGTTTTCAAATTTTTCATTAATAATGCAAAGTACGTGTTTCAACACGTTGATCTCGAAATGTCACATGTCGAAATTCAGGTCTCCAACCACTCCCTTATCACTTAATCTCACACTTCGTCGATTCCTCTCTTTCCCGCAACGTATGAGGTAATTGGGTACCACTTAATTTAGTCCATTTCTGTGCGATTTCATTTGTTCGTCCATGATTCTGAGTTCCTCACCACCTAGATCATAGTCGAATGGAACAAGATTTGTATATGAAAGTCTGTAGGGTTTAATGAACTTCCAATTTATGGGTAAATATCTTATTCTCAAATTCCATATATGACATCATTTCCAAAGAAAACTTGATCGGATTGTATTTGCTCATATTTTAAGGAAATTAATACGTATCTACTTACTTTCACCAATAATTAATTGTTTAAAGTAAACTTTAAATGGATATAGAGTCAAAATTAGCGCATTCTTTCATCATAAATTTCTGGAAAACTTCACATTTTATTGGCTACCACCAAATGACTTTTTATATTAACAGAAAAATTGCAGACAATTCAACCACCTGCATTTGTGCCTCGAAAAGTACTTCCTAAATTCGCTTTTCAATATAAAAATAATTCGAAACACTTGAGAACGCCATCACCCAGTGAATATCCATCCACTGCCAATCTTGTAAACGATACGTATGAGGATAAGGCGCAATAAAGAATTCGTTCCATCAACCCCTGTGACAAATGTAAAGGAACACATTTCAACATAATAGTCTTTCAAATCCTGAATGACATGAGGTGAAGCCCATGAAAATTGATTCTGTAAAGGGATTTATATGAATAATACTGCAGACTTAACGCCTAATATATATAATAGGTGATGATGTTTGAATTGAAAAATGATTTAGTCAATTTCGTAATATCAAATTTTTCTTGGATTATCTAAACAATTCACGTGAATCTGTTTTGCAAGGTATTACTTTTTGAGGCGATAAAATGTATATGAACTTTTGGTAGTATTCTTCAACTATTACCTACTTCTTGTGAAAATTAGTTGAAGTGGTTGTTAATATATTATTAGAAGATTGTAGCACATCCAAACAGTAATCGGAGGATTCCATTTCAGCAAATTAATCGACAATGTAGAGAATGCAAAGATTCTAGGCCTGTATATAAATAACATCGGAAGAGTTATAACATTTAAATATTCCAAAAAAAAGGAGTGTAGATGTCATCGACGATCAAACTTGCAAAGAAAAGGTTAACTTTTAGTGCATGACTTTTGTTTTGATTTACCTTTTAACCGAACACTACTAACTCAAATTTTCATTTTCAAAATTATCAATTTTAAAACGAGAATTTTCTGTGTTACCTTTACATTTGAAAGAAAATAATTCTTCAAAGAACTTTATTATTTCATGTTAAATTCCACAATGGACTGCCTTAATCTGACATCATACTGACTCCAAACAAATGAGTTCATTATTGTGAAAAAATATGTTAATGTAGTTTTCTCATTTTTTCATGATTTTCTCATTTTGGTCAGATTCAGCAGGTTGTTCACATAAATCGTAAACAAAATTGGTCCCAGAACAGTGCCCTGGGGAACCCCACACACGATGCTGCCCTCAGAGCTTTAAGAATCTTGAATCCATACCAACTGTTTTCGATTTCTCAGATAATCTTTCGAAAGTTCCAGAGCACTGCATCTGATTCCCACCTTCTCCAATACATCAAACAATTCTCCATAATAAACCTTGTCAAACTCTTTCGCAAGGTCTAAGAAAATCGCGATAACTTTTTTACCCTTATCTATTTCAAAGAATATATTTGACGTGAGAAAAATCAAGGCATCTTGCGTTTATAAATTTTCACGAAAACCGAATAGGTTACTACAAATAGATCCGTTTAATCGAAAGAAACCACTCAGTCTAACTTTTACTACTTTTTCAAATATTTGATAATTCAAAATAATTTTCATTTTTATATTCTTCAAACAATACAGTTAGTAAAAGTTTTCATTCTAAAATTCAGAATTTATGAATCTTTACAAAATACACAAACTTTCTTTTGTTCATGAACTATCTCTTTATTAAATAATTGTAATAATGTAAACAAATCTAGAACTTGTTCATAATATTTCCAGTCAAGAAACAAAATAACAGAAACAACGTTGTGCTACTGTATAAAAAAATTCTCATAGCATATTTTATTCTCTCTCATATTTGGATCAGAAATAGTCATTTAATTTTTAAACAGTGGTTTCTTTGCTTTTTGTGCAGTTCTTGGTTTTCAAGTCTTATTGAATTTGTAGTAATTTTTAAACTAAACAAACAATTTAATTAAACAAATTATTACTGATGAAGAATCATATGAAACAATTCGAAATACTGTTCTAAAAAACTATTTTTTGATGAACATTCCTAATCCGAATATAAACATTTAATAAGAAAAAAATTGTTTTCGATTTATAACCCCAAAACCAAATAGATCCTCTCAAGTTCCTCCTTAAATTACACAATGTAATTTTTTCAATAATTTTTCAAGATTATTAAGGACGCAAAACTAAACTGAAAAATAATCATAAAATTCGAAGTTTATCGTAATGTTAGATTCTGAATACAACAGCAAAAATACAACAAATACGATACTGTATTCACGTACCGAACAAATCAAAGAAGAATATCATAAAAGTTACACCTTACAATGCCGGCGTTTCGAAAGGTCTGAAATGCTAGAGATTTTTTGTGGCAGCAGTAGTTTCACGTCTTGAATAACGGAGAATGAAGATATTTTCGGTGATTTGTTATAATACTCGACAGGTTTTCCTGTTTCCATTTGCGCTACAGAAGGGGCGGGTGTGTGTGTCACTTCGGATCGTTTGTGTTTTTACGGCGAGAAACCGCAACGCTTTCTGCGTTTTGTCATCGCGATGCGACATTTTTACGAGAAGTTAGAGATTTTTATGTTCGTGTTTGTGCTAAAAAGATATATATGTATTTAACTTCATCTGGACATATTTTACTGCCATTCTGTTTATGTTTAAATTAGAAGTGGAAATGAGTTTAAAGAAACAGCCGAATTGATTTAAAAAAGAAGAGAAAAGCATAATAATAGCGCAGTAATTACCAGAAAATCATAACGCTAAACTAAAACTGTAGGAATAATAAAATTTCAATGATACACCTGAACTCTTTTCACCTACTTTCTTACAACTAATTAATGATTTATCATCATTATAAGATATTATCCATTGCAGAAACAAAAGCATAAAAAGTGCGTGTTTAACGTATAATAAGTCATCATTATTAGATATTATTCTAAACAGAAACAAATGTGTAAGATCAAGTCCGCAATTGGGAGGAGCCAAGTAAACTGTTCATATTTTCCAGAAGTCTTCGTTGACTTTCTGACCCAAGTTCGTACAGTTTAAAATTGGCTACTCAATTCTGATGTGATCCAAAAAGCTCGAAACATGTGTCCTGCTTCTAAATCTGGGCTGTGCCGTCATTTTGTGCTTTTGAGTTTATAATTTCTGCTGTATTGTACCTTTTAGTATCAGAAGTTATTAATCGAGATTGCGTAAAAGATGAGATGCCTCATCTCCTAATCAGGGAGAAAACAAAAGTAGAAAATGAGCAAAATAAACATATTTTTCAGGATTCTTCGATTTGTTCATCTCCACGTTCGTACATCTGAAACTGAATTCTGATGGGAGCTAACAAGCTCGAAACAGGTGTCAACGATGCTTCGAAATGTGAAATATACTTCTGATTTTATCTTTTGATTTTGTTTTTATAATTACTTATGTGTTGAATATTTCAATATTATTTGAATTATCAATAGAGATAGCGTAAAATATGTGAAATGGCCTCCTTGGACAAGCGATGTTAGCATCTCTTCGTTTTTAATAAAGTTGATCATATTTTCCAACAGTTTTTGCTACTATCTGACCTACAAGTTCGTGCATCTGCAAATAGGCTACGTCGTTCTGCTGAGAGCCAAAATGCTCGGAAAATGTGTCAACAGCTGCTTCCAAATATGGGCTATTCCGTTTTTTTCTGCTTTTGTTTTTATAATTCCTACCGTGTTAAACTTTTTTAGTATCATTGAAGTTATTAGTAGAGATTGCGTAAAATGGGAAGCCTTCTTCGATTTCTCCATCTCCAAGTTCTTACATCTGAAACTGAATTCTGATGAGAACCAACATGCTCGAAACACATATCAACGGGTGCTTGCAAATGCAGAATATACAGTTATCTTCTGCTTTTATTTTTATAATTACTCATGTGTTAAATATTTTATTATTATTTAAATTATCATAGTGATAGCGTAAAAGCACAAGCAATGGTTGAATCCAATATACCTCTTGGTTTTGAATAAAGTTAATTGAATGTTCGCTGATGTCTTGGTGAAACTTTCTTCAATGTATTGAATAAAAAACAATTTACTTGGTTTCACAAATTATATTAATTGCTCGAAATAATGTTTCGGGGCATTACCCCATTTCAAAAGCTTCATGAGCTATTTATGAGTTGTCAGATTTGAGTTTTATAAATTCGTCTAAAATGAGAAGGTTTGAAGTTTTATTGATAGATATAATCACATACAATCATAATTACAAAGGTAATTTTAAATCATTTCTATCATTTGTAGTCCGACATCTAATTGGGATTTTTTCCAGAAGAGTAGTATCGTATCTATCAAAGGGTATTTTGGTTAAATTATATAAACGGAAATGGAATTGAAAGTTAGTTTTAGGTTCATTATGAGTTAAATATGAAACAGACTCACCTTTCTTATTCGTTAGGCCTTGGAGCTTGTTAAGTTGTCTATGGTATTGTTTGTAGCATGGTTTCAATTGCTTCCCTATCATGCGGTCCTAATAACCAAATTCGATACTACGTAGGCGATGTTTAATTTCACTAGGTATAATTTTGAAAGGAACAACTGAATTATCTCCAGGTCGATACCATTTTTTGATCTCTAATTTCAACCAAATTTTCAAAGCTGTGTTTATGGCAGGTTTTGATTTTGATGAGTTATGGCTACAACTGACCTTTATATAATTTCGGCGTTAGATTTTTGTTAAAGCATTCTTTGTTGAACCAAATATGATTATTAGTTGCTTCGAACTTGAGGAATGTTCGTCTGTAAAAAACATCGAGTTCTAAATAAAGTTGATTAAATGTTCGGTGATCTCTTGGTAAAACATTGTTTAATATATTGAATAAAAAAGACCTATTTTGGCTTCATAATATTTTATTAAGATCTTGACAACTGTTTCTGGGTATTACCACATTTTCAAAAGCTAAAGTGATGAGGGTAACTTGACAGTTTAAAGCAATTAATATAATTTTTGTGTAACTAAGCCTAATGTTTTTTTTTCAATGTATCGCTTCGTTTGCTTTTTCATCTCCAGGTACGTACATTTTGAACTTGACTACACAGTGGTAATGATTGCCAGGAGTCTATAGCGTCTTATCAACAAATTATACATTAACAAATCTCCTAATACTTCGAGTTAATGCGGAATAATAGTCTTTGTTAGGTATTTGCACTATTACTTTCCACCAAATTGAAATTTTGAACATATTCCAATTGAATATCAAGTAGCACCATTTTCATTGAAATAATTAAAAACTCCATTTTACTCTTAGGTTTCATAATCGTTATATTTCACATAAGCTAAATTCTATGTAAGAATTTAAAGTTGTGTTTCCATCATAAAACATTCATGATCTGGACAATAACAATATATACGAGAGATATGAAAGTCTTACTAATTCTAGTGTTGATTTTTATTATATCTGGAACCAGATTCAGGCCTGTAGGAGTATTATAAGTTCTCTGCTGAGCGATAAAGTAAATAAAAATATTGTTCGATGAGGCAACCGAGCGTGTTGTGGGCAAAAGCTCGAAAGAAATGAAGAGAGCGGGAAGGCGAACAAGAACAAGAAGCGAATGCTAGGCTTGACCTCTTATTTATACCGGGAAGGGAGTAGAAAGAACCAGCAGGCTGAAGAGTGAGAAAGCTATCATCCAAATTCCAAAGGACCCTACTTCGTTCCAACTCGCTTTTAACATTTACTCGTTCAGGTGGACCATCTTTTGTTAGTTTCCATTCGAAACATGTTATTCAATATACAAATATACCAATCTAGTTCACAAAAAACCAAATACAGAAAGATTAAATGCAATGTCCTATACAACAAGTGCTCCATGAAAGTTTTACAATACAAAAATGTTTTCTGATATTGAATTCGAATACCAATATTACTAAGACTTGTCATAAAAAATAAAGAGTTCTACCAACGAATCCAATCTATAGGGAATCTTCTTTTCTTTGTAATTGCTTGTTGTTGTTGGCTGGATTGCCTGACTTTCTTCGGAAATAATCAGAAAATTTATTCTAAGTTTTGATTAAGTTTTATTGTGAAAGATTGTATTTATGCACTTTCGGATCCATTAACACATATATTTAATCTCATAATAAGCAAAGCTACTTTTCATAAAATATGGAAATCGGCCAAGAGAGTACCTGCCTTGAAAAAAGGTGATCCTTCTGTTGTAAACAACTACAGGCCAATATACATTTTATCAAACTTTTCCAAACTTTTTGAAATTGTAGTCTATAATGCTATATATCCAGCCGTCAGAAACAGCATCAAGATTGAGTAACATGGATTCATGTCAATGAGATCTTGTTCGAGCAATCTAATGCTGTTTTCTCAGTACGTTTCTGAAGTACTCAACCACACCGGTCAAGTTGATGTGATTTACACAGATTTTCAGAAAGCATTTGATAAAGTTGCTCATGCGCTCCTGGTACAGAAATTACGCAACAAATTTGAATTCTCTGATAGCCTCACCAACCTTTATCATTCTTACCTGGTTGACCGACGTCAATTCGTACAGCTGGAATCAAAAAATTAGATCACAGGACAACTGTGTCCAACTTCAGCTCGCGCTGGACCATGTTGTTGTTGGTATGAGAACAATTATTTGAGTTTGAATGTGTCAAAATGTAATGTTGTTTCTTTCACAAGGAAAAGAGAACAAATTAACTGCGATTACAGCGTCGGTGGTCAGGTTCTTTCTCGTTCTGATAAGGTGAGAGATCTTGGTGTATCTTGGTGTCTTCGACCAGAAGCTTTCCTTTGTCCCACACATCACCCGACTTGTTTCATCTCCTGCGAAAATATATGGATTCGTTATACGTAATGGCAAATATTTTAATAACTCCTCAATATTCATAGGGCTATTTAATACCCTAATCCGTAGCAAGTTGGAGTATGGCAGCATGATCTGGCATCCCATTTACACTTGCCATCAACGCCATCTTGAGGCTATTCAGAGAAGATTCTTAAAATTCTCAGTTTGGAGGGAGGATAAAGTTTATCCACAGAAAGAAGTCAATCATAATGAATTATTGAGTCGATTCAGTTTAATCTCATTCCAGAGCAGGAGAGAAACTTTACCACTCAAATTTTTATCAAATTACTGCAGAATAGTATTGATTGTTCTCTTCTCTTGTCCGCTTTGAAATTTCGTGTTCCTAGGCAAAATTCTCGTAATACAGAATTATTTCACCTAGAGACTCCGAGGACCAACTCCTTAATACAATCCCCCATTTGGGTTATGGAGTCTGCATTCAATAGAGTTGTCAATAATTGTGACATTCACTTTGACTCCATAGAATTTACCAGTATTATCAGGAGTTATGTGAACAAAGAAAATTGAGTAAAATGAATTGATTTAGATTCAGTTCTTTGTAATATTTCATTGAATGTTATTATTATTAATTACTATTTTTAATATTAGTTACTATTTTTTTAGATTAGCTCTTTGTTATATGTTTTTCATTTTAATTATTTAGTTAGTAATCATCATTATTATTTTCTGCAATTGGGTGTTATACCTGTTGAGAATAAAGAACTCATTGTTAAAATTATTATTATTTTATAGCCTTACCAATTGACTGCCTAAGTCTGACGTCATTGTAGTGAGTGAAGTGCTTATACTGACTCCAAAAAAAATAAGTTTATTAATGTGAATCCCATAAGAATATTGTAATTTAGTGTTTTCTCGCTTGTTCTGATAGAAGAAGAACCTAAATTTGTGTATTTTGTTTAAGGACCCATCTTCTCAAGTAAATCTTATCCGTTTTTACCGGAGTGAGTTAAATTCGGTTTCAAACATTTCCTTTAAAACACAGGCCAAAATAAGAATTATAAAGAAGTCGTATTCTATCGTCAAAAATGAGAAAACACTGAATTAAATATTTTTTATTGGACTTTGCCAATAAAACTTCAAAAATATCAAAAAACTTTGTTATAAAGTTTTTTGATATTTGACGTCGTTTTTGTGACCTCACGACTTAGGCAGTGTATTACGGATAAGAAGTTAAGTTGAAATACTAGAAGATTTTTTTTATATTAATGATATAAAAAAAAATTTTTTATTTAACGATACATCACATTGATATATCAATCCATTACAGGTACGCTAGATGAATGTAGTTTAGAGTTCAAACACAAGAAAACGATTGTCAACCAGCAAATAATATTGTTGCTAATTTTGAAATGGCTCTTCTTTTTCTCGCTCAATTCTATCAATATAATTATATACTACATGTGATCCTTTCTGTTAACGTTGATGATTTTTCTGAAACTTTGGAACGTTGTTTAATGTTGTTTGAGACATTTAATGTTGTTTTAAGTACCTCTGGGATTTCTTCATCTTGTCCGTATTTTCCAAAACAAGTTTTTCATGTTGGTCTATCAATACATCATTGTTTTACTTCTCATCTACACCGGAGTTGTGTTTAACCTTTAATACAGTACAGAATTTAAAGTTTGTTTTAATTTTCATTCATAATCTTCCATTAGGTTCAGTTTTTAATTTCAGTTTTTTCATTTTCCATTTTTAGATCCTCAATATCTCATCGATCAAATATGTTTTACTTCAACTGATATCTCGGTTTTTCAGTCTATATAGCGTATCAAGAAAAACCATTATTCTAGGTATCTATTATTTACTTTTTCTGAAATTTTTTGTATATCAGCAACGTTTTATTGACGTCATGAAGAGATCTCCAAAATTGAATAAATCGCTCAATTTACATTCACTTTTACATTTAATTGAGGTGTCATTTCACGTTTGAAAATGGGGAACACACCGAAACAATTATTAAGCAAGTTCTGTGAAACTGAGCCAAGCGCTTTTTATTCATCTTTATGGATTGACTGGCTTTGAACAAATCAAACAGTTAGTTGTAAAACTATTATTTTAATTGAAATTCAATTAATATAAAATATTCGTATATTTGATGAATTGGCAATTATTCACTAAGACATTATTTTGGTTATTTTTTCAACATGTAATAGATAACGAATTCTTATTCAGTAATATTTCGTATTTCCCATCCATATAAACACCTTTCAGGTGTTTCTATGATCCTTCTGTTAAAACCAAAGAAAAAATTTAAGAAATTAATAATTCAATAATAATCTCGTTAAGTCATGATAAATACTGAGATTGAATTCTCGCTTTACTATTGGTGAAACATAATTGAATATTAAAATGAATTAAACTCTTAATGTTTCACGATTTATGAAATAAAACTGACCCCACAAATAAATTTCAGGTAGAAGTAAAATCACTTATCAATAACTGCAATAGTATTTTTCAAGACACTAACAAAGCATTTTTGTCAATTATGAATCCGCACATACCCAGCTTATACACTCTACCTAAAATACACAAAATCGATTGCCCAATGCGTCCAATTGTTTCATATATCAATGCATATTAAAAAAATTAAACTCTTGGCTTAATGTTTCACGATTTATTTAGCAATATGAATAGTCAACATGTTTCGAGCGTTAGCTCATTTTCAAGACTATTCAGTCTAATTTAATATTCATTTAGTTTAATATTCATTAAAATAAATTAAACTCTTGGCTTAATTAAGACCTTCTAGAGGCTTCGACCATTCTATCCTAACCGATAGTTTGGCAATTGAATTATTGAAGTTGAGGCGTGAACGGTTCGGCCTAACATTTCTCTTCAAAATTTTGCACAATTCGATTGACTCACCATTTCTTCTCAGCAAAATAAATATTTGCGTACCAAGGCCTGGTCTGAGGCGAAATAATACATTTTATGTCACTTACAGCAGATCAAATGTTATGTCACGTTCTCCTATCAATTTTATATGTAATCTTTATGATGTTTCTTGCGGTCGATGTGATATCTATTTTGATCGGCTAGCACTTATCTTGGCATGCCACTCAGAACAGCGCATTGGGATGTCGTGATATTTTCCTGAACTTCTGTTGTCCACATATGTCTTAGTTATAAATATTATTTTAATTTTAGTTATTTTATTTGTTTACTAGATAATACTAACGCAATCGATTTTAATTTTATTTTTATTTATCAAATATATTTCGTTACTAAATGGTCAACTTCTGCTGACCATACGTAACTTTGCAATAGACAATATTTCATTTTTGTTTTTAGTTATCTGGTTATTGTTCAATACTATTTCAATTTATTTTGAATTAATTTTTTCGTTATATATATTAGGTTATACTCCCTATTTTTGTTTTTTTTTCTTGTTAATTTCTTCTCTTATTTATTATTATTTGTGTACAATTTTGCAATTTTTTGTAAATTGTAATTTTTTTTGTGATTTTTTTCTCTGCAATTGGATGTATATCTGTTGGGAATGAATGTCTTATTATAATGTTTCACGATTTATTTAACATATTAAAATAATATTAAAATGAATTAAACTCTTGGCTTAATGTTTCACGATTTCTTTAACAATCGTGATATAATAAATCGTGAAACATTAAGCCAAGAGTTTAATTTAATTTAATATAAAAGTATACAATTGATAAATCGAAATAAGTCTATGAAACTCATCGTCTACCATTTGAGAAATGAAAAATAAAAACGGAAAGTAAAGCAATTGAATTCAATTGCTGAATATGAAACAAGATTTAAGATTGAGTGAAATTAAAAACTAAAGAGCAAACTTTTAAACATCAACACTATTAGTGATGTTGAATATCTCCTCTCTTTTAAAAACTGGTCTGACAGAAACGCTAACAAGAATTTCAAATAAATATCGATGACTTTCCACAAAAATATCGCTACTAATATCTGAGAAAGTATTAACCGTAGCAGGTGCAGAGGTAATACAACTATGTCGATAGAACAATCAACTCGTCAAAAGCTAAACTTTGGAACAAATTCTCCTCTTCACATGACAGGCCTGGCTTCGTTTCCTATAATTAATACATCCAGTAAATTAGATATAGCTCCCGTGATTTTGCTGAGAGATATAATAATATAATTCATGCGCAGCGAACGAGTGTGGCCACGGCCGCCTAATGTCTTAATAACTTCATTTATACATTCAAGGTCAACCCAATCTTCTACACTCTTTGCCTGTTGCATCGCATCGCCATCGGTCGATGTTCTTTTTTGATCTGCTTCGGCTGCATTCCATGTAGCATGGCCCGTCCGGAATAACTTCTATGCTCCGGTCCGATAGTTTGAGAGTATGGACCTCTGCCCGGAGAGTGACTAACTCCGTCTTGGTCAATTTAGTTATCTCATTTATTCATCTGATTTTCAGAGTTCTAAGAATAAATGTGTCATTTTTAAAATAGACGATACTTTTCAATTCTCTTTTCGTTAATTGTAAGCTAATCAAACACTGTCACTCAAAATTGTCATTTGCACATTTTTGTGTTTTTAATAAATGACACGGAGTTTCCGCTTATGTCTTGGTGAAACATTATGTTAGAAACAATAAATTAAAATTAACACACTTGACTTAAGTTTCAATGAATATATTAAAAACTCTACATGTGTTTCGGGTGGTTAAATCATTATCAAGAGTATACAATGTTACGAATTTCAAAATGATTAAGCGCAGATCATTAGATACCCTTGAAGTCTTGAAGACACGGAGGTTTCGCTCATCTCTTGGTGTAACAATAAATTGAAATTAACACACTTGACTATAAGTTTCACTGAAATATTAAAATCTACATGTGTTTCAGGTGGTTAACTCATTATCAAGAGTATACAATGTTACGAATTTCAAAATGATTAAGCGCAGATCATTAGATACCCTTGAAGTCTTGAAGACACGGAGGTTTCGCTCATCTCTTGGTGTAACAATAAATTAAAATTAACACACTTGACTTGAGTTTCACTGAAAATATTCAAAATCTACATGTGTTTCAGGTGGTTAACTCATTATCAAGAGTAAACAATGTTACGAATTTCAAAATGATTAAGCGCAGATCATTAGATACCCTTGAAGTCTTGAAGACACGGAGGTTTCGCTCATCTCTTGGTGTAACAATAAATTAAAATTAACACACTTGACTTGAGTTTCACTGAAAATATTAAAAAATCTACATGTGTTTCGGGTGGTTAACTCATTATCAAGAGTATACAATGTTACGAATTTCAAAATGATTAAGCGCAGATCATTAGATACCCTTGAAGTCTTGAAGACACGGAGGTTTCGCTCATCTCTTGGTGTAACAATAAATTAAAATTAACACACTTGACTTGAGTTTCACTGAAAATATTCAAAATCTACATGTGTTTCAGGTGGTTAACTCATTATCAAGAGTATACAATGTTACGAATTTCAAAATGATTAAGCGCAGATCATTAGATACCCTCGAAGTCTTGAAGACACGGAGGTTTCGCTCATCTCTTGGTGTAACAATAAATTGAAATTAACACACTTGACTCTTAAGTTTCACTGAATATATTAAAAACTCTACATGTGTTTCAGGTGGTTAACTCATTATCAAGAGTATACAATGTTACGAATTTCAAAATGATTAAGCGCAGATCATTAGATACCCTTGAAGTCTTGAAGACACGGAGGTTTCGCTCATCTCTTGGTGTAACAATAAATTAAAATTAACACACTTGACTTGAGTTTCACTGAAAATATTCAAAATCTACATGTGTTTCAGGTGGTTAACTCATTATCAAGAGTATACAATGTTACGAATTTCAAAATGATTAAGCGCAGATCATTAGATACCCTCGAAGTCTTGAAGACACGGAGGTTTCGCTCATCTCTTGGTGTAACAATAAATTGAAATTAACACACTTGACTCTTAAGTTTCACTGAATATATTAAAAACTCTACATGTGTTTCAGGTGGTTAACTCATTATCAAGAGTATACAATGTTACGAATTTCAAAATGATTAAGCGCAGATCATTAGATACCCTTGAAGTCTTGAAGACACGGAGGTTTCGCTCATCTCTTGGTGTAACAATAAATTAAAATTAACACACTTGACTTGAGTTTCACTGAAAATATTAAAAAATCTACATGTGTTTCGGGTGGTTAACTCATTATCAAGATTATACAATGTTACGAATTTCAAAATAAGTAAGCGCAAATGATTAGATACCCTTGAAATCTTGAAGACACGGAGGTTTCGCTCATCTCTTGGCGAAACAATAAATTAAAATCAACACACTTAAGTCTTAAATTTCACTGAATATATCAAAAACTCCACATGTCTTTCGAGTGGTTAACTCATTATCGAGACTATACAATGTTACGAATTTCAAAATAAGTAAGGGCAAATGATTAGATACCCTTGAAGTCTTGAAGACACGGAGGTTTCGCTTATCTCTTGGTGAAACATTATGTTAGAAACAATAAATTAAAATTAACACACTTGACTCTTAAGTTTCACTGAATATATTAAAAACTCTACATGTGTTTCGAGTGGTTAACCCATTATCAAGAGTATATTATGTTACGAATTTCAAAATAAGTAAAGGCAAAAGATTAGATACTCTTGAAGTCTTGGAAATTTCGATAGCCAAAAAAAAAATTTACCTATTTGCAATGACCAGGTGGATTTTCCCTGAAACCAGTGTTAAATTCTGTGGTTTCGGTTATATAAGTGAAAGCTGTAGGTACATTTTGAAATTCAGTAACATTATATAGTCTTGATAATGGTTTAACCACCGGAAACATATGTAAAGTTTCTAATATATTCAGTGAAACTTAAGCTAGGAGTGTTCGGTGTTCGACCGGTAACCAAATCGATTTCTATGCACAAAACTACATGGAAGAATTTAATAACATCATTTCACAAATTAAAACATTAACCGAACAGTAGAAAATCTTAATGAATTATCAATAAGTCTAATATATTAAATAAAAAACAGTTGGCTGGGTTTCACAAAATTTATAATAAATAACTCGACAATTGTTTGGGGGTGTTACCCCATTTTCCAAAGTTAGAATGAACAACACTTTTTGACCAACATTCTTATATACCTACACATCGTTAACTGCAATGGACTTAAGGCTATTATCGATGTCTCGGAAGGAGAGGAACAGTTAAATATACACGTAGAAGTATTAAATTAGATCTGAGAATTACCGAATAACAAAGGTCTTAAATTGAGAAATTGAGGAAAGGAACAATGGTGTTAAACTGAAGTTAAGTTGATCATTTAATATTTGCTTTTTTTTCGGTATGCATCAGAAATTTCCACTTGTTCTAAAAGATCAAGAGTTTTACTCGTCATTTGTGGGTGCAGCAATTTCACTAAGTTTGAATCTATGAACAGGTTATTGTGAATGCAATGTGTTGAAAGTGCCGTAGAATTTTTGTTATTTAATATGGATAATTTGTGTTCTTTCATTCTGGTTTCGATGCTTCCTCCTGTTTGGCCTATGTAGTATGCGTCACAATCAGGACAATTAATCTGGTATACTCCACTCCTATCTCTTGTGGCCTGTTTCTCCTTATTAAATAAAAATTAACCCAAATTTCTTCGGTTCGTGCTAATAGTTTTAATATTATGCTTCCTCAATCTTTTTTCGATTTTATCCGTGAAATTTGGTATGTGATTGAAATTGTGGAATTTTTTATTATTATCATCTTCTGTATTTGTAAATGGGAGAATGGATTTCATCAGTCGTGCATGGTGCTTTTTAGTTATTAATTTGTCAATAATCTATTCCGAGTAACCGTTATTTTTTTCTAATTGTTTAATTATGGAGAATTATTAGTTGCAAAACAATTATCCTGGGCAACAAAGGTCAGAATATATGCAGGGCTATAATCAAGCCGACAGTTTTATGCGGATTTGAAAGCTAGTACCTCAAAAAGAGAAAAACTTAATCATGAAGTTTTCGAGAGGAAAATATGAAGAAATACTTCTGGAGAGATAAAATCAGAAGACGAACAAGAGCGGAGAAAATATAACCAGGAATTAGAGAAAGTTTACGGTCATTCAACACCAATTTCTTAACGACTTTTGGTGCTTTTGATTCAGTCAATTACTCCGACCTCTTCAACACCATGTAAAATTATGTATATGGTGCATAAAAGGAGATCCTTTTCATAAATTATGTCAGCAATATGGTTCAAGAGGAAAGGATAAAGAAGTAACACGTTTTTAAGCACAGTTTAATAACGCAATACGAAGTATACCCTAAAGGAGCTACTATGCTTTTCGAATTAATTGGGACAAAGGATAAAAAACAATATTTTCGTAAAATCTTAACTTTTAATGAAGTAAATACATATAAAATAGCGTAAATTCTCCATATTAATATGAAGTACGTTCTCCTTTCACAGAAATAACTTCAATTCGTCATCATGAAACCACATTGCATTTATAATCATTTTTTCTTTTGTAGTGCAAATTCATTTCTGCCAGTCGTTTCTTTAAAATATTCCATAAATTCTCAATGGGATTGAGATCAGGTGAATTCCCCGGCCGACCCAGTACTTTTATTGCATTCTCACGTATAAAGGCCTGCACTTGTTTGTATTTGTGGCAGGGAGCCAGGTCGTGCTGAAATGTTCCATCAAAGCTTTCATGAATGAGACAATCCTGGTGCGCAATATTTCCATATATTTCACTGAATTCATCATCCCTGTTATAGGAGCTAATCGTCCAGTGCCAATGGTTGTGAAAAAACCCCAAAACATTTGTTTCGAAGAATGTTTTACTGTTTGATGGATGTGATCAGGCCGCAAAGTTTCCCCATCACTTCGTCTAACAACACTTGATTTTTACCCTTGTACGAACAAATGTGTCTCATCACTAAAAACCACCTTCCTCCAGTCGTCCACAGTCCACGCACGGTTCTTTTTGGCCCTTGCTAAACGTTCCTTCATCATTTTCTGGGTAAGCAGTTGAACTTCTCATTCTTCTTGCCTTACGGCCAACCTTCAGCAGTCGTTTTCGCACAGTTGAGGTGCTCGCCTCCACACAAGAAACCATTAAATCCTTTCGAAGATCAGTGCTTGTCTTTCTCGGATTAATTTTGCTATTTCTTATCAATAATTTCTCTGTTCTTGGAGTAGTTTTGCGTTTGCGGCCACAGTTTCCTTTTCTTTATGGATACGATTAGCCACAATCTTCAAATGTTTTTAAAATTCTCGAAACGCTTGACTTTCCCACACCAACAGCTTCAGCTATATCTCTTACAGTCACTGATGTGTGTTCATTAAGCGCGATAATTTTGGAACTCTTCCTCGGAGTGATATCCATCTTTGGACAAGACAATACAGCACTTATCAAAATTGGAACCACCATCTGTCGCACCGGTAGGCTCACAACTGAATTGCTGGCGAGGTAAAACCGGTCAGAATGTAAATGATGGTGAAGGTCGAACCCTCACGTCAGCTCAGGTAGTAAACAAGCAGGTGTGAGGGTTTTTGGACCACCCTGGTACTCACATACTTATTGCTGTAACTCAAATAAAGAAAAAAAATGTTTGTCCCAATTGATTCGAACAGCATAGTATTATATACATTATATTTTGATGAGTCGATTCTCAGTAATTCCAACCTGCGATAATTCTAACCTCTCTATAATTCCAAGTTATCAGGAGTTCCTTACAAAATCTCTTTATATTTCGAACTGGATCAATAAATTTTTATGCACTTTGTAATTCGAACGAAAATATCATTGCTATATATAAAAACGACTCGTTAATTTGAACACATCGCCGTCCAATACTCGACAATTCAAAGTTGCAGAGAGAAAGAGACAGGCAAAAAGATTTTGCAACAAGTTCAAACTTGTATCAACGTACACGAACCCTTGTTTTTGTTTTGATTAGTTTGTCTATTCGACACACACTTCCGCACGAATTGGTTTGTTTAGTTATATTTCAGTTACTGTTGATCTTTCGTAGGTATACAGATTAAAAGCTTGTGTTAGCTATGAGCCCTAGAAAGTATAAATGTTTGACTATTGCTGAAAAAAAGAAGTTAATCGAAAAAGTAGAGGAAGGTGGGAAGGACTGGTGAGACTTCATCCTCCCTCTTAGTTTGGAGGGAGGGATAAATTTGGTTTGGTTAAAAATGGTTTGGGAATAAAGTTTATCCAGAGCAGGGGTGTAATGGAGCTGGATCGCGTGGGAACGGCATTCCCACTGTGGTTTCATTCAGTGAAAAAAAAAGAGAACTAGCCGAGTATGCTAGTGAGCTTGATTTGCAACTACAGAAAGTTGGTCGAATTTTGGGTACGAGATGGGTTTCCAGTTCATTCAAAACTGTTATGGCCGTTTGGTATGGATATCAAGCATTGTACTCCCATTTTAAGAAGGCCCAAGAAGACGAGAACAGAACAACAACCGACCGAGCAATGTACGGTGGGTTGATTAAGCGCTTGACATCAACTCAGTTTCTGTCAGATTTGGCGATAATGTATGACATATTAGCTGAATTAACAATGATTTCAGAATGTCTTCAAAATAGAAAGGCAACTGTTGTTTATGCAGACAAACTCATAAGAAGGTCAATTGCTTTTTTCAAGTGCCTTAAAGAGAAACCTGGAACTAAGACTCTTGAGGCCAAGAGAGCTGCAATCACTGATAATTTTTGTGATGTTCCCTTGATATGTAGAAACAACATAACTGCTATTAATGACCAGCAGTTGCTATCAAGTGTTATCAACAACCTTAAACTGAGACTTTTCACAATAACAAGCAGTAACGAACCATCTACACCCACAGGGGCCAACAATTATGAAAAATAATATGAATCTCTCTTCTCAGAACTGAAAGTACTTGAAAGTAACAACTGAACAATACAGTGAACAAGAAATAGAACATCTCTGTACAAGATTTAGGTTGAATGCCAACAAAATTTTGAACAGCTCCATAGATTACCTGGAAAACAGCACTTCGATTCCGAAGGACTTAAACCCTCTGATAAACTGCAAAAAGCTTATTCCTTGCAGTTCAGCAAAGTGTGAACGTGGCTTCAATCACATGAATATTATTATATCTCCGACACAGAGAGGAGTCAATCATAACGAATTATTGAGTCGACTTAGTTCAATCTCATTGCAGTGCAAGCGAAAAACTTTATCACTAAAATTTTTCTACAATTACTGTAAAAGTTACTGCACAACAGTATTGGTTGTCCTCCTCTCTTGTCTCTTGTCGTTTCGAAGTTTCGTGTTCTTAGGCAAAAGACCAACTTGCTAATTCAATCCCCCATTTGGTTTAAGGAGTCTACATTCAATGGAGTTGCTAATAAATGTCACATTCACTTTAACTCCATAGAAGTTATTATTAGGAGTGAACATAGGAAATTGACTAAAATTAATTGTTTCTATTAATTATATAAATTGATTATTAAGTCATTAGTTAGTTTTTTAGTTTTTTTTTGTATTATATTGAGCTCTGTGTTATATTTCTTTAATTTTATTTATTTAGTTATTATTCAACAATATCTCATTATTTTCGATAATTGGGTATTATACCTTGGTTGAGAATAAAGAACCTTTTAGTATTACTAATATTCAAGTCAAGAAATTTCGGATATACTAGGTGGAATTACTCAAGGCTTGATGTAAGACCGTCACAATAGACGGTTTCCATAGATAGGATATCACCCGCATAGCTCTAATTCTCTTCTAACCCCCCGCGGTGGATTTATAGTATGACTGGGCAGTAATAGACGCTCTTTTTGTTCTGCTAGAGTAACAAAATCGACGATATAGTCTATTGTGTTCCTTTCTATTTATTAAAAATTGTTTTACGAACTCAAAAGTGAAATGGAATAGATAATTAATTTTGATTATTATATATACACAATATGTACATAATAATTAAAAAATGGTTTAATCTTGCTACGTTTTATTTTTAACGAAGTTAAATGAAAGCTTCAAAAATTTACTATGTATAGGGACATTTAGGGCAGGAAGATCGCTGTTTTCTCATTTTTTCTTATGTAAGGAAAACGTCCAATATTCAAGAAACTTTGATTACGTGATATTTCACCACCCATCAATTTGGAAAGTCAAATGCGGGCTATACCGGTGAGTTTTCCATTTAAGTATAATTCATTCAGCAATACAGTCATTGCAACTGTTCTTTTTCTATTCATTTTGTTCAATTCTTGGTTTCGAGATTCAATAAAGGATAAAGGTTGTCTCCGAGCCGAAGCGAATATCAATTCTACCAAACTGAAGAGATCAAGCAAAAACACTGAATGGGCGTTTAACCTCTGCTGGAGATTTTGTTTGTTTATTTCATCACGAAATTTGCATTGTATAAACTTCGATATCCCATTCTGCTTCCAAATGTAGTCTAAACCGATATTATAATACCTTCTGAAAATATTATTACCTCCATTCATTTGAAATTTTAGAATTAATCGAAAAAATGTCATACTTGAACTGGTTATATAACCTGTACGATATGAGATTTCCAACATCCTTCAAGGGATAATGTTAGAGAATATTGAAATCAATGTCACACTTGATGGACGCACAATACAATGTGTTTTTTTTACGAAAAACTCATCAGTTATGATCCGTCCGTCGTCAAGAGAGATATTATTCTTTAAAATAAGTGGTGTTTTTTTTAGGTATTGCACTTTAAGTTGTCATTACTGTTGAAGATGGCGACCGATATAACAGCTGAAAAGTGATTTATTCCCAGTTTGGTTTGGCAATTCATCATAAATAGACTCACGCCTGAACAATGCTTGCAAATAGTGCAATTTGATTTCGAAAATAATGGTTCTGTGCGGAATACGTATCGCGCACTACGTCCATTTTATCGACGTAGCACTTCTAATTGAATGGCTACGTCAACAAACAAAACTGCCGCATTTGGAGTGAAGATAAGTCTCAAGTAGGTATATGTCAAACCACCGTTACATCCAGAAAAACTGACTGTTTGGTGCACTTTATGAGCCGGTGAAATCATTAGTCCGTACTTCTTCAAAAACGATGATGGCCAGAACGTTACAGTCAATGGTGATCGGTATAGAGCCATGATTACTAACTTTTTCATTTCTGAATTGAACAACCATGATGTCCAGGAGCTGTGGTTTCAACAAGACGGCGCAACATGTCACACAGCTCGTGCCACAATCGATTTATTAAAAGACGCGTTTGGTGACCGCCTAATTTCACGTTTTGGACCTGTGAATTGGCCTCCAAGATCTTGTGATTCAACACCGCTAGACTACTTTCTGTGGGGCTATGTAAAGTCATTGGTCTATGGCATAGACTCTATGCGGATAAGCCACAAACGCTTGGCCATTTGGAAGACATATTGGCCGTGCGTGTTATTGCCGATATACGGTCACAAATGTAGGAAAAAGTCATCGAAAATTGGACGACCAGATTGGACTACATCAGCCGTGGCGGTCATATGCCAGAAATCATATTCAAAATGTAATGCCACAAGATTATCTTTCGAATAAAAAAACATTTGTCAATCGAATGATCCATCGTTGTTTTTTCTTACGTAAACATATATTTTTTTTCAAAACAATTTCTGATGTATCAAAATCATTGAATATTACAATTCGTTCTGAAACTGGTGAATAATTAATTCGAAATTTATTCAATTTATAAAACACTCCATTATACAATCAAACAACTTTTAGCATTTCAATGAAATGAAATCAAACACCGCCGTTTAATCTTCTTTCTTTTTCATCCCCATCTCGTGCCTAGAGCACATTGAGAATAAATCTTCATCCAGTTTGTTAGGTATCGTCATAAAATCTAATATGATTACATAATTATTATGAGGTTGTCCAATTCCCAAGACAACATAAATTCCCTTCCAAATTAACACATTAAATTGTAGATGGAAGGAGAGCTAGTCTTTGGAATTTCGTCATGACGGCTATTTTTTATTTCAAACCAAACCAGATGTGTGTTGAGACGCTTCGCTATTAGTTTAATTCTTCCCCGAAAAGCAACAATTTACCAAAATTATAAGCGGTCTTTGAGGTGTTGGTAGCCGCGCAGTTCAATGTGTTTCTCTCCTCTTCCTCCTTCTTCTGCTTGTGTACAGCTTCGGAAAACTATCGCATTAATGAAGTTAGTAGAGACACCGGCACGAAACCAGTGGCGGGTAACCTTGTGGAAACAGCAATGTGTTCATCTGTAAGAATTCTTCTTAACGGCAACCGGTACCACAAATTATATCAGTTTTACTGAAATAATAAATTTTTTATTTCATTTTTCCGAGCTTTCTATTAACCGAACAACAGAACCAAACAAAACTGAGAGGCATGAGGTTTCCTGTGATGATAAATTCAAGTATTTTCCTTGCTTGGATGTCAATTGCAGATGGCGCCACTTACGGTGTAACAAATCTGTTTCGAATCATCCAATATTTTATTCTGCTTAAATAATGAAGGGATCATCATGCAATATTTATCAACTGTTCACCATATAACAACAGTTCAATTAATCAGTATCTTCTATATCTTTTCAAATCGTGTAAGTATATTATACACAAATATATATGAACACATATGTTTGCACACACCAATATTTTTGGTGCTAATGACACTGAATGAAATATTTAAGAAAATGAATACAAAAACATTCGATCAAAAAGTCCAAATTAATCAAAAGAATGTTATAGAAACGCTAGCTATGTGATTGCCTTCATTAATGTGTACCTTGCCTCCATCATCCTTCGAGGGATAAATGTAACAGAAATATTGAAATCAATGCCACACCTGATGGAAGTGTAAGACAGCTGTTACGTTCCACAAGAAACTCGTCCGTTGTACCATGTCCATCGAAGTGTGCCATTAGGGTTCATTATTTGACGGTTCTTCACTTGGAGTCATACGATGCTTAGAGAATGAAATCGTTGGCTCACTTCGATGGACCTGGTATATACATATATAGATACATATATTTTTTTGATAATGATATATGTATTATATATCTATATAATTTTAATATATATCACATATATTAAAATTGTTTACTCAACAATAACAGAGCTCAAAATTGCAAAAACTTATTTCCTGTTAACGTTTCGTTACTAATTGTAGCTTCGTGAGGATGAAACTCCGTGATTGATTTTGAAGCTTTGACAAAGCAACAATTTGTAACAAATCGTTTGCAATAAATAAATTTTTTCACGTTTATCGTCTGTTTAATTTTGAGAATATCAATTTTTTGTAAAAATACTAACAGACAATAAGAATCATATACTCAAGGCAGTCTTATATAACATATCAAATTGATTTATATATTTTATGGTTAATATCGAGAAATATTCAAAATATGAGTTTTCATTCCCAATACATTGAGAACTATGATACAGCGTCCTAAAATATACAGATATCAGATATTTTTTTGTTAAACTTTCACATAGTGGAAAAATAAAATACCTATTTCAATCCTATTATGAATGAGATCAAGTAAAAACACTAGGAAAATATTAATATACTTGAAATCATAACAAAATAATTCTCACTGGTAAAGTTTTCATTAGCGTGAAAAATATATTTTGTTATGATGGAAACGATGGCCAATAAATTTGAGGAGATTAACCTCAGTTCCCATCATGAAGTGAGTCTCCACTGTATAAAAGAGTGTTAATGATAGGATAACCACCATTCAATAGCATGCTTTGAAGGGAAAACAAGGTATCATTGCAAAACATGAGTGAAAACCAGTTAAAAATATTTAAAAGAAAGGTTATAAATCTGAGTTATAGGTAAAGTTTTCTGTGTATCACAGGATGAATTATCTAATTTTTCATAGAATCAATTATTCATTGAATATACAATTGAAAATATAATTCTCACAGAAAATCGAAGAGAGATTCAGTTATCACGTAGCAAAATCACTTTTACTTCCACAAAGAAACGAATAACACAGATTTTTGACCCATTAAACAAAATAAATTACTAAGTAAATTTATATATTGGATTTTTTTTTGTTAATGAGTAAAAAACACGTACCACAAGATCATTCTATTTATAATTGCTATAATTGTCTTATGAAGTTGAATTCGATATCCCAAAATCTCGATGAATGAATAAAATCACATGAGTGTACTGAAAACGAATACATCTCTCAATATTCATAAGATTCTGAGAGTAATTACATTTATTATGTTCAGTAAAATTCGGTAATCTACACGTTGATACTCCATTAAGATATAATACACCAAAATACTTGATAATCCCAAAATTTGTTCTCATTCGTGCTCAAATTATTGGAATATATTTTAGATGGTTTTGCATGCTCCTAATGCTGAAGTGAACTTACATATTACAATTGAGCACTATTTTGGTAATAAGAAATACAAAAACAGTCAAAGGTTAGCGATAAATATTTTTATTGTTTTACTAACTTTAAATTATTTTCCTGAAAGAAATAGTGTTTAACTTGATTTGATTAAAATTTTATAGCTTCATCTTTATTGGTTGTTGAATGTCTGATACTAAAAGAACGTAGGAAAGTTGACCTGAATTTCTGAAAATCTTTCTTGTGAAGCTTCTTCTAGCTTTGCCAAAAAGAAAGAGATGATTTGCACTGATTGGCATTATTGAAGGGTTATATTATTGAAATAGAAAAAATTGTGATAATGAAACTGGTACCTATAAAGTACAGCTCTTTGGAAATATAATATAAATAAATGAAAAGATGTATAAATTAAATATGAACTAGAATATACCTGGCTAATTCTCAAAAAAATTAGAAAAAAGGTATTGTTAATGTGGCGAAATATTTTTATTATCATTATAGAGATTCTTATGATATTATAAAAGAGTGTAACGTAATTGTCTCAAGGATTATACTGGTCCAAAAACATTTTGTTGGAGACGACTTGGCAACGACTTTTAAGGGGGATAGGTGGGTTGTTACTTAAATTGAAAAAATGAGGGAATGATAGCACAGTGAGGAAAGGATTTTTCTTAGAAATTAAATCAAATAAAATATTTTTCAATATCTCAATCAATTTATTTATTGCAAAACTTAATATTAGGAGACCTACAGACTTTATAATAACCAAGGTAAAAATGTTGACATTTTTTGAAGCACTCAAAACACGATAGTGTTCTAAACTGGAGCATATTATTCGTGAAATTAAAAAAAATTTCTTTTTCTTCAATTTAGCTTCTGCTTCTGTGACTTCATGTTTTCGTGCCATCTCTTTCTTATATCGCTCTAAAAAAAACATACAACCGTGAATTTCCTGAATTCATTATGATTCCCTTACACAACCGTGATTTCCCCACTAAGAAATAGTATGAGGGAATGACGAAAAAAACATTAAAAGTACAAAAGCTGCGAACATAACCTTACTTTTCTATGGCAATGCATACCAATCAAATACGCTCAAAAACACAAGTAGTTTATAATGAATAAACAAACTCTTACCTTTTCTTAACACAGTGTGCGGGAATGACACCAGAAAATGTAAATTAGAATAATTATTCTTTTAAAGTATTTTTAACAATACTGTTGATCAGTAGCTTTTGAGTTCGCCGAATTTTTTTGATAGTAGGGCTACCACATTATTAAAAATATAACGCTGCGTTCAGTTTGATTTAAAATTTCACTCTTATTTCACTGTCATAAAAATTATCAGGGAATGATTCGCCTTTTAAGGACACATCAGAAAATGTAATTTGTGTTTATCTCTTAGTGTTTTTTACTTACAAATATGCATTTTTGAAAAGATAAAACTATTATAAATGAATAAAAAATAAACTATTTAATTTTGTTTCGGAAAAGTTACCTAAAATATTTGAAAAGGTTTTGAAATTCGATAGTTAGGACACAATGAGGGAATGATTTTTGAGGTGTATATTTATGAAATGTTTTTCATTTATAACAGTGGAAACAAAATTTATTCATAATTTAGTGCACTTTGTGATGAAATTTCATGAGAGAATATTCTTAATTTCAACTTTCGATCCCATTTTATAGAAATCAGCAAGGACAACAATTTCGATTTCATTTGAGAATCAGCCACCTATGAATATACCTCATACCTTATAAAATAAACTGAAAATATGCAGGTATATTTCCGGTTATTATATATGTTACTGCAGATATGTGCATATTTTATTCGACCTAACTTAAATTTCGGTATTTAAAGAAATATTCAGTCAGAATATCGATAACTTCCCAAGAGAAGATTATTTTTCATCCTCAAAGGATTCTGATGAATGCTAGTTTTTCAGATGAAAAAAAGAAACGCCGATTCCGAACGACCCCAACAACACAGCAGGAAACGAACCCACCAGCACCAGCACACCGAAAGGTCTATAGGGTCACTATTCCGTTCGGCTATATTGTAGCCGAATTTTGTAGCTAGATTCTACTCAATTCTAACTAAATCTACTAAGTGTTAGCAATTAAATGTTATACGTATTAGATAACAAGAAACCATACAAAAAATGTTGATCTATATGTAATTATCAAATGATATCATTATTGATATATTATTATTCGCTTGAATTGATACCTTCTTTTTCCGTTGGTTGAAATATGTTTTTACCAAATACCTAACTGCCATCAAATACAATCAGTATCCTGAATTTGTGAAATATTATTGCGTTTTGGTTGCAATTACAATAATTTTTTATTTCATAATAGTTTTACTAAAAAACCTTTATCGCGATCTTGATTTTTTACTTTCTCAAGAATTTAATGAAAATTAATTATACTTAGGTATGATGACTAGAGCACGGTTCGTGTTAAATTATAAAAAATATTTATATTTTCTGTACCTAATATGGTTCGTACCGTTTACCTACCCACCTTCTCTGCCACTGAGAAATAAGACAACAGAGAGAATGCGAGTCCATTCCCTGGCAGTCTGCTCGCTTAGGCCCCTCCCCGCCTGCCCCTTCTTCATCACTCGTTAGTTGAGTTGTAAGAACGGCCTGTCAACTGCTTTCCTGCCTCTACTCTGTAGTTTAGTTGCCCGTAGTCTGTATAAGCATTTCAAACTGTGGCCGGTCGTACCCAACTCTGCGTTGTGTGTTCATTATCCAACTACATACCATGTGCTGCCGCAATGAGCTTATACGCAGCAATAACAAGTGACAACCGTAACCGAATCATGACGTATCACTCAATCGGAACCAAACGAATAACCTGACGGCATTTCCACCTAAGAACCAATGAAACACAGCCCGCCAACTTTTAAATTCGTTTTGTGCCGCATTGTTTTGGAATGTAGATTCGATCTAAGCTGTTGTTTTGAACGTTGAGTTTTTTGTTAAACTATGAATGTTACTTCTAGTGCGGGATTATGGTATAAAAATATTGTGAGATAAGTTTTAGAGACAAAGTGTTCTTACCGTCGGATGAACCTGTGGTGTTTTGAATAACAATTCATTGAACATTCTCCTACGAATGATCATGAATCAGAACCATGAAATTCCTCGTTTTCTCTTTGTGCATGTGAAAAGCGCTACTCACCACAACAAGAAGACTGTGTCCAGGATCATCCTGGAAACTTCAAACTTTCAGGGATAATCCCTTTTGCTCGAAAATCAAAATATTGCCACGGTTTATGTACAGTTAGTTTTGGTGATTTGGTGCCAAAAGTGATATGTGATTGGGTGTGCGATGCCCGAAAAGGAAGCGGATTTTCAGACAGCAATGTCTGCCGGTTTGCCTCTTCAGTTTCCGTCGGCTTTCGCAGCCTTCCATGCGCCCCTTCCTGTTGATCAAAGGACTCATGAAGGAAGGTACATTTGGGATCCCAGGATGCAGCCTCCAAATGCACCAACGTTCCATCCCCCGGCACCTCCTCCAGGGTGAGTTTCTTCTAGCTAAAGACAAATAACCATCGAAATGATTATTAGTAAACATCGAAATATATGACTGACTTTTCTATTTGATAAAATGAAGAAAAATATTTTTATTAACCATTATATATAGTGGGTATTCGATCGACTAAATATTTGAATAACTCCTGCTCAATGTACAACTTTCTCATAATTTAAAAATATGTATCGGTAATTATGATGAATAATATCAGCTGAATTCGTCAAATTTTTTCAATTAACTAGATACGAGTATATAGCTAATTCGGGCTGCTAGGAAATCTGTCATGAAGAATACAACAAGGTTACAACTGTTGAATTAACTTGATTGTTATCCCATCACCAATGGGATAACACTCCGAAACATAGGTATGTCGAGTAAATTACTCAAATGATTTTTGAGGGTCGTCAAGTATCTTAAGTAATAATAGAAATAAATCTTCTTCGATAACAGATAACAAGTGAAACTATAATTAGGCATTCTTAGATAACTCTTGGATAAGTTGGAACCTATCAAATAGGTATAACTATGCTGTGACAGAATAATAATGTTATGAGTTAAATTACAAAGAAAAATTTCTTCCGTTTTGATTTTGCTGTTTCTTCAGGATTCATTGTTTCAATTATTATATTATCTTTATCTCCATATTTCATTTTATGTTCAATCGATTGTAGATCAAGTTTTTTGTTCTAATTATTTTCATTGGTGTAAATAATCTACAAAACAGTTATATTTTCGAGAAATATGAGACGTTAGTATTCCAATCAAATAATTTTTCTAGAGGTTTATTAAACTTAAAAAATTTTGAATAGTTAAAGCCATTTCTGTTTTTTTAAGTACAAGGGCTCACTCAACAGACAGTTTAATAACTACTATCCTATAAAAGAAGCCCCGTTCATAGACAAACGCTGAAATAAGGGTAAAAGTAGCTCTGAGTTCAATTATTACCTATGTATGCACTCATCAAATCAAAGAAGTTCAAACTTCAAAATCAAAAGATGGTCAATGATAAGATGTTGAAAGATTTTTCCTGATTATCCAGGATTCCAGTTTTTTATTGGATTATAGCTTGGATTAAGTAGAATATTTTCTTCTTCAATGTTGGACCTATAAGTAATGCATATAATTTGCACAATTTATACAAATACTTGACATAAATTTACATGAAATTTCCATATGAATACTCTTCGTCATCTCTAATCTTCGAGTGCCTTCAATATTATGGTAAAATTAAGTATGATCTGACATGTTTAACAATTCTTTTCGATTTCTTAGGTGTATAGATGAGTCAATTCATATTAATTGGTTACAAAATTGTAGTTTTATCTATGCAGAACAGAGTGATTTCATTATGCGATGAAAATAATTTCTAAAACAACAAATTGTTTTAAAACTAAACCTGCTCAATTATGTATGAGGAGTTCTTGAACTTCAAAATAATATGAAACAAAATTTTACGTAGTAACAATGAATATTAAATCTTCAAAAGCAGAAAATTTCAATATCTGGGGAAGTAGAACAGAATGTCTCTAGTGTTATCCTATAGTAATCTTAAATGGAGTTGCTGAAGCTGAAAGCTAACAGAATACAAAGAGCTGAAAACTTCAATGTTACCGATAGGTATGGCCATGATTTTATTGCCTACGCAAGTGCAGGTTTTTGAACAATCTCATACATCTCGTTTCTTCTTAGAATACTCATAGAAACTGTCCGACATTCACACAAAAGGGATCATGAGTTTGTTCAAATCCAAAAGATTTTCAGGTAATACGTCACTGTTACAAGGCGATGTAGCTACCCGAAAAAGATTTTATTGTGGCAAAAACGGAAAGGGGATGCATTTATAGGTTCGAGACATGCCTTCAAAAAGAACATGATGAGTGGCTTATCCTGGCTTAACTATGTCGTTAAAATGTTTGTTATTCTTAATGTTCCGGTTCTAAATATTGAGCTCTACTGTTTGAAACGATAAAGAGCAGAAAATCTACAATTAGAAGGTTACCTAAATATATACTCAGTCAAAAGGAGGAATTTTGTACACATTTTGACCTTGCACACACGCACCTCACACACACACACATATATATATATATATTCAGTGTTTAATTGGGATTGCAGTCCAGGACAGGAAAATAAGTTACCTATTTAGTATTTTCCAAGCTTTGGAAATGTTTATTTTCTTCTTCAGGGCTAAAATAGTACAATATCAACAGTTTATATAACAAGGCACTATTGAAAATTGTTTTTACAATTAGTGTCAAGTTAGTCCGTTACATTTGTTTCTTGAATTTTGAAAATAAGTATGAGTATTCCCAAATGCATTGGGTTCGAATATTATTGCATTCTACGTGTTTAGTACTTCAAGGAAGCAACGACACTTACTGTATTTCTCAATTCTCCTTTTCAAGTGAATTGTTTCCAAATGTTTCCAAGGGCGTTTTATGACTAACGAAAAGAGAATGAATTTATTTTTTGTATTCGGAGTGGTTTTTTCGGCAAATAGGATATCAGAATATGATACATTAATCAGAAGAACCAATCAGATTTATATATATATATATATATGTTGAAAAATACAGTTAGTGTCGTTGCTGGCTTCAACTACTAAACACGTATGCATTTGAAAATACTCTTACTTATTTTCAAAATTCAAAAAACAATTGTACTTTCGGTCTAACTTCACAGTAATTGTAAGAAAAATTTTCAATATTGCCTTGTTATATAAACTGTTAATATTGTACTATTTTAGCCCTGAAGAAGAAAATAAACATTTTCGGAATCTTGGAAAATAAGATAAATTGGTAACTTATTTTCCTGTCCTGGGCTGCAATCCCAATTAAACACAGAAAATACATTCTACAGTCGTGAAAAATTCAACTATATATATATATATATATATATATATATATATATATATATATATATATATATATATATATATATGAACATATGTACAAATTATCGGTATAGCCTGCACTTGAAATCAGCCGTTGACACATATTTCGAGCTTGTTGGTTTTCATCAGAACAGCGTAGCCAAGCTCAAGTTATCCGAATTTGCTACGAAAAGTACGAAAATATCTAAGTAAAATGTTAATTAAAAAAATATCAAAAATGTTTCACATACCAAAATTAACAGTAAAATAAATTACTTGTCTGCTCATTACTCAAATGAACTATTTATTCATTTCAAAGATTTTTATAAAATTGCAAAATGTAGCGAAATGTCGACAATAAACTTATTTTGCTAAGAATATTCATTCTTAGTTTTCAGTGTGTGTGTCTCTCTGTACGCCTGTAAAAAATTCTATATAACAAGTTGCCAGAAAAATATAAATACGGAAAGAAAGACATATGCTAAATACTTGAGCTCGTGTTTATTAAACAGCTATCCATTTTCTTTTCGCAGAAAAACAATTTTTTCTGAAACTAGCATATCAGGAAATTGAAAAACTGGACTAACAAATTGCGAATTAATTTAGGAATCAATATAATACTTATACCTTGTTCTGCGTGTTGCTTTACATATAGTTAAAACAAGTTTTTTGTAGATTCTAGTATGAGAAGTAGATATCCTGTCAAACAGTATTCTCCAAATTACTTATGAAATACTTATATAGAATATTGACTAGCACAAATATTTTTTGTCATACTCATTAACCAAGATATGACAATTGTTCAGTTTCCTAAAAGTGGAGTAAGTTTGTCGTTATGACCCAATGTGAATTTTTCCCTTAGAATACTGAAGAAATCGGTTGAAACGTTTTTAATGAAATTCAGTAGGTAATATCAATTAATACTTACAGCATTTATATGAAAACTATCTAACAAAACAGAAATAATAAAAACTCAAAAAAAAAATCTAATGTCAGTTATAATTATGAATGGTTGATTTTGAAAACAATTCTATTAGTATTATAAGTGAATTATTAACATTTGAAAAATATTAAAATAATTTCAAACTTTAGAATTATCGAACTAGTAAGTATAATAACTCGAACAATTTTCTCGTTTTTATTGTCATAACGTTTTCTTATATTAAACTCATTTCCTGCATCGTTATATTAAAAAGACCCAGATTTTCAGTATTTGCGAAGAATATAATCGGATTGAATGAGTTTTGAAAAAAATTTTTTTCTTAATATAATAAAATTTATTGAGACACATTCCTTACATTGTAAAATTACATTGTCAATTTACTGATTGAAATGAATGATGATACACATACTTCATTTTCGGATTGAATTCAAGTATTTTTGAATACAAAGAAATTAATAACTTATTTAAATATATTTATTATTTATTAAAATAACTCGAAGGACGATAAAAAATCATTCAAAATTAAAATGTTAATGAAAACACTGGTTTCTAGATTTAAGTTATTAAGTCATTTTTATTATATAACTGATAAACCCTTTTACCATTACGTTGGCTTCTTCGCACTGAGTCGGATGGCGACTTCAAAGCTCAAATACAGTTATTATTTAATAAAAGTGTAAATCTAGAGACGTGATTTTGTTTCCATTTGAATTTTGAAATGGATTTACATCAAATAAGTAGCAGCCGTAAAAGTTGAAAGTTTTTGAGAGCCCTCTTTAGCTACTTTAAAGTTAAGGTTATGTGCTACTTATCCATTATTTGAATATTTATAACTGGTCCATTTTTCCTGAAAACAGATGGAATATATGTGTTTCATTTAGGCAAATATCTTGCAAAAACCAACGATTCCACTTCTAGTACTGTACACCTGACATTACTCTCCAGAGTATTGGAAAAACAAGCTATTTGTCACTCTCTAACAGTTCCATTTCTACCAAGTTCACGTAGAAGGTTGAAACATGTATGCGGCATCAGGGAACTGATGGAATAGCGCAATTACAATGTTGAAAGTAAAAACCGACATCATTATCCACAGTTCAAGACTAGCATTAAAGTGTCTTTTAAGCGATTACAATGGTAAAAACATAGTTAAATGTGAGAATAATGTTTCAGCATCCACAATTTTCTTTGTTATTTGCATTGCGTTTTTAGTTGGATTTAAGATAGTTACGAGTGAATTTCCGCTTCGCTCATAACTTTGGTTTATTTATAGTCACACTAGAGGAGGCATTGTTACTTCTTTGGTTTATAAAATGGGTAAATGAATGTTGAGAATCGTGCCTGTTTTTCAATAATAATATCAGTAGTGGGAATAGGTTTTGTTGAATCGTTATCTGGTATGTTTTCTGCTTTATTAATATCTACCAGTTAATATCACAGAAATAATTCAAAACACTTGAATTAACAGTAAACCTATCACTTGAAATTCTTAGTTCCACAAAAGTTATATATGTTCCCAATATATCTTCCGGGCTGGCACCCCATTATCAAGAGTATAATATAACTAACTAGACAAATAATTCAGATTACTTTCTCCGTGTACCCGCCTCATTGGACATATAATAATAATAATAAGTTCTTTATTCTCAACAGGTATAACACCAATTTACAGATAATAATAACAATGTTGAATACATAACTAAATAATCAGAAAAACGATTTAACTAAATAATTTAAAAAAAGATTAAACAAAGAGCTCAATCTAATCTAAAAACAAGAAGTAACTTATAACTACATTATAGCATTCAATGAAATATTACAAATAACTAAATCTCAATCAACTCATTTTAGTCGATTTTCGTTGTTCACATTACTCCTGATAATAAATTCTGTGGAGTCAAAGTGAATGTCACAATTATTGGCAACTCTATTGAATGTGTACACTCCATAAACCAAATGGGGGATTGTATTAGGGAGTTGGTCCTCGGAGTCTCTAGGTGGAATAATTCTGTATTACGAGAATTTTGCCTAGGCACACGAAATTTCAAAGCAAACAAGAGTGGAGGACAATCAATATTATTGTGCAGTAATTTGTACAAAAATTTGAGTGATAAAGTTTCTCTCCTGCTCTGCAATGTGATAAAACTAAATCGACTCAATAATTCGTAATGATTGACTCCTCTCTGAGGATAAACTTTATCCTCCTTCCAAACTAAGAATTTCAAGAACCTCCTCTGAATAGCCTCAATATGGCGTTGATGGCAAGTGTAAATGGGATACCAGATCGTGCTGCCATACTCCAACTTGCTACGGATTAGGGTTTTAAATAGTCCTATGAAGGTATTATTATTAAAATATTTGCCATTACGTATAACGAATCCATACATTTTCGCAGCAGATGAAATAAGTTGGGTGATGTGTGGGACAAAGGAAACCTTCTGGTCGAAGACTAGAAGACATATACTCGACATATTTCATATGCCATAATTTTATTTATTTATTTATTCATCTACAATGAGGGTTTTCACGTATGAGAAATCCACTACATGGCCAGACGTAGATATGAGGTCTAACTGATACATTAATGGTCAATTTTGACATATCTGTCAATGTCATGTCAAAAATAACCAATCATACAGCAGTCGGACCTCACGCCTACGTATTGCCATCTAGCGGATTTTTCATACGCGAAAATCCTCATTGAATGATTTTATGAATGAAAGTAGTTAGTAATGTTAAATGGAAACAAATAATAGAAATTGTAGCTAATTTCTTTTTGGATGAATTGAAATTGAGTAAAGAAACCCAAAAAAAAAAAGTGTGAATTCACTAACGTTATTCATAATAACGTTATATACAATAATTATGCAGTACATCATTGTTTTTCAAATAGTCTGATTGTTACTAAAGGTTTCGTTTGCAATAGTACTAGACTTTTAGATACTTTTTTCTTAAATAAGGGAGTGGGACATTGCAGTGAACACGGTTTTTAACCATATTAAAGTGCATAATACTAGTAGAAAAATCATATCAAGTTCTCTCACTCATTTATGGGTTGTTTATGAAAAACTCAAATTTTTTCATTGATTTGAAGCAGGACAAATAACGTATAATCACGTTGTATGAAATAATATATTTAACTTATACCATACTTACTTTAACTTATACCATAAGATGTCTTTTTCAATTCATTTTATTATTCAATGTTTCATTTCATTCAGTAATTAATTGTTTGAGTTCTTCAAAGTAAGGAATAGTACCACTTGTCCTGTTATTTAACAGGTTATTTTTCTAAAATATAACATGATAGAAATACAAGTTGTGAAAAAAAACGGTATGAAGTTGCTACCCTCTTCTGAATGATAGGTATTTTTACCTGAATCGGTGACTTTCGCATCCATTCTACCATCTCCCTGTGAAATGCTTTATTATTCGAGATATAATGGAACGAAATCCTTCAAATGAGTACCCTGCTGTACTTCTCATTCATTTGAGGTATCCCTTGTCAAACTCAATTAACAAGTGGGAAGAGGATTTTTATTGTGTGTCAATTATTTTCTCAATTTTCTAAACAATTAGTAAAATATTTCCTGTCCTTTTTTCTAAGCACCATAACTGATGTAAAATTGTAGTTTTTGCGTCTATCAACAAAAATGTTTAGTCTGCATTTGTTATTATCATTATCGTATTAGCAACTTGAGTAAAAATTTACCACTATATGAATAAGTATCAGCAATGTTTTTCGTGGAATTCCAACGAGGTTTCAGTTGCTTTTGTTTCATGCGAAAACATATTTTGTCCCTTTTAGTACACTAATTTTGTGCCCTTATGACAAAGTAAAATATAATTCCGAATTCGCTAAGAGTTTTACGAAAACAGTTCATTAAATATTTCACAACAAAATAAGAACGAAAGGAAATTAATATTTAGCTGAGTACCTACATATATTCTACTGAAAAAGATAGATTTCTGGCCCTATATTTCAGTGTCCTAATCCAATGTTGAGATTTTCAACTAATTGTCGAACTTTTGATGATCATTCAGTTGCCAAACAAGTGAAGTGTATTTCACTTGTTTGGAACCCGAAATCTTGGAATTGAATGTTTTGGAATCCTGAATATTAACGAGACGTGTTCTTTATTTATACTTTTTCTCCTCATGCCCTTTCAGAGGTCCGATATTTGTTCTACAATTGTTCCATCCCCATCAAAATATATATGGTGCCCGGTATGAAGGGCTTATGTCAAAAACCCCAATTTTTATTAATAAGTTAACTTAAGTCTTTCATACCAGACCCAATGTTGAAAATTTGACTTAACACCTTCGAACCAACATACATAATTTAATTCAAATAACAAGTAGACTTAAGCCCTTTATATCGTTCGTAAGACCTCGATTTTCTGTACATTTTACAACATGAAAAAACACATATTTTGACATAAGCATTTTATACTGGGCACCATAGATATTATATAAATTCCCGCCATACATCGAAAAATAATTCATGCAATTAAATAATCTTGAAACCCTTGAAACTGAAATCAGCAACATATCTAATCTGCAAGATCACGTGAAGTTTAAAATTGTCATGTGTCGATATGCCTATACGATCCTTTGAAATGATGACGATCAGAATTGTATGCTTTCAACAGTTCAATTCAAACTTGGAATCACCAGGATGATATAGTCAAAGATCACAGGTGTATGTCCTTATATGGCGGTTGTTTGCCAGTCATAGTGACATGGTAAGTGTTCATTTATCAGTCAGATTGTCCTGTCAGTAAGCACTCATGTTGTCCTTGCATCGACTTCTCTGTATCAATAAGTCTTCAGTGAGTTTGATACAGTGGTGCCAGATTTTCTTTTTCAACAATGGTGTACGACTTTCGGGTATTAATAATATACATACAGTAAAAACTCGATTAACCGGACTAATTGTTGTCGTTAGGTATCCGGATAATCGAAAATCCGGATAATCGAATGTATGAAGAAAAGCGGGTTTTTTGCATATGTAGTATGTACAAACATATGTTATGTGTTTATTAAAAACAACAAATACATATCAACGTAAATCAACATTTATTAAGAAATGGTACTTGATGTACGTATAATTTGGGCGTAATGCCAGTTCCGACATATTCATGTTAGAATAAATTCGGCGCGGTTGGCAGTCCGGATAATCGCGAATCCGTATACCTGAGGGCCGGATAATCAAGTTTCTACTGTACTTATATTATAATAATACTACACCTAATTTCACTTCTAAAGGCAATATATTGAAAATATACACGAAATTACTATTCACACAAAAAAGGTAAGGAAATATAGCTATAAGATGTGGAAGGCCTTGAAATAAGATTTGCAATGAATTCGCTCTTTTTCTGAATATTGGAATCTTCCAAAACAATAATTGTCAATTAAGATACCATGTCGAACAATAATTGGGAACTTCTGCCCTAAACTGGTTCTGTTATAAGTTTTCCTATTAATGAAATATTTTACTCAAAATCTTTTTTAGCACTATACCGCAACTTGAAAGTTAAATGAAAGTTCAATATAAACTTCAATAAAAAATAAATGATAACATTGTGAAGTTTTTTCAATCATTTCTGAATGAATATTTTGAGATAATATTTTTCAATATATTGGTCGACACTTTATTCAATTCCCATCAGCCGTTTTTTCATGCAACTTGATTAAATAAACAATTGTTATTTTGTCTTCTGTTGCTGCAATAAACACCCTCTATCAGTTTTTCTATTTCATAAACTCATAAAAGCATGAGCCCCTTCCATGCTCATTATAATAATTCAGAAAACTGAACTGCTTATCTAAATTTATAACAAAAAAAATTCAGATACCTATGTAAATTGGTAGATTTCTATATTTTTTGTGTACCCATGTAAAGTTGTTTGAATTAATTTCCAATATCTTGGAGTACCTATATTGTAAAAAAAATTGTTTCGCATAAATCGATCACTAACTTGTTCAAATGCCTATTCAAGTATCAAAAGCGATCAATTTAACTCCTAATTTATACGTTTCACATGAATTAATAAATTAATTATCACTCCTTAACGAATTGGCTATTTTCTACTAATTTAGTTTATCATATTTAGATCAGTGGAGAATTAATACTTTTTGTAAACGCATTTGTTTTGGCAACTTATATCAGTTAATTATATCTAACATTATGTTATTGTAAGTAGATTCAATAATTATGAAAAATTGCACAAAAATAAGTATTTTTTTTTATTTAAGTAATAGCGTTGGCGTTTACTTGATGTAAATCCATTATAATTGAATATAAACTTAAATTCAAACACTTGAACTTATGATTTACACTTTATTGACTACATAGCATGACGCGTTTCGTCGTTACAAACGACATTCCGTAAGCATCTGAAGAAGTCGTTTGTAACGACGAAACGCGTCATGCTATGTAGTCAATAAAGTGTAAATCATAAAATCAAGTGTTTGAATTTAAGTTTATATTAAAAAATAAGTAGTGCTTACGTTTTCATTCATAACATCAAACATTCTTATGACAAATCTTTGTCATAAGAATTTTGTCAAAACCTTTTGATTCAATATTTTTAGATCTTCTTTGCCATAAGTAAAATTCATTTTAGTTTACAATATTGAGTTATATCATCTCATCATTTCAATATTAGTTGCACCAAAAGTGTATATTCTAAAACCTATATTTCAATATCTATATGACAAAGAATCTTTCTAGTTTAACCGTAATAATTTATCTCGAGATGAGCTATGCTATAATTACAAGAAATTGTAGGCTCTACTAAGATCCGTGCTCTATGGCCAATTAATAGACAAATATCCTTCGATAAATCCATTCTGAGACTTCGTTCCTTCAGTGCTCCATAAATTAACCAGTCTAAATGTCATCATCATTTATACACGACGAAATCGGTTGAACGAGAATAACCCTGCAGTGGACTTATTAAGAAGTGATGACATAAACAACAAAAGTGAACCTTTTGAAGTTGCTGTTGGGGACATCCGAATCCGCCGAGCTCGGTAAAAAAGAAATTTCGCGAAGATGCCTTTGCCTGTGACAGTTGCTGCGGCTGAGTTCGTTAATGGTATCTGGTACCCTTTCTTCTGGTTTTGTCTTTAACGCCGTTCATAATGTTACGGTTTGCATCGAATAAAGCTAATCACCCACGTTGGATAATCAAAAAATATGATGAGAAACAACTCCAAAATCATTCTAACATTATGTTGTATTAATTTCATTCATTTCAAGATATATATACGTATATTTCTAGTGACACATTAGAGTAGATTCGTATTTATTAGAGACCTAAGATTTGATGTATCATAATTCATAGCAATGTATGAATGACATAACAACTTTGAAGATTATTTGAATTTCAATGCTTGAGACAAAGAAAATCATTGTTTGACATTTCCAGGAAAACTGTAATTGTGCAAAGAATTATAAAATTTATAGATACGTAGGATACCTACTAGATGCACCACGTAAATGGAATAAGGAAATTGTGATCGCCCATCATCTATATTATTATTATTTTAACCACTGGTCTCCATGAGGAGAGTGATTGAACTTGAATTCGCAATTCTTAGAACTTTTACATCATCTTTTTTGCCTCCTAAAACGCTTCATCCTTTCTGAATGCTCTTTCTTCCGTTCATCTGTCAATTATATTCCAGGTTGGCGATTTGATTTTTGTTCAAACTTCACATGTGCGATTTTATAGCGACACTGAATGCGATCTTCTAGATTTTTTATATTGATCTGTTGTAGATCTTTTTGGACCTCTTTCAGCCACTCTGTTCCGCATTTACTCATTATAATTATATAGTTTTTTTTTCGATATTCTGGACTGTTTCATTCTGTAGACATCTGCATAGAACTTTGCTCGTCGTTTTCTGATTTCTTCCGTTATCGTATTTGTCTTTTGATAAAGTTCATTCTGAGGTCTTCTCATCCAAATGCCGTTTCTATTGATTGGCCCGTAAATCTTTCTGAGAATTTTTCGTTCTTGTGATTGATTTAATACGCTTCGCTCTCCCATCGCACAAACTTTAAAGAAATTTTCTAGGCCTTTGCAAAGGGTCTCAACTAATCAGATTTCTATCAGAAATTTTCATAGTCCAATAAACAAATTATTTGTGTGTAATTATTATTTATACACATATAGCATTTCAGTCTGAGGTAGATACTAATATTTGATTACCGTTATCACACAATTCAAAATCAAACTGCTACTAGAATATCAAAGTGTGACTAAACTCTCGAACAATTCGAGATGAAGCTCTATTAAAAAGGTAATATAATACACGTGATCGTAAATTTCCCTATATCTGACAATAGGCATGTTGAAAGTTTCTGAAAAACGGACCTATAATGTCCACAAATACATAATATTTACAATAAATAAGATATTTTTGCAGAAATTAAGAGTTTAGTAGGAAAAAAATGCAATTTTAAAATATAAATTTACTTGTTTACCTAAAACGCTTGTCAGTGTTCTGGCGTTGCTTGTGACGTCAAGTTTGAGTAAACTAAACAATAGGCGCTGAGCTTGTGCAATAATTTAATTATTTTGTGTTAATATGAATTCGAAAGTGTATAAGTGGTGTGCGATCCCCCAGTCTGAGAACACATCCATAAGAACTCCTTATTGTTATTTGTGTTCGTTAGTCAAAATAAAACAACACGAAACAAGTGGCTTAAACTTGCAAGGCGAGATTCAAAAGCAATATTGTCCAGTGCTCACCTTTATTTTTGTGAAGATCACTTTCATGTAAGTTTTTACATTGTTTTGTAGATTCTACTATACTATAAAATATTTGGTAATAATACTTTGTACGAGGTCTAAATGTAAAAATATAAACAGTCTAATTGAATATAACTTAAATTCAAACACTTGAACTTATGATTTACACTTTATTGACTACATAGCATGACGCGTTTCGTCGTTACAAACGACTTCTTCAGATGCTTACAGAATAATCTGAAGAAGTCATTTGTAACGACGAAACGCGTCATGCTATGTCGTCAATAAAGTGTAAATCATAAGTTCAAGTGTTTGAATTTAAATTATATTCAATTATAATGGATTTACATCAAGTAAACGCCAACACTATTAAATATATACAATCTATTTAGAGGTCTAACCTCGAAATTTGCAGTTATATTACGTTTTTATTCAGATTTTATTTAGCAAATGTCATGAATAATTTGGAATATAGCGCCATCGCTATAGGATGGCCTGGAAGACCTATTACCTAATTTATAAATGAAGAGTTAAGCATTATAAAAACAGATTTCATTAACATATCCTTAATAATAACCTGATACATTACATACTAAATACATTGTCAAAAGTATATTTTAGAGAATTATTTTATGACTGAAATTATAATGTTTTTGGTTATTATTAATATACTTACATGGAGGTTCTAACATTTCTAAATTCTGCTAAACAAAAGTCTTTATTTGATCAAAGAACTCTGTCAACATTATTATGTCGATTTTAGGCAAATTAGCGCTGTTTGCCTTGGTAAATACTTGATCCATGACTCGTGTTATTTTATATTCGATTTTAATAATACAATTAATGAATAAAAACCCAGTCGTAGTGGAAGTTAACAATACGAGATGTGGCGTTGGTGCGTGTTTACTCAAATGTGACGTCATGCTCTCTGATTGGTGTTCAAGATATCATGGCGGATTGCCTTATTTTGTAGTTTTATTTTATAAAAATAAATATTAATCACACTCTCAATGCAAAAAACAATGCGTGTTTTATATCCTAAGCTTCAAGTTTTATCCAAAAAATAAAGTATTTTAGTGCTTTTTAATTACTGTCATCATGCCTTTACTCTTTCGACAAGTTTTGAGGACTTAACACATCTATATACCTCACGACTAGTGTTAAATACGAGCCTTGAAGATGAGTATCATATACTTCTGAAACTCAAATGTCGACATAACTGTTAAACCTTAAAACAATATATTTCATTGATTTAACTAACTACTTTCAATGAATTTGTATGAATTGAAAAAAAATTGTGAGAGGTGAAGACATTTCTTGATTGCTAAAGTTTCGGAACAATTCCAAAAATTTAATGTGAAACACCAATCGCATTTCAAAACATCATTGTTAGGCAGTTCAAGGAATCCAAATATTCTCTTAGCCAACCATGGCAATCGAAATTAAGATCTTGTAATAATGTCATTAAGCTACCATCGTGGATGTCTTGCTTTAGGTCTCTTTGCAGTCGACTTAAATGAAAAAGAGCTCAACGTTACCGGCTGAGTGCGTACACGTTTTGCAAAACCAAGTCATATATTATCTGGGATTGACGTATGGATGTGTGCTTAGCGATTATTTTTGAGAACTACATTCTTGTTGGTATGTCTTCATGCTGCCAGTGCCCATAATGACGATTTATATGTATTGAACACATCTGCAAAAAAGTTGTTCAACTAGATTTTTATTTGTTCTGGTTTTATGTTCGTTTGTGCAGAGCCGTGTATTTTTTTCATGCTTATATGAGGAATTTACTGAAAATTTTAATCGAATTCGAGTTTCGTATCGATAAATATGTGAAAGTGAACAGACTTAATGCTGAAAACAAACAACAATTACAAATGATTTCAAGTCGCAGTACTTTTTGTTTATCTATATTTATTCTATATTTTATTTTAATTGAGATTTTGGCGTATCATTCGACATTTGTTATCAGTGTCAATTGTCAAATTATGAACAATGTTGCTTTCCTGTTAAGGACTTCTAAAAAAAAGTTTTTCATTTTACATTATTTTTTAATATATATTTTCTATGTAAAATGTATAATTCTAATTTTAATGTAATTTTTATGTGTATTTGCAATTAATTACTTAGGTTCTTGGCGATTATTTACTTATAACATAAGCTTTACAGCTTCAAAAACCTAACTATAAGTTATAATCAAATACAACTATACATGTAAATGGTACAAGTGATGATATAAATGATGATAATAGATGAATCCATAGATATACCTAAATATTCAAAGAGTTTAGGTGACAAACTACTTAATATTACAAAAATATAATAAAATGAGGAACAAAACGGAAAATAAAAGGAAAAATAAACAATTTAATTAAGAAATACTAAATTTAATTATTACATGTAAGTAGGTATTGAAATAATGACGAAATTGAAAACTAATTAAAAAAATTCCACATATTTTTCAGACAACAAACTATTATCAAGCCTCTTTTTGAAGTTTTGTGTAAATTTTTGGAACATCTCATTTTATTTCTATTTCGTGGCTTCTACGAAATTACGAATATAGTGAAGAAGTAGCTAACCATTTCAGTCTAGAGTCAATATTTAATATAAATAGACAGTTATAAATTTTTCAATCAAGGTGCATTGAACTACTGATAATGCCGAAACATGATACTTAGAAAGATAGATATTTATTGATGCAATTCAAATTGTTACATTTTTAGGTACAGAAACAATTAAAATTAGAAGAAATAAATGAAAAATTTCGAGGGTATTAGATAATTTTGATCAGTTATTTTGTATTAGCCAATGATATATGTATGTATTTAATAATGTTCTACCTAGTGTTGTGCGAGAAATCACATGACATAATTGTTTTAATGTATGCATAATGAGTTCATTGAAGTCCTCAAACATTATTGAGATATAAAACATACGCAAAAAATTTATGAACAAGCGTGTTTGTATTCATACTAATATATCATCGTCTAACAACTTTAATCGAATTCACAATAATATCTCATTATCCATGTAATTTATTAACTCGAAGTGTTGGCAATTCAGTCAATTTACTAGCTCTCAGTTCATAGACATGTTCATGAATGAATAGAAAATAATTACTACTATCAGGCAAATAAACGTTTAACACCTTTTAAAACAAATAGCCTGAAGTGCCTAATCTGTAGTGTGCATGCGTATGTGCTAAAGCAAATTTAAATAAACCATAAAAATATAAATATTGAAGCAGGCTCGACGAGGTTTACATATCGGGTCATATTGTATACACAGATTTATTTATTTTAGACCGTTTCAGTGGCACTTGCTGCATAGCACTTTGTGTTCAGGCTCAACGGGTTCACATATTTAATGATATCGATTCCTGTTGACCAAATAATATACAATCGTTCGTTTGAATTGATTCGTTTCTTTCAATAGATAAATAATAAATTCAGATGAACTTTTTGACATAGATTAAGATAAAGAATGATCTCTTGTATAAGTTATCATAAATGGGCTTATCGTAAATATGCAACGAAAGCATTTTTTTATTTCTTAGGCATATATATTCACGTTCTTCAAAAAGATAAGGAAAGTAGGTACCCATCATGTTGTTTTAATGATTTTTTTTCCTAGAATCTGTTTATTCCTAAATTGGTATTTCTTTCTAAATAGTTAAAAATTTTGTTTAGTCTTTATTTATTATTAGCTGACCCGGCCAACGTTGTTTTTCCAATCAAATAAGATCTGATGAAATCGGTGTATCTGCTACAGCTCATATAACTTTCCGAAACATACGAGAAAGTTTTTTTAAGCCAACACTACCAGCAGTACAAAAGCAGACTTCAATTAAAGGTAATTATAATGTAATTACAAGTAATTTTTGAGATACCTGTGTTACTATTTAAGAACGTGTACAACAGAAACCCAAATACATTGTATTTTCCTTTTGAACTGCTTTATTATATTTATTATAAAGTTTCCTATACAATCCAGTAATCCGAAAATTCAATAATCCTTCTTGTTGGCATCTTCTCGTTTTTAATTGTGCCGGATAAGTGAAATTCTACTGTATATCTAAATAAAAATATATGCAATGACTAACAGCGAAGTTTATTTTTACATACTTTTCGGTAATTTTGAAGTATAATATGACAAAAGTTTTTATGTAATTAGTTCATTGTTATTACAACAAACTATGCTTCCTCAGATGGAAAGAATGATATGTTACTCAAGTAAGTTCTTTCATCCCTCCACATTTCGCAATTTGCTTTCTTTCAGAATATGGATGAATATTTATTTGTGCTATTTGTTATTGGGGAAGTTGTTTTCTCTGAACTATTTTTAACAATTTTGAAGAACTTCTTCTCATTTTCTTATTTCATCGATTTCTTGAATTTTTGATAAGAAGTCAGATACTCTTCTGAAGAAAAAATCTTATATGAATTGTTCCTCACATGAGCATAGTTTATGTCCCACAGTGAAAAGTGAAAAACTGAACAATTCTTAATGAAAAGATCCCTTACATTTGAAATCAAATCAAATTCAGAAACTTTAAACGTCATAAGTATATTCAAAGATGACCTGGTGTTGTACTATCTAATTTTGTCCAAGACATATTCCTTATGAACACGACGAACACCAAGTTGAATATTTTATTTCATTCCCAATAAAAATACAATCTACTAATATCTACTACTTATTTTGTATACCATATAACTTCAGTGATAGTATCAGTTGTAACAGTTCAGTCGTAGGTACTTCTGTTTTTCCAAAGACACTAAAAGCAAAAATAAAGCTTATAAATCCTTGATTTTACTCGAAATTATGTTAGCATACATCTCTGAATCTAAATACTGAATCGCAGCAAATCGCAGCCAGCTGTATTGCCAGATTGTATATTTCAAATTGTTGCGGCTCAGCACAAAAAAAAAATGGAGGGTAAACAGATATCTTGTATGATAACTTATGAAGAGATATCTGATGGAATGATCGATGAAATGACTGACGAATGCCTGCAGTAATAGAACCAATAATAAAACCTTCCAACCGTTTTCAAATAATGCAGACTAAATCCCGGTAATAGTTTCTAGTCAACTAACTTCTCTACGAATTGAACCGAGGTTGAATGTAAATATTATAAATGCGGAAGTGAATGATATTTCATCCATCTGACAATTCAATGGTGAGCAAGTGTTCTTGATATAATTAACAATGGATTCCGAAATGAAGTCTGCCTACAGCACCATATTGTGAATACAAAGAGAACATCAAAGCTGAAGAGAATCAGTTGAAATATATCTTTTTTGATCAATTGAATCATTTTGAGGAAATGATTATAATCATGTGATTTACTATTCAATTTATTTAGTTGAAGCAACTTATATTGGAAATAATAATTAAAAGATTGATTAGTAATAAATTTGTATTAGGTATTTCAAGCAACACAACGGCATATCTCTTTTATGTATATGTCTTCATAGAACCCGGTTCGAAATTAAAAAGCTCTCTTAATGATAACATTCTTCCGATTTGCAGAGCAATTATTCACTCGACATGGTGCACGGTGGCAAAAACCGAGCCATGTAGACGCTCAAAACGTTAATTGCCTACTCTGGGCCAATTACATGGCCAACTACCGTTTCCACGGCGAATTACGGAACTTTGGTGGAGAGTAAATGCCCAGCTTAAGAAGAACAGTAGATAATTCAGTTCTTCAGACACTTAATTTATGCTTCATTTACTATAAATAACGATTTTCGGATCATGTTCAAATTAATACATTTATACTTAGCACTTCCCAGAATTAATAACATAATTTTTTATTACTCTTAATTGTTTTTTATATTTTATTTTGACTTTGTCATTTAACATTTGTCTTTGTCATTTGACATTTTATTTCGAGTGATTGTGAATGAACTAAACATAAAATATAAATATTTATTCAGTACAAATCAAATAAAAACAAAAATACAATATATTTATGTAAAATTATTTGTTATTATTTCATCAGAATCGCACTAATTCTAACAATTCTTTCGAAATATTAGGATTTAACATACGAGTGCTGTCTTATACTATTTACGTTTAAGTGTTCTGGTTGGTATCTGTCAACACAACAACATCTTTCTGTCTATTTACTATTTTTGATAGAATGCAACTCACACATTTCATAGATAACTCATTTTTAATGTATTTGGCTCAGAGTCTTAATAATCTACTTCACGGCCAACTTTAAACAGGTCATTAAGAGGGTCGCCAGGCGGTGTTGCCAGATTCGAGATTGTTGCCAAAGTTTCAAGCATCATTTCAACTCTTTCTGTACATTGTGAGGGGATGAAAAATATTATTGGTATTTATAACATATTGAATATCAGGTATATTGGGTATTGTAAGCACAATACATCTATTTGTCAGTAATCTTCATATAAATATATAAATGTAATAATATGTAGATGAATTACAAATATATATATATATATATATATATATATATATATATATATATATTTGTAATTCATCTACATATAAAGTTGCCTTACCAAATTTATTCAATTATTTGAGAGAAAAGGAATTTTGAAAGAAACGTTATAGGAATAACTCAATTGATGTCTTACCTAAGTATAAATAATTATTTTATTTTTGTGTAGCGCAGCCAACAACCTGCTTCATAAAAGTGTTAAGCTCTCATAGTTCATTTTTTGATTCGGTTTTCTCGTGTTCTGCTTAATTTTTTTGTGTAATCATTTGATGAGATATTAGAAAAAATAGAACACAGCTCGTTCTGAATATATGTATTGTCGTTTCCGCATATAGAGCAACAATAAAAATCTTTCAACGACCGCTTAAATATTTTATTATTCAAAAAATCACTTTCGAGAGAAATGTCATTAATAATTGTTCGTTTACTTATTAACAGCATCTCATATATTATACTAAAGGCCCATTTTTATTGATGTTACAACTGAAGTGGAAGCCTATATAAGGTTGTAGCTTCCTCATGAACCCTTGAGGTATCTTCAATTTTCTACGGAACTTAGAATTTGAACAATATGCATAAGCACGGCCAACTGTAGTACAATAACACATTCTTTCAAAATCCAAACTTTCCTCAAAATAGAATATTTGTAAGCTATGATTTCATTTATAAATTGTAATTATTTGCAACGGGAAGGACTGAATATACCTACAGATTTAATTAAAAATGTCTTATTTCACATGTGTGCCATATTTGAAAAAATTATTAACGACACTTCTGTCGAACGGACCTTTGTGAATACACCAGAAAGCAATTTTGTTCAATCTCACTATTTTAAGCGCGTCATTGAATGAGTCCTTGAAAGATTTTTATTGTTATGTGGTGAAGACAATAAAAATATTCTGAACATGCTGTGTTCCATTTTTTCTAATATCTTATTGAATGACTACACAAAAAAAATGAAACCGGACACTAGAAAATTGAATCGAAAAATAAACTCAAGAAGAAAGCTCAATACTTTCATAAAGTAGTTTGTTGGTTGCGCTAATCAGAAATATAATATTTATTTATACTTAGGTAAATAATTCAATTTGAGTAATTCCTACAGCGTTTCCTTCAAGGTTCATTTTCTCTAAAATAATTCAATAAATTTGGTTAGGCAACTTTTCATGTAAATAAATCCCACTGATTACAAGACGTATTTTTTACGCAGTGGGGCTTTATCGAAAACACCGTTGTTTTCTTGCAATAATAAATGTTTTACATTTTTCTGTTACACAAATATGTGCTCGCAATACCCAATATAATATTCTATATATTATAAATACTAATAATATTTCTTGTTTGTTCGCAATATACAAAAAGAGTTGAAATAATGCTTGAAAGTTTGGGAACTTTTGGAGTTTTGGGAACCCGACTAGGAGAGTATACCACTCAAGTTAATTTGGCAACACCGCCGGACTACGCTCTTCATTTCCTGTAGTAAAGTTGGCCGTGGCATAAGCTTTAACGCAAGTCACCGTTGATGCATATCTATTCTGTTTTTTCTCAATCCGGAGAATTGAATGTGGAAGTCACAAATGATCCCTTTTTCTGCAGGAGTCTTCATATACTTTTTTCATTTCATATTTCTCTTCTTCACTGTTCTGATGAAAACCACCACAATCGAAACACGTGTTAACGTCTGTTTCCAATTGATGACTATACCATTTCATAATTCCTACCGAGTTAATACCTCTATGGATACCGTACATTATTTTTATTAACATATTTCTATAACAAGTCAAATAAAACAATAAATATTATTTTAGGTCCTTAGGATTTGTGATATGGTTGTAATGAGACTTTGTTATTCCTTTTAGTTTCATGTTTCAAAAATTGAAACTCATACACACAACCAAGATAACATGCTTATAAAAATTAAGTAATTTGTTTTATAAGTAACATAACTATCTGACAAATTCTATGGACATAGGTATCGAACAATTTCATAAACCACAAATAACTCCAAGTATTTCGGCTAGTATTCTTAACGGTTTAGTGAAATTAACACAGTCAATCCTACCATATCGAAGTACCTTAAAAGCCTATGTGGAAAAGAAGAAGGGCTTTGCTTATTATTTCAATTTGGATATGGTACTCTCAGCTCTGATGTCAATAGACAGTGGTCCGACCGTTGGAATGCAGCTCCATTATGAGAAATCAAGTTCTTCAAACACACACATTAACACCAAGAGATTTCCTAGCCACCACCTAATTTACATCTCAATACTATCTATGTCTATGTTTACCTACTTTTATTACCGATCAGGTGACGGGGACTCCTCATATTTCAACAGTGTCCATGTCCTGTTGTACTAATTGAATTATTATTGAATTCCCATATATGGATATCACAGATTGGTATAACTAAGTGACTTGGAAATATTGTACCTCCAGCTATTTCTGATTACACTGGTCATTAAAACTAACATTCGCTTAGTGGGATGAAACTAGAGGCTACTTCTGGATATTCACATTATCATTACAGAGTACAATAATATTAATAACTGGAAACGAAAATTCTCTTTAATGGAGGTTATTATTGTACAATTTCTAATTATTGTTATTATGTGTAATTATACTAGACGATCAAATATGACTAGGTATATAACTTGAAAGTTGTTATGAGAGATTGTATGCGAAGAATTGAAATAAAAATGTAAAGAACTAGATATGAACTCTTAAATTAATTGTAGATACGATTAATATTAATTATCTATCCCTTATATATCTAGCTATACAGTGATGATTGTTCAATTATCAATTAGAATAGATCTCATAGGTATCACTGATTTGAGAATAGAGGATCGCAGAAGTTTGACAAAGAGAGCATCTTTTATGACCACTCAAGAACTTTTCAATTATTTTATTGAAAAAAAGCAGGGTTTTGCAACAGAAGTTTGTAGTAGATGTCATTTATGTTTCGAAATCTGCTCTTTCGCACAATCTAGTGTTAATACAGATTCCATATGAAATAATTACGAACTTCACAATTCAACACTTTTACAGATTTTTTTCTACTTTTAGCCAAATTTAACAGCTGAGAAGTGATTTATTCTCAGTTTAGTTTGGCAATTCATCATGAAGCGCACTTCTGGTTGAATAAGCTTTTGTTTAGTGATGAAGTGCACGTTAACAAACAAAACTGCCGCATTTGGAGTGAAGATAATCCTCAAGTGTATGTCAAAACACCGTTACATCCAGAAAAACTGACTGTTTGGTGCGCTTTATGGGTTGGTGGAATCATGGGTCCGTACTTCTTCAAAAACGATGATGGCCAGAACGTTACAGCCAATGGTGATCGGTATAGAGCCATAATTACTAACTTTTTCATTCCTGAATTGAACAACCATGATGTCCAGGAGCTGTGGTTTCAACAAGACGGCGCAACATGTCACACAGCTCGTGCCACAATCGATTTATTGAAAGACACGTTTGGTGACCGCTTAATTTCACGTTTTGGACCTGTGAATTGGCCTCCAAGATCTTGTGATTTAACACCGCTAGACTACTTTCTCTGGGGCTATGTAAAGACATTGGTCTATGCGTATAAGCCACAAACGCTTGACCATTTGGAAGACAATATTCGTCGTGTTATTGCCGATATACGGCCACATATGTTGAAAAAATCATCGAAAATTGGACGTCCAGATCGGAATACAAACGAGCCAGCCGTTGCGGTCATTTGCCAGAAATCATATTCAAAATGTAATGCCACAAGATTATCTTTCGAATAAAAAAAATTCTTGTCGATCGAATGATCCATCGTTGTTTTTTTGCGATTTAAAGTTTTGTACCTCTAAAAAAACAACCTTTATAAGCATACATAAGATATCCGAGCATATATAAGGGATATCGTGATATTTTCATAAACTTCTGTTGTCTACATACGACTTAGTAATAAATAATATTTCAATTTTAGTTTTGTTCTATTTTGTTACCATATTACTATTGCAATTGATTTTAATTTTATTTTCGTTGACTTCAGCAACTAAATTTCATTAACTTCTGTTGACTGCCTGTGACTTTGTAATAGATAATATTTTATTTTTAATTTGTTAGATTTGTTATTTACTATTTCAATTTTATTTTGGTTGTATATATTCGCTTATACTTAATCTCTTTTTTGTTTTATTATTATTATTAAATTTTAATTATTATTTGTGTAAAATTTGTAATTTTTTTCCTGTAATTGGATGTATATATTTTGGGAATAAGTGTATTATTATCATTATTATAAAGTATTTTGTGTATTATTTGCTACCAATTTACCTATCTACCTCTGCTATCTATCTCCCTCTAATTTGAAAAATTACCTGTATATTGAATACTTACTATGAAAAAACATCTGAACGATAGAAATTAATGGAATACATCTCCAATGATCGTGTCCTGCAAACATTATTCTACGATATATTTTTGAATCACAATCAGAAATATAAATGACTGATATTGAATTCTCGCTTGACTATTGGTGAAACATAATTAAATATTAAATTGAACCCTTGGCTTTTGAGTCAAGTCTTGAGGATGAGCTCATGCTCGAAACATGTTGACTATTAGATAATGTTAAATATAATCGTGAAACATTGAGCCAAGTGTTCAATTTAATTCAATAAGAAATATAAATATGTATTGTAGTACCTCTACTAAAAAAAAAAGTTATTTTACTAGGAAAAATTCAAATTTTCTTTGTTGCAGGTTTCTATAAATCAAATATCTAATAGTAATAGTAGCGTTCTTTCTATTCAATATTCAAATAATATACGAATTTTCATAATGAAAATCCCGCACGGATGGCAAATAAAATTACACTCATCCATCCGAGTCGTCCATAGCAATTAAGCATCCATAATTGTGAAACAACTTAATCAATAAATTTCCCACAGTCTAAACCGGTTCGGTTTCGAGAAAACCACAGCCAGCGATAATGATTTGGGGATAGCGCACTTAATTATCTCTACATATACACCTTATTCGAATTTTAAAATTTGGATATGTAACAGGATACCTGATCATTTAAGAGGTATGCAGGCGATTAAGGTTATGAGCTGCGATCTCACAAATAAGAAAAATAAACATAGACGAGAAGATTCTAGAATTGGATTTTAACATTCTGAAATAACTACTCAAATATGTAGTATGTATTAAATCTTAGGTATACTCGAAACTTTAGAATGATTTCTTCTAGAGTAAACTTTTCATTGTTGAGAGTTAAATAAATCTAAAAACTTATTTATCATACTGAAATTATCTACTGAAAATAATAAACCTATGGAAAAATTATTTTGGAATTTTCTGGAAATATATTAATGTATGTTTGAAATTTCAAATGATTTCTTCTTAAACTTTCCATTCTTAAGAGTTGAATAAACCTAAAAACATATTTATCATACGAAATATTCAACCTCCGGAATGATTATTTTGAAATTTTCTCGATATATACCTTGTTATTTAAATCTTCACTAACTATTTAAATGTTAGTATATTAATGTATGTTTGAAATTTTGAATGATTTCTTCTAGAGTAAACTTTCCATTCTTAAGAGTTAAATAAATCAAATAACATATTTATCATACTGAAATTAGCTACTGAAAATATTTTATCTGCGGAATGATTATTTTGGAATTTACTCGAAATATCTAGATCTTAGTGAATTTTTATGCAATAGCAACCATTTCAATACAACAATTAATGCTTTTTAGTTAATTCCTGACTCGCCAGCATTCATCGCGTAATTGTTTTATTCTATTTGTATACAATAACTTTCACTTTAAAAAATTGAACTAAAATTATAAACAAACAATTGAATGATATAACGGGTGTTTTTTTCAGAGGTATAGAACTTTAAGTTGGCATTACTGTTGAAGATGACGACCGATTTAACAGCTGAGAAGTGATTTATTCTCAGTTTGGTTTGGCAATTCATCATGAATAAACTCACGCCTGAACAACGCTTGCAAATAGTGCAATTTTATTTCGAAAATAATGGTTCTGTGCGGAATACGTATCGCGCACCATTTTATCGTCGACAAAATCGTCCATCAGAGCAGTTAATTCAATTAACCATGGAACGTTTTCGCACCACGTTTACTCTTATTGATAACTCGCATCCCCAGAGACGCCGTACGGTGCGTACAGAATAAGCTATTGCTACTGTAGAGCGTAGCATTGAGGAAGACCCGAATGAGTCCATCCGCCATCGAGCACAGGAATTGGATCTGTGTCCATCCACTTTATGGAAGATTTTACGAAAGGATCTTGGTTTGCGTGCTTACAAAATCCAACTCGTGCAAGAATTGAAGCCGAACGATCATCAAGCAAGGCGTAGATTCGTCGAATGGGACCAAAACGAGATTGCCGTTGTTCCCGATTTTCATAAGCGAATCTTGTTTAGCGATGAAGCGCACTTCTGGTTGAATGGCTACGTCAACAAACAAAACTGCCGCATTTGGAGTGAAGATAATCCTCAAGTGTATGTCAAAACACCGTTACATCCAGAAAAACTGACTGTTTGATGCGCTTTATGGGCTGGTGGAATCATTGGTCCGTACTTCTTCAAAAATGATGATGGCCAGAACGTTACAGTCAATGGTGATCGGTATAGAGCCATGATTACTAACTTTTTCATTCATGAATTGAACAACCATGATGTCCAGGAGCTGTGATTTCAACAAGACGGCGCAACATGTCACACAGCTCGTGCCACAATCCATTCATTGAAAGACACGTTTGGTGACCGCCTAATTTCACGTTTTGGACCTGTGAATTGGCCTCCAAGATCTTGTGATTTAACACCGCTAGACTACTTTCTGTGGGGCTACGTATTGGTCAAGTCATTGGTCTATGCGGATAAGCCACAAACGCTTGACCATTTGGAAGACAATATTCGCCGTGTTATTGCCGATACGGCCACAAATGTTGGAAAAATTCATCGAAAATTGGACGTCCAGATTGGACTACATCCGAGCCAGCCGTGGCGGTCATATGCCAGAAATCATATTTGAAATGTGATGCCACAAGATTATCTTTCGAATAAAAAAAATTCTTGTCAATCGAATGATCCATTTGTTTTATTGCAATTTAAAGTTCTATACCTCTAAAAAAACACCCTTTACATATGCTCATTCATAAATTGCTTTATCGCTCAAATTACTTTCCTAAAGTTAATCATAATTAAGAAATAGAATTTCGTGAAATCACTGTTTCATTGTTTTGTGTTTCAATTTCCGGCAATTTCAACTTTCGGCCGTGTTTGACTCTGTTGATAAAATCAATCTCATAACATATTCATAGGTGAATATAATTTGTTCAGATAATTTTTGTTTATTTATTTATTCTCTTCAAAATTTGGAGAAAAGTCCCCTTTGAAGGGCACAATAAGAAGAAAATTGATCAATCAAATAGTATCTTACTATTAAAACTTATTTAAAGTGAAATTTCAACAAAAATTCAAAATATTTACAACGATAAAAATAGATCGTATCGAACGTAACGGATTTGTACTTTCCATATCAGCTGTGGTCATAAAATCGCATACCTACTTTCAAACATAATATAATTTTCGTTTTATTGACTGGTAATATTTTCATCATCATACCTTGAATCCAAGCGTTCGTTGCCTCGCCATACTGCTTTCAATGTATTTGTAATTAAAAAAGTTATTAAACTATTCAAAAGAAGCCTTTTTGAAACGTCTTCATAATTTTCCTTTTTCAAAACGAAAGAGCCTTTGCAACAACTAATTTCACTTCAATGAAGAGCTGAAGCGAGAAATTGAGACAGAAGATAAATTGGTTCGCAATTTTTAATAAAACCTCGACTGGAAAGCAATCTACCAGAGCAGCAAGCCTTCAATGATGGATGTATTATTCCAAGAATGAATAAGATGAAAATAAAGCATTATAGGTTTACATGGCTCATAAGATTATATCTGTATAAAAAATTATGAAATCAACTCTTACTTATCATAAGGAAATAAATAACACAACCTTCATGTTTAAAATATTTGAGTTGAATGTATTATTTCGGATATCAGAAGAAACTTCAAACCCTTTTTCGTTGTTTTGGGTTTTTTTATATAGTATGAATACCATCTACTTGAATTTTTATGGCCAATACAATGTGTATGATGGTCACAGTTAGCTCTATTCTGAAGAGTTAGCTTAATATCACGAAATTTATTCAATTCCGTCTCGACATTTGTTTCGAAATCTAATCACAAGTTGATACAACTCGCTTGTATCAACTATTGGCATTGAGTCACTTATCCAGAACATGTCCATTATGAATTCACAAAAACCTGGAATTTGAAATATTGAAATTTTGAAATAACGGGTGATCTTTTAAGAGTTAATTTTTTCAGGTTGCCGGCACTCTTTGATAATGGCATCCAAACTTCATCTGTCAAAATGAAAAGCCTTCAGTATACACTGCCATTTCATCATAGAAAGACTTATAAACGAGCAACGATTGCAAATTATTGAAATTTACTATCAAAATTCGTGCTCTGTGAAAAATGTGTATCGTTTGTTACGACCATATTATGGTCGTCATAATCGACTGGTGAATCAACAATTCGTGCTGTTATCACCAAATTTCGCAACTAGTTTACTTTGTTGGACATTAAACCATTGTCTCGCATGCGTACAGTTCGTACTGAAGAGAATATTGCTGCCGTAGCGTACAGTGTTAATGAGGCTCGTGAAATGTCAATTCGTCGCCGTTCTCAGAAATTGGGCATATGTTACGCAACCACATGGAAAATTTCACGTGTTGATTTGGGTTTGAAAGCTTATAAAATTCAACTTCTGCAAGAATTGAAGCCGAATGACATACCACAACGTCTAATTTTTGGCGAATGGTCCTTAGAACAGCTTAATAAAAATCCGCTGTTTTATCGAAAGATTGTGTTCAGCGATGAGGCACATTTCTGACTTGAAGGATATGTAAATAATCAAAACTGTAGCATCTGAGTGATGAACAGCCACATGCCATACAAGAATTACCGATACATCCCGATACTTTGGTGTCGTTTATGGGCTGGTGGCATCATTGGTCCATTTTACTTCAAAGACGACCGTGGAAGAAACGTTACCGTCAACGCCGAACGATATCGAGCAATGATACGCAATTTTTTTTTGCCCCAGTTGGCCGAGTTTAACTTGTTTGACATGTGGTTTCATCAAGACGGTGCCACTTTCACACAGCTCGTGAAACAATAGACAAGTTGAGGGATGAATTTAGTGAACAGCTTATCTCTCTAAATGTCCCTGTGAATTGAACGCCAAGGTCATGCGATTTGACGCCTCTGGATTATTTCTAACTTCTTTATGTAAAGCCGTTAGTGTATGAGGACAAGCCGAACACGATTGAAGCCTTACAGGATAACATAACACGCGTAATTCCTGGGATATAGGCCGAAATGCTCCAAAATGGAACGCAAAATTGGACCTTTCGAATGGACCATTTGATACGGAGCCGCGGACAATATTTACATGAAGTTATCTTCAAAATGTAAATGGCAATGGCCAAGTTATCAATTTCAATAAAAATTTTGAATATATGATAAAAAATGAGTGTTTTATACGATTAAAAAAAATTACGCTTGAAAAATCATCCTTTACTTTGAATTCTTTTGTACTTTTCAACAATGTAGCAAATGTTGTGGGTCAGTTCGTATAATTCCCGCTCAAATTATTGTGATTTAAGTTTGGAATAAATTTTTTGTCTGGTCAAAACTAACATATTGTCAAGACTCAGAATTTTCCTTAAATATAATTAAATTTTGAAATAAGCAAAATTAGCTTTTATTTATTGGTCCTGGCATGTATTTATCAATGAGAATATATTTAAATCTACATGTATCCTAATTGACATTCATAAATAATACAGAAGGGTTCTTTCAACCAATCAGCGCTTTTAGTTATTAACAGTAAATGACTTTTTCAAATTGTTCAAATCAAGATATTGCCGTGTCTTCTGCCGCACAGACAATAAAGAAGGTAGAAAAAAAGCAATCAAAACTGTCGGCGTTCCCAGGAACTAACACATCAATTAAGACGAAACTTGTCAGAAAAAATCAAAACATCATCCGTTGTTCGTGTAGTTTTTTGCTGTTGCCTCCGCACTCATTTTGGTCATAGACGGTGTAATAAAATTTTACGACTGGCACGTTGTGCTCTGGTCTGCAAAAGACAATCAGCCCTCACTTTTAGAAGAGATATTGGTGGAACTCTGCTCAGAGACGTACTGAGTGGTTACCAATCAGTATCAATTTCCAAAAAATCTAACATAACTTCAATTATATCTAACAAAAACGTGTAAATAAGGAAGAAAAGGAAGAATGAATTGTTTATCACCTACATCTGATGAAGCCACTGTGTTGGCGAAGTAATATTGTTATATTTGACTAAATTAAAGTGATAATGAAAAAACTACTCAGATTTATTTAAATTAAAGCAGAAAAAGTTCTTTTAAAATATGTTTTATAGTATTGAGCTATTGATTATTCTGTTAGCTGTTATTTATATTTCACATCTTTAATAAATGTTGAAGTTTATGCCTCATCTATATTTCATGTTTTTAACGAATTAATTTTTATTTTCAGGTGAGTTATACAACTATTCAACTTGGATTTCGTTAGAAAAATACTCATTTTGTGCCAGTTCACCAGGTAATCAAATTTTAATGACTTTTTTATTGATTGGAAAGAATTTTCTACCATAAAATTGTGAGAAATTGTTTGGATGCATAGACAATTTTTAAATTTAGAAAATTGGAGATTTAATATTCCGTTGAGCTTAATATTTAGGTATCATTTCGTTTTACATGTTGTAGATTTAAATTTATCTATTTCTTAGTTTATTTTTCATTATTGGCTCTTGGTTCGTTGTTCTTGTAGTACTTTGTCAGGGCAATATTTGAAGAAAATTGCTGTGAACTTGAATTGTGATGATTTGTGTTCTCAACCTACAAAATAGCCAGATCTTCATTTCCAATTTTCAGAAAATTGTGATTTACTTATTGAAAATTTTAATTATTCATTAATTCTTACAAACATTAATAGCTTACTCCAACGATATGAGATATTTTTGTATTTATATCGAAACTATTTATCGACTTGGCATGTTTGTTCACAAAATAGTGAAATTATTCTCTTCACAAATTGGTGGTTTATGTCGTGTTTGCCTTTTCAACATCTTCTGTCAGTTGTAACGTGATACGTTTGAATCTTAATTCCGGAAATTCATTCCTATATATTCGTTGTAGTCAGTTCGACATGCATTATGTCACAACTTTCAGATGACAGTTACAACATGTGTGAGAAACCGAATAGGTTTATCTGAGAGGCTCCACTGTTTATTTAAACGGGAATATTTTGAATATTTCAAATATACAGAAGATACATTCTGTGAATCCGAAAATCCGGTGTATTAACATTTGTGTCACAAAACACAGAATACATAACAACATTGCAGTCACTCGCTTCACACGAAATTATAATTTTTGTTACGTGGTTTTTTATTTTTGTATGTAAGCGCGCAAGCGTATGTTTAAATGAATTGAAAGAGACGTAATCTGGAAGATCTTTTGGATATAATGGCATATTGGTTAGCCATATTTGTCTATCTGTACAAGATATAGGTGAATATTTTATATTTTAAATAAAACTTCAGTTTCATTTGAATTGGTTGAAGTACATATCAATTTTTTCATTCTCCTCAAATTTCTTGAATATTACGAATTTAACCAGATTCATGATTATCAATCTCAACCTATACCAATATTACGTCACATTGCTATAGCAAAGTGTGTGCTAAATTCATAATCTAGTACAATCACTGCTTGCTTTATATGATAAGTCCAAATATGTGATCAAATCCAGGGTTGTCCTTTGAAGAAAATATCGATAATCGACAATATAAACCAGTGTTTCCCAACTTGTGTGTAACCCTTTCGCATTTCTAGATTTTAACTTTTTCACCCTTTTCGGGGAGTATAACAATATTAGATGAGCAGAGGTGGGGCTTGGCACAAAAATATTGGGAAACACTGACATAGACCGCTTCAACTCGATTTATAGATAATTTAATATTTTACGAAAAGTTTTCAACGATTGAGTAAAAAACCATTACAGTGACAATCAGACATTCTTTTGCTCTTACATTACTCAATAACTTTCATCAATTGAACCTCAATATGGTAGTTAAGGACGCTTAACACTTCGAAAACAGAGGTTCCACTAGCGCAAATATATCAACTACGATATTTCACGAAATTTGAAGTTAAGTTAATTATTCACTAATAAATAATAGATATAATAATAATAGGCTCTTATTTAAAGTACAATTCGTACAATCGCAATTTTGCAAGACGAAGTCTAGCTAACGATACTATTTAACCCTATGAATATAAAATCAGGAAATGAATACAATCAAAAAATAGTAAATACAATAAATTAACGTAATGCAAAAAATTATGATATGTGTAAGTACGGAATTAAAAATATAACTTTAGTAAAGTAATGAAGCCAGATTATATAATAATAATAATAAGTTCTTTATTCTCAATAGGTGTAATACCCAATTACAGAAAATAATAACATAATGTTGAAAAATAAGTGATACAATAAAAATAAAATAATCAAATAAAAATAAATGATCAATAAGTGATAGTAAGACATATAACAAAGAGCTCAATCTAATCCAAAAAAACTAAAATAATAACTGATAACTAAATAATAGATTTTAAAGAAAGGTATGGAGTCAAAGTGAATGTCACAATTATTATTAGCAACTCTATTGAACGTAGACTCCATAAACCAAATGGGGGATTGTATTAGCGAGTTGGTTCTTGAAGTCTCTAGGTGGAATAATTCTGTAGTAGGTACGAAAATTTTGCCTAGGAATACGATACGGAATTTCAAAGCGGACAAGAGAGTCGGACAATCAATATCGACAGTCTATTATGATATCATATTATACCTAATCTTATTAAAATAATAATGGTCATATTGTGTTTAAGAGGTTGTTTTAATGAGAGGCTGTACACCTTCAAACAAGAACAACATAATTATTCGAAGAACTTGGAAGTCACAATTGTTGAATTTCTTTCCATTCCATCGATGAATTTTATGAATTGAATAGAGAGCACTTGGTTCAGTTTCAAAGTATTATGTCAATTCAACCAAGCAATTAACAATTATTTCGTGTTGGTACCTCATTTTCAAAACTCAAAAATTCTGAAAATGGGTTGATTAAGTCAAAAATTTTGAAAACGTGGCAACATCCTATTGTCATAAAGTACGTTTATCTCCAGTTCATACAATCATACTCATATACCCTTGAAATGAATTGAAAAAAAATTTAATGGTTGGATATTGTTGTGCATTAATTTGTACAAAAATGTTAGTGATAAAATGTTGGTTTAAACTAAATCGACTCGTTATGATTTTATATTATGGCATAAGGATATAGGTATACATGATTAAGAGAAACAAAAAGTTATTGGCCAACAAATATTGGCACATTCATAGTTCATCAAAGAAATCACCCCGAGATCTGGGTCCGAAGCAAGACTTGATTCCAGCATTTTTGATTGTATCAATTATTTTTAAATCTTTTCAAACTTTATTGAAGCTTTTTACAACATTATATGCGGAAGAACCTTTAAATATTTCCAGGCAAAATTTGGGAATATATATCATATATCTAATGCTGTTTTTAAAGATTTTGAGTGAACGTACAAAAACATCGAGTACCTACCATAGATAAAATGTTAATCATAAAACCAATATTTCCATATTTGAAATAATCGTAAATTTGTTATAGTTTTTAATTAAGTGTGTGAGAGAGTGACGGACCCCTCACGAGGGAAGTCTGGGTTCGAATCCCGGGTAGGACATGGATATTTATGTATGTAAATGAGTTTCGGCGGTTAAATAAATAAATGATATGAATGGGTAATGTCCAAAAATGACGAACCGAATAAAAAAGTTTGTATCGATATTGGACTTTTTTAATGTGATAGGTAGTGTTGCTTCTATATCGAGCGTTCGATATAAAATTGCATCCATAGTCGAGTACAGTCGCTGCTGGTTCCTTCCTATGAATTAATGCTTTCAATGCTCAATTCCGTTAATTTTAAATCATTTAATGACGGCAAATTGATCGATGGAATTCTGTCACAGTTAACTGTGACTTGGCATCTACCCACTTAACCACTAAACGCTAAGAAAAAAACCTCTAATTTCTAGGAAGACATAAAAGTTGAGCAATGTGTTATGTCTTCAGGAAAAAAGCAATCGTTACCGAGATTTTCTGCAAACAATCGGCGGAAATGTGAAAAAATGTCGATTTTCGCATGCAACGCGATAACTAAATAAATCGCACATGTGCAACAAACGCGTAAGAGAAATAACAACATGGATGCCTCGGAGACAAAGATTTACTATTGCGCTCGTTATCAGGGACCAGAATGGCAATACCAGACAATTTGTACCCACCGTCAACCGAGTCCCGCCAATTATTGCCAGTCCGACGGAATATTTACGGAATGATTTTTTACCGGGTGAACCGATATTTGGACGTTAGAACGCGGGAATGTCGTAACAATGGGTCTATTATACCTACCTGATGGCATTTTGACTTTAATTATGTCTGAACTCTGGCTTTGTACCGCGGATGAAGATTCAGCTTGTTTACACGCCGACAATACCTCGACCTATCTCTCGTTACTCAATCCACTGTCAGTTCTTCTTGATATGTTGATTCGCTCTCAATGATGGATACGTACCGGTGAACACGTTGAACAAGGAACGCATCACATGGTTGTGGACTCAATTAAAAATTATATATATATATATATATATATATATATATATATATATATATATATATATATATATATATATATATATATATGAGTGAAAAATGATGAGTTCTCGGCAAAAAGTAGGGCCACTTTAATTGATACACAACCAATACATTAACCTTGTATATATTTCGAACATGTTTACATTCTGCATCAGGACTCTGAAAAATAAATAAGTGTAAAACAAAGTGTTTTTACTAAAAAATTACATCTTACGGTTAACTAGGCTGAAGATGTGTCCAGACTGTACGCAGCAGTGAAAATAGATGGTAAAACAAATTTTGGAACTTACAGAACCAGATAATCTCATTAAAAACGCATTATAAAATATAATATATAAAATCAGGTGTCACAACAATCATATGTTAAGGATACCGAACTGTCAGGAAAACACAGATAAACGTCATTAAGGATCACAGAGTGTCAAGTGCAAAACTCTCTGTCACTTGTCATCACAAGTGAAAGAATATAAAACGTCAAACAGAACTCAGGAATTGAGGATTGACAGAGAGTTTTGCTCTTCGGTTGGATATCCTTGACAGTTCGATATCCTTGACATATGATTGTTGTGACACCTGATTTTATATCTTATATTTTATATTGCGTTCTTAATGAGATTAGGCTGGTTCTGTAAGTTCCAAAATTTGTTTTAACATCTATTTCCACTGCTGCGTACAGTCTGGCTACATTTTCAGCCTAGTTAACCGTAAGATGTAATTTTTTTTAAAACACTTTGTTTTACACTTATTTATTTTTCAGAGTTTGAATGTAAACATTTCGAAATATAGACAAGGTTAATATATTGTTTTGTATTACTCACTTTTGCCGAAAACTCATCATTTTTCACACATTAATATCATACGGCAATATGTATCGTGTGTATATATATGTACATATATAAGTTTGAATGAAATATTTAAGAAAATGAACACTATTTAGTTTAATATATCTAATATTATTTAATATTATATATTTAATTTAATTCATCCCTTGAAGGATAATATAACAACGAAACGTCAACAGAAATAAACTTTTTCATATTAAAAAAGCCTGTTAATGCTAAAATTTTCAAAATATATATATATATATATATATATATATATATATATATATATATATATATATATATATATATATAGATATTTATGCTAATGGATTAAGGTGAATCGCTAACAAACATAGAATTACCAAGCTCCAAAGAGCCTACAAACTAACATAGGCGTACTGTAATGAAAAGTGCATTTCGACAGTTTCAAAATTGAGGCATTATAACACAACGATTCTTCCAGAAGGAATCTCAAACAACGGTTGTGGACGAAAATTCAAAAATTAGAGAAATAGAAAAGCACGAACAAAAAATTCTCATAAAGCTTTTTGGAGTCATTAGAAACGGCATTTAGACGAAGAAACCTCAGAACGAACTTCGACAAATACAATAACGGAAGAAATAGAAAACCGCGAGTAAAGTTTTATGCACATGCCCATTCATCATGCACATCATTATGATGAAAGAGTCCAGAATACCGAAGCACCTACTCGATATAGGAACAAAAGTAAATGCGAAACAGAGTGATTAAAAGAGGTCCAAAAGAATCTCCAACAGATCAATATGAAAAATGTCGAAGATCGCACGGAATGTTGTTAAAAAATAGCACATGTGAAGTTTGAGCAAAAATCATCGCCAACCTGTAATGAAATGAAGGACAGATGATCGGAAAAAGAGCATTCTGAGAAGATGAAGCGTTTTTTGGGGACGAAAAGCTGGAACAAAGCCCCAAAAAATTGAGAATTCAAGTTCAATATAAAAAAACGGAATAAAATTTGAGGATGTTCATTCCGAAGAATAAAATTGAACTGAAGAATATGGTAGTTGACCTGGCTATGTGATGCCTCTACCATCCTTCAAAGTATCAATGTAAGAGAATATTTAATTCGATGCCACACAGTTATTTTAATGAAATCCTTCTTCGTCACAATAACAGTCAGCAAAACATTGCAACTAAATTTCTATTTAACGTTTCGCTACTAACTGTAGCTTTATCATAACCGTTTCTTCACAAGTTCGATAAAAAAGGTTTTTCAAATGTTTGCGATCCTTCATTGGAACAAAGAGTAATTTCTAGTTGAAATAACTTACAATGAATTGACGAATTAAAATTGAAGAAATATATGAATTTGCAACAAAAACCCATCTTAAGAATTATAAAGTATAAAAAAAAAAAAAAATTAATTTGATACATTATTTTTCTTATTATATATTTTCGATATATTAGATATAATTTTTGTTATTCATTTGGAAAATTTTGTAGTTTATCGTAATTGTATTCGTTTGATCTTATCAGTTTTTATTTCCTCTTAATAGTTTTGATATACATCCACAATAATTTAGTGTAATAAACATAATAATCAATCCTTGCTCGAATCACGAACTGATCATACTCTGCAGATTAAGTTAATATATCGATTTGCATCAGTTCATCGATCTCCAGCTCTATGAATAAACACTCAAGTATGTATAAATGGAAAATGCAAGTTCACATCTCGGCCAATTAAATCAAGGTCCAAGAAGCCAACTCAGTGTACAGAAAGCAATTGAGATGTATCATTAATTCCAATGAGTCCTCTAAACAGAGTTGTTTCAATTAATTATCATCCAGTAAATTATAACTATTGAGTTTGTTTATTGTTTATTATATTCATAACGCTGAAACCAATATTGCAAAACTAATGACAGTGCCGTAGAGGCTGAGGATATAAGTATCGATGGTTAACAAAATTCTTAATAAATACGTTGAATGATGAAAATGAAAGAAATCCCAATTAATTGGTGAAGTAATTGCAAAAAAATTCTGAATGAATCGTAGATTATAGATATTCGTATACCTATGTATAGCGATACGTATGACTAGTGACTATATTGTACAGGTACATATTACACAAGACAATAATATATAGGTTACAAAAATGAAACTACTATTAAGTAGTTTGTTTATATATTATATACAAAACAATAAAATATTTATTACAATATATTGTTTTTTATATAATATAAGCACAAATATATTGCATATGAAAAAGTATTGGTCAATTTATTAGTGACAATAACAGTTAAATATAGTAGAGGACAATCGTCTGATATTCACTTTTATATACATTTCAAATTCCTAACGCATTCCGCTAAAACTTAATCTGAAGGGTATATACAAATTAACGTTAGTCGCTTTGATTATAAAACATCCTTTAAAGTATGTTGGTGAAAAGTATTAGAAATTTTTATTGTTCTTTATTCGTAACAGGTATAATACCCAATTGCAGAAAATAATAACATGATATTGAATTATACGAGTAACTAAATAACTGAATAAATAAAATAAACCGATGTGTTGGCCCAAAAACCTTTAATTTGGAAAAATCATGCGAAAATTACCCAATGACTTTTGTTTTCAATGACTTATAATTTTCAAGTAATTTTTGTTTTTCTATTGTATTTTTGAACATAATATTTTACTCTTTTGCATTTATGAACATAATACTCATACCTACTGTTCCATGTATTGGGCTACCGCAAAGAAAAGACTAATCCATCTTGAACATAGGGGCGTTAGTATTTTGTAGCTTATCTCCCTGATTTAAAAATAGGCATACTAAAGTACAACAAATACCACTCCCCTTCAACAAAAGACTTACATGCGATAAGCTGAACTTTAGAGAAAGGAATGATAATAACAAAGCTTGAAACAAGTATTAGAACCTACCGAAAAAAAATGTTTATATGTACTTTGAATATAGTAAACTCAAGTTATTTTATACCTGCAATATGAAGCTTAATGTTCAATATTTATGCCATTTCTTGTCCTGTGATTCTCTCACCTTCTTGATTTATTTGAGCAAAAATATGGAAAGTGTCATTAATTAACTAATCACTTTAAGGGTCATCAATTAACTAATCACTCAATCAAATAATCAATCTTTAGTATTTCTTTAGGTTTGAAAACTTAATATTTTTTTTAATACAAAGCGGTTCTAATATAAATGATTTTAATAAATTAGTTGATATATCGATATTGATTCAATTCAAACATTGTGGATGAAAATTTTTAGTCTGACATAATTTCGAGGGAGATTTCATAGATTTTCATTTTCAGTCAAAAGTAACAGAGAGAGAATAAAAAAGAATAAAAAATCAACAGAATAATTTGTGTGTTTTTATGTTCGAATTGCTTGAATGTGGCATAGATAAAGCAAAATAAATTCATGAAAGTTATGAAATAACTCTTCATTTTGTAAAATATGCAGAATGATGAGAAAAATATAATGTTCTCATAGATTTCCTATGAATCTGTATGGATTTTCCAATAAACTATCGTAATTTATTTTTTATTATGCATTAATTAAATTCTAAATGAAAATTAAATTCTTCATGATGGTGATAGTTGAATGTGCTCAAAATTTAGAAATGATTTAGCAGATTTAATAATATAATAATTCTTTCGTTATAATACAATTGTTATATTTGAATATAAACTTAAATTCAATCACTTGAACTTATGATTTACACTTTATTGACTGATATAAGATGAATTATTAGATTATTATTATAACATAATAGGAATTCGTTACGTTTTATTTTGAAAGAAAACGTAACGAATTTGAGGTATTTATCAGTTGTTGTATCATCCATCAAGTTATTATTTATATATTCATAAAAAATTGGGGAGTAATGTAATAATGAATTAAATCATAGCTTTGTGTGATTTCTTATGTTCTAATTTTATAATCAAATATGGCTCCTTAATTACATGATTTTTATTTCGTTGAACGAATGTATCCCAGTCTGCTCCAATACTGAAAAAATGCGAAATGTTATGAGGTGTATATTTATATGGTAAATTAAACCATTGATTTACAACTTGATTGTTTTTCAAAACTTATTCAGATAAGGCGTTGCCAGTTCATTGGTTAGTTTCCTTTTCGTTTTTTGATGAAGTTATTATTCTTCACAGATAAGTGAGGATAATGGGGCAGTGATAACAGGTTGAAAAATCAAATTATCATTTTCGGTCACTTTTGGCCAGCCCAATTTTCGGTCTTATAAAGAGATTATGACATAAGTGAAATCGACTTCACTGTATACTATTGTATTCTGACCCATCAATTAGTTTGCCTAGTTTTCGTTTCAACGTCCCTTCAGAAGTGACGATCAGTCACTACCCATTATCAACATGGCCCTAACCCGAGAGCAGGTAACCCAGACCAATTTTCGAATAGTGACGCTAGCCGAATGTTCTTCTTACGAAAAGGTTTCAAAAGCAACAACGGTCAGTTCTAAGAACATCCCGAAAGTTGACACATTCAACGATTTGGGTTACAGTAATTCACGAGCTTAGAGGTGACATTTTTTTTTACTTTAGTACACTGGAATTCTTGGATGAATGATAATCAGTAGCGTCCCTTTGAGTTTAGCGAACTTATTTAGCATATTGAAGATAATTATTCAAAATATTTGGAATGAAATTCATTTTATACATTTCCTTTAAAAATAAAGATATTTAGCGAAATTTCAACAGCAAGTTCTACATTGCTACATGCTTCCAGAAGAATCTCAAGATTGTGGTGGTGCGAAAGAAATCTCCTAACACTGAATTTTTCTACATGCAACATATTGTCTTTCACTCGTAAGTGAAATTAATTTTAATTGAATATAAACTTGAATTCAATGACTATGTAGTCAATAAAGTGTATTTATAAGTTCAATTGTTTGAATTTAAGTTTATATTCAATTATAATGGGTTGACATCAAGTAAACGCCAACACTATCAAATAAAAAAAAATAAATTGATTTTATTTTGATTATAAAGTGACTAGTGATCAAATTAATAAATATAACGAATTCAGAGTTTTAGGAGTAAACTTTTGACACTAAATACACTTTTGCTACTCACACGAATAACATTGTTTAAATTTCTTATAGAATATTAGGTTTTGTAATTAGAAATTCCAAATTTCTGTCTCAGTCGTTATCAACTATGAATCTATACTATCAAAATGAGAATATGCTAGTTTCGTTTGTAATCCAGGACCCGTGTCTCATATGAGAAATATTGAATACGTTCAAAGACATTTTCTAAAATATTTTTGGTTCTGCTCTGGCGGTGTTCATCAAGAAGGAAGTATATCTCAAAAGTTACTCACTACCAGATTTAATGTTCCATAACTTGAAATGTGTAGGAAATATTTAAAATTAACGTGTATAAATTGATTAGGTTTTTGTTGATTGCTTTTTTTCTTCTTTCCTTTATAAATTTTCATGATCCTAGTTCAACTTGTTCAAACCGAAAGTTTTTATACATCTTTTGCTCTTACTGATGTTATGGTTTTTTCACCTCTTCATGCCAATTTGTGGTGACATGAGCCTTCTCATGATGGTTTTGACGCATGCGGGACTAGTCATATCAGACGAACTTTCGTGCGACACTTTATTAGATGTAATTTTTTTCGATCGAATTTTCGTATAGTTTTGTGGGTAAATTTTTATTTTAGTTGGCCCATATAATGATATCGTTCATATATATTGTTTGTAAGTTTTTAGTTCTGGTTCGAGTTTATTTTTATATAAGTTTTATCTCAGTGATTGAGTTGAGCTGTTTAGTATAGTATTTCTAAGTAAATGAAATAATTTAATAAATGATTATAGCTCAAGCTTAGACACGTGTGTATTACACATCTTTTCAAAAAGATTTCTCATAGAACATTTATAAAATATACATTTTACACACTTTTGAAGGTGTTGAAGTTTTGAATGAAGAAGATAATTGGTAGGATCCGTCGTTACTATGTGATGATTCACCATAATAACAAAGAAACCATGTTCACTAAGTACCACAATGAAATATTATTGCCATTGCAATTGCAGCTAAAAGAATTGATTATTTTTTCCATGAAAGTAACTTTTGTAATTCAACATAAGTTATTTTTAGACTAATCGGGTCATGTTGTATACAATAAAAGTGTAAATCGAATTTAAGTTTTAGAATTAACCTTAAATTCAATTGATATAATCTATTAACTAAATTTATTACTGGAGTGTTTTTCTGCAGTAATGGTAGTATATTCTTCAAAAAGTGTAAATGAAATTCCAATATGTCATTTCTGCACACCAGATGCCTCTCATTCAATTTGTTATTTTTACTGAATATTATTTATTTTAGGATAACTACAACTCCGCCACTGCTTAAGAATCTCTAATCCTCCAGCTGAAACTTATTTATAACTTCTCTCCAGGAAACCAAAGCTATTCTTTTTGTCATGTCGAAAATGGTAAACAAACGGAAATAAATCACAGCACAATCGTTCGCTTTTATAAAAGAATGGGAAGATATTGTTATTATTCTCTTTGCACCAATACATTAAACTGATTATTTCGTCTTCATTTCTTCTTTCTTTGTGATATCGCGTCCACTGATGATGCAATTCAACCTCGATCTTCGATATTAACAGTAAACAGCCGGTTTTTTCACAAGTATTCAACAATGGAAAATTTCTCCATTTTTCGTTCTGAAGTCGTTTTAATAAATAACAGGCAGTAATGAAAGTCATGTAGCTGTTCATTTTTCATATCGTTCCTCTACACATTTCTCGAAACTTTGAAATATATAAAATGAGAGGTAATAATAAAAACTTGTCTAAAAATCACTGACTGAACAATTCTTTATTCGACTAGTTTCGCCTTTTACAGCATTAACAAGAATACATTCTTGATAATGCTGTAAAAGGCTAAACTAGTCGAATAAAGAATTGTTCAGTCAGTGATTTTTAGACAAGTTTTTATTATTACCTCTCATTTAAATATGAACTATCACAGAGCAGATTCATCGGCCATTGAATTTATTTGAAATATATGATTTATCTCGATTGAAAGCAATAAATAGTTAGAAACAGAAATTGGGCTCTGCAACTTTTTTTGTATATCAGGAAAACTTAAATATATGAAAAATAAAAAAAAACTTTAATTTCATTTAAATATAGTTAAGAAAGAGGCTCTTCAACAGATCAGAGAGAATTAGACATTTTTGTTACAAAAAAATAATGTTTTCTCCAAAAATATGACTGTGAAATGTTTTTATTCAGCTTTTTCACACGCTGAAATATATTTTAAGATATTATTTGTGTCTTGTTGAAGCAAGTTTTTTGTTATTCTGTTTATTGTTATTTATTCATTCATGTTTCATTATCCATGAAAAACTTTTATTATTGTTTTAGAATATTTTTTGAATTTTTGAGACCGATATCTGATTAAACTCATTTCAAAAATCAATTTTTGTGTTTTACACAAAAAAACCTCTGGCTTCACCATTACGATGTATTCTTCGAACTTGGGACAGTCTGAAGAAGATATGTTAATGGTGAAACGTAGACACGTAACAAATATTAAATGAATCTAAGTTAATCTAAAAAACGGCATTCTGATTTTTTAAAATCTTCACCATTCCAATTTGTTTTAGAATGTACAATGTGTATTCATTATACCGTTATTTTGAAACGTTAAGGTTCATTTTTTTCAAGTTGTAATCATCATACAAGTTTTGTGAATAAATAGATATATTCAAGAAGCTATGAGAAGTTCTAACTGAAGTACATATTAGATACTTAATAATGGTAATCGAACTGTATGACATCGCTCAGTGTAATATAGTGTGCTAATGGTTCAGCATAATTGCTCATCTGTTTCAGACTCTTCATGCTTATCCAGCAGGAATTCGATGTAAAAGAAGCTTATTCGCCTTTCCTGAAAGCTAATTTAATCGGTATGCACTAGCTATTAAAGTGAATTACGAGGTAACGTGAGTTATAAGTTAATAACAGGAATTATACTACATAATTCATTAAATTCAAATTAGTCAAAAATGATCATCAACACTGCGGTTCTTGGATTGCAACAATTATTATTGCAATATTGTAGAATTACTTCAATCAGAAGATGACTGCGTACTCGTGTTCATTTAAAATTGGCACTACTAAAGTCACTATTACAGTCAGTTAATAGAAATTATTTATTTCTAAGTTTTGACAAACTACAAGTTATAACGAAGCGTTAATAATAAATACATTTTTTATTTATTTTATATTTTATTGTTGGTTATTGCTGAAAATTAATATTTAACTCACAGTTTGAATATTGATAGAAAAAAAAAGTATGTAGGTGTATATTTTTAATAATCTGCCTGAGTCTTGACGTCACAGAAGGGGAAGGATCCAAAAATGGACTCAAAGAAAATCTTTCAACGATAAAGTCCCATTAAAATATTATATTCAGTCTTTTTTTATTTTTGGCGATAAACTAAGACATCTCCTTGATATATTTTGTTTTGAAACCTGTGTTTTTAACGAAAAGTTTTCAATCATTTAATTAAATTAACTCAAATTCGGTAAAATTGAATACGATTTGGTCAAAAGGCAGGCTGATTGAACAAAATATACAAATTGAAGTTCTTTTCTTATCGCCAAAAATGAGAAACACTAAATTAACATATTTTCATAGGATTTCATGCTAATAAACTCATTTGTTTGGAGTCATTATGACGTCAGACTTAAACAGTCCATTTAGTATTCTGGGAGGATGAAGCGTTTTTGGAAAACAAAAAGTCTGAAGCAAAAGCCCTAAAATTATCAACTCAATTGCTCTACTAATCAGGAATAATCGTTATAATAATAATAATCTCAATTCATTAGAAAGTAACCTCATTCTTTTCTGCATGAAGAATTTCTTCAGAAACACTAAACTGTATCCTAAAATTTCCTTTCAATCAAATCCGTTATCTTCCGAGATTACTGTGGATATTACTCACCAATATAAGAATAAATGCTTACCTTCATCGAGTATGTGAGTGAATATAAATTGAAGAGGAAATCATAAACAAACTTCATGGAGTAATCAAGTTGTTCATTTTAATGTGATAAATCGATTAGTAGATAAATATTCTGAATGACTCGACATCCGAGGCATATCGTACAAATTCAGTAATCATGACTAATTCCTTCTATATTTACTTGCTAATAACAGTATACCATTACCATTTTCTTCAAGGTTTAACAAATGAAATATTCTTCGAAGTCGCTAGCCGAAAAAAATTATATACATATAGTAAAATCTCACAAATTCTGCACTTCAATAGACCACGTCCAATAATACGGCACCCTTAATTTGGGCAAATTTAATTACTTGGTTTCAAGGGACTATTGAAACACAGCAAATTATAATAGATGAAGAAATAAGTGAAGCAGTTCGATAAGAAGAGAGCCTTGGTGACATATAGAAGCCAGAAAAAACTACAACTATAAAAGTAATATCAGATATAGTATTGAGTTGTTTTAATACCTATAACATTTACTGAAGAAAACGGCGTATCTGCTATAGATATTATAAATCTTCGAAACGTGCGAGAAAATGCACAAATGAGTTTTCAAATCAACACTGCAAGTTGCACGAAAATATACTTCAGTTGAAGTTTATTAGGAAATAATGTATTTACAGCTTTATCTTGAGACACCTATATTAATGTTATAAAAACGTGTACAACAGGAACTTAACTACATTGTATTTTCTTTATGGAATACTTTATTTCATTCATTATTCTTTTACACAAAACAGTAATCTGAACATTCCAATAATCCGGCTCCGTCTGGTTTTCAATAATGCCGGATTAATGAGATTACGGTATAGGTACATACATATATACACATATCTGGGACAGATTGCCACGGAGGCGGGGATATTACACGGGAGATCATGCAAAGAACCAGAACAGCTTGGGGTACAGTTGACCGAAAAGACATCGTCACATCAGATATGCCACTATCGTTAAAGAGCAAAGTGTTTGACCAATGCGTATTACCAGCGATGACCTACGCCAGCGAAACTTGGATCCTGAATCCAAGAGTTCACTCTTGGATTCTATGTTCACATCCAGAAGCTTCGAACAACCCAGCGGAATATGGAAAGATACATTATGGGCATAACCATACGAGATGGTCTTATCCAGCGCTGCAGCTGGATAAGAGGTCAAACAAGGCGAGGGTTGCCATGGAGTGTGTAAAAAGTTCAAGGTGAAAATGGGCATGCCATCTAGCAAGAACAAGAGATGAGCGTTGGTCACCTGTGGTTGGTGATTGGGAGCCCAGAGACAGAGTAAGACCGAGAAAGCTCCCTCACGATCCTTGGGATGAGGAGCTTGTGGATTGGCTGGGCGTTGCCTGGAAAGAGATATATTATGGGCATAACCATACGAGATAGAATGCGCTGCAGCTGGATAAGAGGTCAAACAAAGGCGAGGGTTGTCGTGGAGTGTGTAAAAATTTCAAGGTGGAAATGGGCAGGCCATCTAGCAAGAACAAGAGATGAGCGTTGGTAAGCTGTGGTTGGTGATTGGGAGCCCAGAGACAGGGTAAGACCGAGTAAGCGCCCTCATGATCCATGGGATAAGGAGCTTGTGGATTGGCTGGGCATTGCCTGGAAAAGAGAGACTGCTGATAGTGAATCTTGGCATAGACAGGGGGAGACCTTCGTTCTGCAGTGGACGGACAAAGGCTGATGATATATATATATATATATATATAATGTGAGAAAATTTACAATATATAAATATTCTTCCGAATTTTTTTTTCAAATTAATCATAAGAATATCATATATCTGGCTATGTGAACATGTACGATGCGATGCCTCTATTATCCCCAAGGTAAGGTAAAGGTAAAGCGCTCAGCTCACTCGTTAACTTATTTACTAGGTATCACATCAAAGGAGTAGCAGTAAGATATAGCATTAAAGCCCCTTCTTAACACAGCAGTTTTCAAATCTTACAATTCGAGTGTTCATGCAGAAGCCACAATAAATCACTCGTCCTTAGAAACTTTTAATTTTTTTTATAGCTCTAAATTTGCAAGATTAAAACATGACTTTAGTGTACTTGTGAGTAGCAACAAGCTCAAAACCCGTGTCAAAGGATGCTTATGTATGTATTCTTTTTATCGTAGGTGGAATATTCTCCATTCGACTTGTAGAGTATGTATATTCATGAGAAATATGAGTGTGAATAGCGCATTGTTCACATAAGGAGGTTATTTCACAATGGTGGTTGAAGTTTTTCAGAAAGAAACGACGATAGAGATACGAAGAGCTCGTGTTGTCAATTTCGGCCCATCGATGGATGTTAAATGATATGGATCCTCAATGTTTGTTCTGGCACCTCGTTGAACCATATAGCCGCGATAAATCTTCAATTTTCGAGATAACTGCTTGTCGGTAGGTGCTGTTCTACCCGAAACATATGGAGTTGAAAACATTGACCTGAAAAATTTATTTTCAGATTACACATGTTGTTTTTCTATTTGAAGAAATGACTAAACTGTTTCAAAAGCAGTTTAACTTTGAAAATGGGGTAACACCCGAAACAATTGTCAAGTATTTATTATAAATTTTGTGAAACCAACCAAGTGTTTTTATTTAATATATTAAACAATGTTTTACCAAGAGATCAGGGAACATTCGATCGACTTCATTAAACTGTTATGTCATAGTTCAAATGAATATTCTATTAATTTGTTTAATCAGTATTCAGAAAAAACTTCTATTTTGGAGGTTTCCCAGTATTTTATTTTGAACTTATGCCAAGTAATAAACAAGTGGGTGTTAAAATCAAATAGGTGCTCTTGAATAATCCAATTTTAAAATTCCGACTACAATAATAGATATTCAAATAAATTCCATATGAATACTAAATCATATTCAATTCACGAACTGTAGGACGTCTGTTCAAATCTTTCATCGCAATATCATGGACGTATGCATGATGCATGAGTATAACATTCTTCCGACAATGGATTCAGTTCTCGCTTTTGATTTTAAGAAAACTCTGCTCCTGTATCGACCTCAAGCACATCTGTTAATTGAAATCATGTTTTCAATACATCCATTTATATCTGTCAGAATATAAAAAATATCGAAATGTTGGGAATTTTAATGTTGATTGTGTAATGATAGTTTTACGGTGGTAAAATGAAGAATAGAATACTCAAAATATCCCACAATAACATCATTTTAATTCTTATTTGAATGCTCAGAGATAACAATGAATCATTACACGTGTTTCAGTTATAGTGAAGATTTTTAAAATCTTCAAAACATATCATTCTCAGCCTTCTGAATATGTGTAAGTATATATTCGAATTCCCATAATTTCGTATAAAATTTTGAAACAAAATTCTCATTATAATAAAATAACTCGAAAACATTCTAATAGTCGCATCGAATCTTCTTCATGCTTACTCATAAATTCACGATGGTACTGTGATGACAGTCTCTACGTGTTTCACCTAGAAAATGCGATATTAATTCTGAAGGTCGAATGATAATTTGATATATTTTCTTTGACAACCTCATATTCGGCAGGATATTCCATCGGTATTCTGTTTTTATTGCAACACTGCTACATGGAGAATTCGTAATGTCTTCAATTAATCTTTAATTTGTGCGTTGTTTCCTGTATAACAACTAGAATTAACATTGGCATCAACGCTTGTTCATTATATAAAGCACTCGTCATTATTATACGGTCATTTGATAATTTAATATCATCGTATAATCACATCAACACAAGCATAAACAGATTATATTATTATAGAATGAGCTTTACTGTGAAGATATAGTAGCGCCCAGGAAATAAAATGATTAGCTCGCCACTAATTGGAAGTGTTCTTGACATAAGATAATTTATGAATTAGCATTTCACAATGTGCGAATAGCACTTTAGTATCCACCAAAAATGTCACCTGCTTTTTAAGACATGATTCCAATTAAGGTAACTCAATTAAAAACAGTTGGCGCACGTGTGAGGATTTAATATCTACCCATAAATGTATATAAATATATATATATATATATATATATATATATATATATATATATATATATAAAGTCGTATGTATTTATATGAACTAATGAATAATGATTTGCCGGAGATTCAATAGGTATGGTAATCAGTTGATTCAAATTTCTTAAAAATTGACTAAAATAGTCTGTACAGCCAAAAAATCTCACTCAGACATTCGAGAATGAATGTTATATAGTGTTTAGAGTTGAAGCGCTAGAATCTGTACTGTTAAAGTGAGAATCTCAGAAAACACCACATAATTTCCCTGCAAAAAACGGCCTCAAATTGCGCAAAAATTAACTCTATTTCAAATAAAACTCTTAGAGAGCTGTCTACACAAATGTCAACGAAAACACAACCTTCAACCCTCGAGAGATAATTTATGTTTGTTCCGAAAAATATCGAACCTCAAATGGAAATACCATAAAGTTGTATCATCCTATTGTGGGAATATTCAGTGGTATGCATCAAAACAAACAAGTTTTGATGGTTTTCCAAATGCACTTAAGCCCTATATCTTCAAAATGAGGCAAGCATCCATTAGTGAACTAATCACGTGGACTCCCTCTATGGAAGAAATGTGCGTTCTCATTACAAGTTCAGTGCCACGACCGAATCTAAACGTTTAAAGTCAGTGCTGTGCTGTGCCGTGTCAGTGCTTATCTCCACACACAAATGGCATTGTTGATATTTGATTCGAACACCTCAAAGCTTTCTCTGTAGATGTAAAAGAATGGTCCCATGTCTCATCGCTTTGGTTCACACCCAAGCGGGCATTTCGATAACTAGTTTTCAAATTCACAAATCCTTTATAGTAAGTCGATACTGAGATTTCGAATCGAAATATATCAAATGAAACTCTCAGGAACAGTGTAGACACCTCCTGTTCAAACTTGTTGACTCTCATCAGCAGAACAGCGTAGTCAAATGTGAAATGTACGAATTTGAAGACTGAAAAACGAAAAAATACTCACTAAAAGGAAGGGATCATTTGTTGTTTCAGAATTAATATCTCGGTATTGGTATCATTGTCTTGCCAAGGAGCACAAACTTTTGTTGTGTAGGTCTTTATAAAAACAAAAGTAGTAGATAACAATATAGTCACAATAATATTAATATTGTATTAATTGTATATCTACAATTAATATCGTAGACAACAATATAGCTTTTGGAAGCAGACGTTGAAACGATTTTCAGATGTAATATACCCACTAAATGAAATAATGCAGTAAATTATTTTTTATTCAATAAATTCACCACATTTGTGCCAAAATACAAATAAATCCACATCCCTCAATTTGAGATGTAAAAGGGAATCTAACTTAATATCACATCATCTCACCAGAAGACAAGGGTCCAGATATCTAAAAAATCCTCAAGATACTTACGTAATTAATAAACGCCTCTTTCGGAGCATCACAACAAACATTTTAGTCGACTGAAACACTAAATAGCATGGTCGGAAGAATCAGGTCATAACTTTCTTGGTTGATAATAGCAGAGGAGTGTCCTTGCAAAATTAACTCCGGCGATTTTACATCAATAAATGATTAATTTTTCTAATATAGTAGCGTTAATAATAAATTGAAGATGTAACTGGTGGTTCCTCATGAATCTGCTAGAGAGGCGTTCAAGTATTACGTAAGCTGATTTATTAGAACTATTTAACCCCTTTTCGCTCGTTAGCAAAACTAAGAAATGTTCTTACCCTCCCACATACGCGTTTCCTTGAATATTGTCATCGTCAAAGATGATATAAACATGTTTATTTCAATATATTCTGTTTTCTCATGAGCACCATGAGCACAAGTTATAATTCTAGAGTTAAGAAGTTAGGCTAAAAAATAAGCAGAGCAGAGACCTCTCTGCCCCCCATAGTTCTTACGTAATACATTACGGTCCTTACTCAATAACCGAAGACATTGAGTCAGCTATTCGCCTTGTTTTTCAATAGTTCCCCCTATGAAAAAGTTTGTTTCACATATTCTCATCATATAATCACCATTTAGTAGCATTTATTATACAGAGCGTTACGACTAGAAGAGTATCACGAGTTTCGCTGTTGCTTGTGAAGAATATTTGAAAAAACCGACTTCCTGCAGAATCTTCATAGTGAATTTCCAGCCTAGGTGACTGCGAGGAGGTGTGATAAATTGATATCGAGAATCTCTAACAACATTGCAGCGTTACTATTCTGTCCCCACAGATTGTCAGAGTGTGGTATTTGGCGTCCAACCAAGAGCCAGGTCGTGTCTGTGCATCTCATCATGGAACACGGCAGCCTGATCGAGAGTTATATCTAAAGGTAACTGATTTAGTTGTCTAGAATCTCGTGGGCGTGTTCTGTTTGTATCTGGAGGTCAGATGCTATCTGAGTCGGGGATGTACACGATTTATGGTTGTGAAATCCATCCTCTATAATTCATGGCCATCGTGATACCGCGGGGTTGCTTGCACTCGCCTTCACTTGTTCCTGCGGTCGAACTGTTGCCCCGTTGGGTTCTTTCGAAGACGCGCCACAGAACCGTCCGACAACTCGATTATATTCTATGGTCAGCAGGTGGTTTACAGCTTGTATAATTCAAGATTTTTCAGGTTCCTACTTCGGGGTACTTCCATTTCAATTCGCGATGGCGACTAGATAACAATAGCGTTTTTTTTGATTGAGTGCCTACTCAATATTTGTATTTCGATAATAACAGAAAATAAATTGTGCATTAGAGTCGTTAATGAAGGTTAGCAATTAACAATTGGGCAGCAGATAATAACTACTAACAATGAAGTTTTCATAATATTTTATAATTTAATATGTCAAAGTTTGAATTTTGGTATATTTTATTCAGATAAAATTACTTAACAATGATGATAAGTAATTCTATGTGGGTTTACAAAATTATTTCATAACTTTTACATATTTCTTCATGTGCTTGATGTACACTTGTTGAAATAACTTTTATATATTGTTTTTCATAGCGCGATTTGAAAAAAGTATGGCCTTTATATATAATGGAGAAAAAGTTATTATTATATTATTACAAAAACTATATTATTTCACATTGATTAATCGAATAAAACCCAGCAAATGGAGATTCTTCATATGTATAAGAAGTTACAAAATAAAACGGTTATTGTATCAACAACAGAACTTTTGAGAAATATGTCGAATTTACTTAGAATCGATTGACAATGTTTATATTCATTATTGCATGTAATGTAATGTACATAAACTTCTAATAATAAATTGCATATGAATTAGGTCTTTATATCATTTTGAATATTTCGTGTCTAATATTTTAGATTAATTTGCTCGTAATCAAGTTTTATACACAAGAAATTTCAAATTCGAAGTTATTCCAGGTATTTAATTTCTCTATTATGAAGAACCTCTTCTAGATAACAGTCAAATGTGAGAAACAAATCTACGTACTCAATTGAAGTTAAATATTGAGCATAATTGTGTTATTAAAAGAAGAATATAATTTGATATGTGCTTATTTTTATAACATTTATATTGTCATAACAACAAATATTATATTCTATGACTTTTCTCATCATTTCATAATTGAAACTTGAATTAATAGAATGTCTATGAACAGGTCTTCTCATTTATTACTTTATTTATCATATTCTAGAGCACAGTTTTTTTCAAAATCTGAAATTTATTCTACACTAGCGTTTCTCAACCGTCACGAGCGACGCACTGGGGTGCCGCAAGCACCTGTCAAGTGTCACTATTATTGCAATTGGGACTTAATTATCTAAGATGCTCCTAGAACGTGCATCACTCTCGTCGTTTCTTTGAAAATACTCCAAAATAAATAAAAAATATGAACTGGCCATCTATTATCATTAGTCTTCACTAAATGGATCATCAAAATGATAAAGAAATTATAAATGTACTACTAGTTTCACTTAAACTGAGGAATTCTTTGGATGCAAGTACACGGTCTGTTCAAAAGAAAAGGTGAATTTTTAAAAAAGAAAGGATCAATATTAGAAAAATGGATCAAATAATCTCTATAAAATTTTGCGTTAAAATGGAAAATAGTGCTTAACATGCTGACTGTGGCATTCGGCGAGTCTACTTTGTCACACAAAAGTGTTTATAACGGGTACAAGCGCTTCACAGAAGGCCGAGAAAATGTTGATGACGATGAACATCTTGGAGTTTCAACCACGGCAATAAGCGAAGAAAACATCGAAACAGTAAAGAAAATGGATTTGGAATTTTGGCGTGCAAATCTATCATTGCTATGCAATTTTCTCGTATGTTTTTAACATGAAACCTATGGCAGCGAAGTTTGTTCCGAAATTGCTAAATTTTGAGCAAAAGCAATGTCGCATTAATATTTCTCAGGAGTTGTTTGATGATTTAACGACGATCCAGCTTTGTTTGGTGTCAAAACGTGCATGTATGGTTATTACGTCGAAACCAAGGCACAATCGTCCCAGTAGAAGTGGCCAGAAGAACTAAGATCGAAAAATCTTCGCCAAGTTCGATCAAATGTGAAGGTTTCTTCACTGTTTTCTTCGATTACAATGTCGTGGTGCACCATGAGTTCTTGACAACAGGTCGTACGGTTAATAAGGAATACTACAAGGAAGTTATGCAACGTTTGTGTAACGCAATACGGCTCAAACGATTGGAATTGTTGAAAAACAAATAATGGATTCTGCATCACGATAATGCACCAGCTCACACATCAATGTTTTTTCGTGACTTTTTGGCTAAAAACAACACGGTAATCATGCCTCAACCACCCTTTATTCGCCAGATTTGGCTCCCTGTGACTTTTGCCTATTCTCAAAACCGAGGAGACCAATGAAAGCGTTTCGCCGAAATTGAGATAAAGTAGGAATCGAAGAACGAGCTGATGGCCATACCGAAAAACGCTTCAGAAGTGTTTCGAAGATTGGAAGAAACTCTGTCATCAAACAAATAACCATTTGAAAGGGAAAAAATGAATAACCATGAATAACTAAATAACGGGTGTTTTTTTAGAGGTATAGAACTTTAAGTTGGCATTACTGTTGAAGATGGCGACCGATTTAACAGCTGAGAAGTGATTTATTCTCAGTTTGGTTTGGCAATTCATCATGAATAGACTCACGCCTGAACAACGCTTGCAAATAGTGTCGAATGGGTCCCAAAACGAGATTGCCGTTGTTCCCGATTTTCATAAGCGAATTTTGTTTAGCGATGAAGCGCACTTCTGGTTGAATGGCTACGTCAACAAACAAAACTGCCGCATTTGGAGTGAAGATAATCCTCTAGTGTACGTCGAAACACCGTTACATCCAGAAAAACTGACTGTTTGGTGCTTTATGGGCTGGTGGAATCATTGGTCCGTACTTCAAAAACGATGATGGCCAGAACGTTACAGTCAATGGTGATCGGTATAGAGCCATGATTACTAACTTTTCATTCCTGAATTGAACAACCATGATGTCCAGGAGCTGTGGATTCAACAAGACGGCGCAACATGTCACACAGCTCGTGCCACAATCGATTTATTGAAAGACACGTTTGGTGACCGCCTAATTTCACTTTTTGGACCTGTGAATTGGCCTCCAAGATCATGTGATTTAACACCGCTAGACTACTTTCTGTGGGGCTATGTAAAGTCATTGGCTCTATGCGGATAATCCACAAACGTTTGACCATTTGGAAGACAATATTCGCCGTGTTATTGCCGATATATGGCCACAAATGTTGAAAAAGTCATCGAAAATTGGACGTCCAGATTGGACTTCATCCAAGCCATCCGTGGCGGTTATATGCCAGAAATCATATTTAAAATGTAATGCCACAAGATTATCTTTCGAATAAAAAAAAATTTTGTCAATCGAATGATCCACGTTGTTTTATTGCAATTTAAAGTTCTATATCTCTAAAAAAACACCCTTTACCTTTTCGAAAAAATTCAAAATGTACATTTTCTTTTGAACAAACCTCGAATATGCATAAGGGTGTCGATTATTTGTAGTATTTCAATGCTACTAAAACCGTTGAAAACCTCTATTTCACAAAATAACATAAATTTTATTGTTACAAACATCTTCTAAGGTTGTCTCTCCGATAAAATTTTCGTCGAGATGTTGATGGAGAAACTCAAGATGAGAGAATCCGTTCGTTCACGTCTGACGCGGCCGCAGACTGGCTGTAAAACAAACACAAAACAGAACGCGACGCAGCACAACATAAACATCTTACAACCAAATTAAATTCACACATGCAGCACGAATCTCATATTTTAAAGTTAATCATGACTGGATTTACATTCGAATAGTACGTTGCGTCGCGGGTTTCGCATGTTGCATTTATATTTCACTACCAAAATATTATGTCTTCCAGTCATTTTTCATAACGGAATATTCATAATTGCATGAGAAATGGTTTCACGTTGTGACTGTACCTTTAACGATCCGTCCATTTGTTCGAGCTTAACCCAAACATAGGATCGAATGAATGCATTCAACATGGTAAACGTGCTAATAATTCGCAAGGTTCACGTTTTTAGAATGGATTAAGACTAGTGTGCTTTGAAACTGATATGGAGGAAATTGAAAGTAACTATCAATAAATATAAAGTATAAGATAATTCATAACATTTGAAGTGAAGTCCACTAAAGTAATCATATATAGTGAATCAAACTGCTTTCACCTATGTTTTGAATTATATTCTTGCACTTTCGTGGCTTCAATAATTTTCTATATAATAAACAAAAACGAAATATATAAAAAAACGTAAAACAAATTAATATTGAAAAAATACGAAGTTAAACTTTCAAATATTTAGAAAATTAATATGGACATTAACCTGACGAGAAAATTAAAATTAATCATTCAATAATAAATGGAAATAAATGAAAAAACATCATTGTTTTCCAAATGTGCCACGTTTCGATCAATTAGGTATCTTTGAAGATTAAGAATAGATTTGAAATTAAAAGATTTAACACTTGAAAACTGTTTCTATTCATTTCCTTATTATTCAATTACAATTACTTGTACATTACTTTACATTATTTTGCAAAATAGCGACCTCATAAGAAATTGGTAAACAGTTAATTTGCATTTTTATTTCTTCTTTTACTTCAATGTTTTTTCAGTTTTTCAGAATCTGTTTTTTCCTAAACACAAAATACCATATATGTAGTTAAGTTCCCAAAGATTATTATTCTACTCATATTTTGAATATATAATTCTACGAATGATTTGTTTTCATTACTATTATTTGAAAAACACTTGTATTAATATTATTAAAAGTATATGTGGAGTAAATTACACAATTTGTGGCAATCAGTCGAATGATTTGAATTATATTACACTTTTTCACAATGCTCGACCAAGTATTTTGCGAGAAGTCTATTACTCAAATATACCTTGTGTTATTCATATGATAATTTAATTTTCAACGATTTTATAATGATACCGGATTTTGAATTCACGATTTCTCGGGATTATTCTGTAAATTATCACCATTATACTTAGCGATATTTCACCATTATACTTACAGGTTACATAAAATCAATTATAAGATATAATTAAATTATATATGTAAATATTAGAAGTGAAGACGTGAATGATAAATATGAATGGAACAGAAAATACTTGAATATTCAAACAATTTAGCTGACAAAATACAATATATATATATATATATATATATATATATATATATATATATATATATATATATATATATATATAAGAACGAACAACAAAGGATTAATGGAGAAACACCCAAATATTTGTACAATTTAGGCGATAAAATTAATGATACAGAAATACACAGAAAGGGGAAAGCTGTACTAAGAGCCCTGAAACATTATTCGATGATTTTTGTTTTTTATTATTGTTTATATAATATTTATAATTCAAATACGTATTTATATTTGAATAAATACAATTTTACACTTTATTTCCATATATTTTTATACATTTAAGTAGTACTTCGAAAAGATTTTGCGTCATCCATATTTCTTCAACATAACTATACTGAGAAAAGTCCTTTGTTCAATGTCCTCGTCAATCATCAAACACGCGTAGTGATTACTAAAGTAAATTTAATTAGTTATTCCTCTATGACATTGAACAATTAACTAATAATATGTCTGACGCTTTTAGCTACAAAAATAATTTGTTTATCGAATATAATATATATTCACTAAATAAAACTTTTACAAAATGTTGTTGTTGTTTTGAACTATTTTATTAGGTAATTACGTTTCTATCCTCAAGAAGAGATTGTGTCATTTCTTTTATTGTAGCATTTCATTTAGAGAAACAAGATCTAGCAGTAAAAACCGAACCTAACGATAGAGATTTATAGAGGTGCTACTATGAATAATACATAAAAGCAAAAACTTTCACAATAAACTCCATTGTTGTTCTTTGACAATAAAAACTGAATCTCTTTTTTCGGTCAACGGAATAAAGTTATATTTGCGGGAACAATGAAGAGTAACTTAAAACAAAAAAGAAGACGTAATAAATTTGTAACAGGATCATCGCGTATTGGGTCTCAGTTCTCAGGTCTAGATCGATTCCCACTTAGCTCTCTTCATCGACAATATGTCACGAAGATAATTATGAAATTGATGTTTAATTACAGATCGCAACTAACAAAATCATGGTAGTCAGTGAGAGAGTTATAAATAAAATAATGAGGTACTGTTCTTCAACATGAATCAACTGTTAATGGAGCTTCCTGTCGAAACAGTGGAAATTCATAATGTTCATTATTAATTTCGTTTTTTATAAAATGATATCAACATTATTCAGACGTCTTACTAGTTCGTAGTTTTAGGTATACCTTCTAAAGGTATAATTAGTAGTTAATTAAACTACGTAAGTAGTTGATTAAAACTACTCATGTTTCAATAAATTCCATGAATTAAAAAAAATAATAATATTGAAATATTCGTTATAACCAATAAAGCAGTGTACATGACTCATCCTAAGTTGAAAAAATCCAAGAGTATTGGTATTCAACAGTAATCTATATTTATTCAACATGAACCAAACTTCCATTCTTGTGTGTGTAGAAGGTATTAAAAATTTTTTGTTCTTCACCCCTGTTCCGTTTTTCTTCTATCATGTTTTCCATTCTGTTCCGTCTTGTATGTGCTATATTTAAATACAATTCATATTTCACTAATAGTTATTTCTCTGTTTTTTATATTTGATTTCATTATACCTATGTTTGATTTTTTGGTCGACTTTGTTTCCAAATAATAAGATTTTAGAAGAAAGGTTATCAACTAAAGTTTATTGTAATCACACCCTTTATAATTTCTGTCAACGGACTCATAGAAGAAAATTTCTTTGACAACACAAAAACAATAGAACTAGAGGGGTGTGAGGTTATTACACCCTAAAAAGAGAATACAAAAAGAGATCACCAAATGGGCACCACATGTATTGTGAGAAGATTATTGCAATACAACTCATGATTCTATTTCGGTAGTTCCGGCCTGGTGGTACATCAACTCCCTAGATGGCGGAGAAGATATATACATATATCGTACATATACGTATATATATATATATATATATATATATATATATATATATATATATATATATATATATATGATTGAATTATCGCTTAACTCTTGGTGAAAAATGATTGATTATTAAATTAAATTAAACTCTTGGCTCAATGTTTCACGATTTATTTAACAATATTTATTAGTCAACATGTTTCGAGCGTTAAGCTGGAAAGTCTTGAAAATATATTAAAAACAATATTCAAGGTTGATTGGAAACAAAGAGAATATATTGAAGAAATGAATCGCATTCAAAATATCAAAGAGTATGCCAGTTTTGAAATAGAATTTGTTTTATAAATCCCATTTAATAAGTGGATACCTATATATACATTCCATACTCAGATGAAACTAAAGAATGCCATCAGTTATAAAACTCCTTAGCTGAAATAGATTGCGAGCACCTGCAGAACAATTAAAGATCATTTAAAAGCGGCGTGCTGAAGCAGATTCCAATTTTAAATCTCAGACCGAAGGAAATGGAGAAGATATGACTAAGGTAATTTGCGCTAATCCTCTAAAATAGCGCTAATCACCGCCTATTCTCGGCAATAACAATAGCAATTTCTTCGGACGAGCCTACTAATTGAACGTCGCAATATCTAGAACGCCAACTCGATCGCAAAAAGCAGACGAAGAGTAGATCCGAACAAGTGTTCTCGAACATGTCGACAGCACATCGCAGTAACCAGTGTGACGTTTTTTGAGCATTGTCGGCATCGCTTTGAGGTCAACTAGACGAACGTCGCGCGGATAGGTTGTTAATGGGGATGGTAAGGATAAGAAACGAAGATCTTTGTGTAGACAAGATCTGGATTGCGTGTTAATAATTTCGATTAGATCTGAGCTAACTATGTGACTATGTGTAGATTATTGAAGAGGACTGGTTTTTCCTCGATTGTTTTTCGCGAATACTGAACGCAAAAAAGAATTCGGAAGTAAAAACAAACTTAGCAACGAAATTAGGTGCTTTTGCAATTATATAATGCAGTCCAAACACATATCCAGTACCACGGCCACCTACAATACGACCTACAATATTCCACTTACAAGTAATATTTTAGTAGTAGTATTAAAGTACTATTAAAGGTGGCAGTTCCAGTACCTAAATAGATCAAATTACTCCAAAAAAACTTTTATGCCATGTTGGACTAAAAATAGGTGAAAAGCTCTATTGATTTAATGAAGATTTATTGAGCAAATCAACACACTATTTCACACTTTGATGTGATATGACATCAAAAAAGCTCTAAATCAAATTCAAGTGTTTGAATTATTCTATAGTTATCTCATGAAAATTATGCATTTTGAAGTTTTGATGAAGCTTCCATTTTTAGCGAAACATAAACGATTTTACCATTTTTACATCCTGTTATTTGATAAAGTATCAAATTTTAGTTTATATAAGTATATATTATCATTATTATAACGATACTTCCCATGAGGTGAACGATTGAGCTTGAATTCGCAATTATTAGGGCTTTTGCTTCATCTTTTTTGTCTCTCAAAAAAACCCATCATCCTCTCTGAATGCTTTTTCTTCTGTTTATGTGTCCATTTTATTCCAGGTTGGCATGTTGATTTTTGACCATGTGCGATTTTATAGCAACACAATGCGATCTTGGAGATTTTTAATATTGATCTGTTGTGGATCCTTTTTGGACCCCTTTTAACCACTCTGTTCCGCATTTACTATTTATAATTATAACGAGTAGTTTCTTTGGTATTCAGAACTGTTTTATTCTGTAGAGATGTGCATAGAACTTTGCTCGTCGTTTTCTGATTTCTTCCGTTATCGTATTTGTCTTTTGATGAAGTTCGCTCTGAGGTCTTCAGCAATTTTATCCAGTTTCTATTGATTGGCCCGTAAATCTTTCTGAGAATTTTCAAATATTGCTTTACCTGTATAATTGTTATATATATATATATATATATATATATATATATATATATATATATATATATATATATATATATTATGTTTTATCCACCATTCAGGAAGTTGATGATACCACCGAGCTAAAACAATCGAAATAGAATCTTGAGTTGTATTGCAAGAATATTCTCACAATTCGTATGGATATATTTTCATTTTTGGGGTTTTTGTTTGCTATCTTATATTTATTATAATAGATTTGTACCAAGTACCTAAATGCCAACACTATTCAATATAAGACTTAATTATACACCCTCTTGACACTTATAGAAGTTTTTTTTATTACTTTGACTTCAAATAATTATATTTTCAATAGCCCTCTGATAAGAGCACATGACTACCAAATGACTCCTTTCTCAATATTTGTTTTTTCTCTCAAACCATATTCAGAATCACAGGGGTTGAATTGGAAATCAATGAGAAATTTTTAAGAATAGTAGCTATTAATTGACAAAATAATTGATCGATTTGTAATAGAAAAAAATATATAACCTAGTTTCATTGATATGCAGTAGTGTATATTTTAAAAACAATAAATTAGAGCTTAACACACTTGACTATTGTCAAGTGTGTAAGTTTAACTAAATATATTGAAAACTCGACATATGTTTCGGGTGGTTAACCCATTATCAAGAGTATACATTAGGGTGGAGCACGAATGTATGGCGAAATTTTTTTTTTGAATTTTTGATTTCTAAATGGGGGGGATTTATGCCTTATGTAAAAACATGAACATATGCCAATCTTAGTCATTATTGAAAATTTCTTTTTACCTCCGAATCACCTCTAAAATTCCGAAATTCTTGGAAAAACTGACTTCTTTGTTCAAATCTATATTTAGTGGAAATTACGGAAAAATGGATGTGAAATAATACACAAAGCAATAATCAGACAAGTAAGTATGTAATAAATGCAAAAAGAAGTAAATGTAACATATAAAAGAAATGCTAGGAACACCTTTTAATATGGTTTAAAATGACATTTTGTATCAAATTTTGGCATTTGGGCTCTTGTCTCTAATTTTGCCTTCATTGCACCTAGTCGCGATTTTTTCGTACACTGAGACATAGCAGCTTCTGTTGTGATCTTCACGGCTCGCTCTACAGGCTGGGTATGGCACGGAAGACGCAAAAATGAAAGCTGGCCCTCGCCACGAGACTGAACAATACAGGAAATTTCTTCTGTCGACAAGTTTTCAAAAATTGGAGGTTCAGTTATCTCGTTTTGCCAATTTATCATCTCGATATAATTCGATGCATCAAAATTAATTTTTGGTACAGCAAAAAGCCTTGGAGCTTGTATCGCACTACTACGAGCCTTCGAAATACGCCTTGAATAAATGGCGGGAACCATCTTCACAAGAAGGTTTACTCTTATTTGCGAACCAGGAAGGCGCATATTTTTAAACTTAAATGTGTGAACCTCCGTGTTGTATATATTTTAGTACGATAATTATTGAGTATTTTTATATTGATAGGATACTTTATTGTTCAGATAGTCTTATTTGTGTGCCATAATAAAACGAAGTATATCTAGAAATGAAGTATTGTTCATTTAATTGTATTACTAATCGATTTCTTCAACTGTCAAAACACTTGGTGGAACATTTTGAAATCTAACGCATAATAAAAAACCCTGTCTTAATTCCACAAACTTCGACAGTAAATACATGTTTCGCGCTACTAATACATTATTGAGAGTTGAATACAACTTACGTGTTGAATGGGAGAGTACACCTTCATATATAATACGTCGAGTACAACTTCAATCCTACGTTAAACTATTAAAGTGTTAATTCAATTCTTGGAATAAGGAAGTAAAATCTCATATGTATTTCTAGAAATAAAAATAATCCCTCTAGAATCGCCATTCACTCCACGTATATTTCGGTTCCAATCAAACAACATTCAATTAGAATAAAAGAGTTGATGCAACAAACCAAACGAAAAGGTTTTATCAACTCTTGACAATGGCATAGTTGCCCAAAACATAACAGAATTAAATAACTCTAGTGTCGATTAGTTAACAATTGAAATAATTTTCAGCTATAAGTTCCAGAATATTTTATTATAGTTTTTTTATGTTATACCTACTACTAAAAATTGTTTTAAAAATTGCATCTTAAATTTATCAATGTCAATACTGCATTTTCTTCGATAAAATTTGACGTTATAAACAAACGATATACTTACTGCTGTTATCTGCTTTTGACTTACCCTGAAAATTCAATTTTTTTAAACCATTTTCTTCATTTTTGTTCGAGAAGTAGCAATTTGTTTAGGTATAATTTCATGGTTATTTGTGCAAAAAATCATTCATAATGACAGAATAATAAGTTTAATAGATGAAAAGAATTTTTAAGTTAAAAGTGATTCTTACATAGGTAAACTATAGTGAAAATATAAACTATAGTAAAATCTATATACTATATATATTATATAGGTAACCGTATGAGATTTTTACCAACCCCAAAATTTCGCTTATAAATTCATATGGAACTGTAGAATTTCAATTTCCTAAATACAAAATTTATGGCTTTGTCCTACGCAGGGAATCGCATAAGTTTTGATCAACCCTAAAATTCAATTATCAATTTTGGAATTTTCTGAAAATATCATAAGGAAGTTCGATTTTGTGTCACACTAATTGGGTTATTATGAAGTGAATGGAACAGGACAATTGGATCTTCGAGACCGACGAATCGAGGTTAACATCCGAATTCCAGCCCTGTTCCGAACAGTTCCAAGCCGCCATCGGTTAATATTCCGTGCGGCATTCCGCGGTCGGAACAGCGAACCAAAAAATTAATAAAGTTCGCATCTTAATCGATCATTACCCGGAGAAAAAGGTAACGCTGCCGATGATAATGTAAATTTATACGGAATTTATTGCTCGCATGTTTACAAGTTGTATAAGAAGAGAAGAGTTACATGTTATTGATACATAGCCGAGTCTTCGATTTTCTGTCTTTTTTGTCGGAATCCTCAATTCCCAGCAGCAATTAACGTTATTTTAATCGACTCTGCTGGAGACCGTGTTGATTAAATTGTAAATATATCGGAAAAATCTCGATGAGCGACAAAAAAATAATTATCGTTCTAAGTCTTTAAAATTTATGACGGTTAGTAACGAGGCACAGTCGGTACTTGGATAATGAAATCTTTTCCAAATTTAGTTTTTCACATCATTTGAAATTTGGTTTCTTCAGATATACAAGTTTTCAGAAAGATTGTAAATTATTGAAATAGTGTTACTTAGTCGTCTGAAATAATAATTATATGTGTTGGAAATAGTAGAGCATTCTCCTTCAACGCTCCTGAACCATTTCTGGATTGGCTTCATAGCTTTATCACAGGCAGGACAGTTAAGGTCCAGGATACATTCACTAAAGCATACAATATAAATTCAGGAGTGCCCCAGGGGTCTGTTCTAGGTCGTCTCCTATTTATTATCTTCGTTAATGATCTTCCAGATCACATTCTTGGATGTAATGTGACATTATTTGCGTCGATGATACTTCATTGGCTATATCCGCTGAGAGTCGGGAGAAGCTTTTTCTGGTATGTGGTAATTTAGTACAGTGCTTTACAGATTGGTGTCATATAAATGTGTTGATTGTAAATATTGAGATGACTGATTGTATGTTTTCTGGTATTAAAAACTTAAATCGGACATTGACTGCACAATAAATTCAATGGACGATCAATCAACTCTGTGATAGTTCATATTCAAATGAGAGGTAATAATAAAAACTTGTCTAAAAATAACTGACTGAACAATTCTTTATTCGACTAGTTTCGCCTTCTTGATAATGCCGTAAAAGGCGAAACTAGTCGAATAAAGAATTGTTCAGTCAGTGATTTTTAGACAAGTTTTTATTATTACCTCTCATTGACTATACAGTTTCGTAGTACCTACATTAGTCACCTCTTAGGGCCATGTTGAATTAATTGGGATATACATTGATTGTAATTTGAGATCATATCAATGTTCTTGCTGCAGCAATGAACTTGCTGCTATTACCTATGTATTAGACAAGAAAGCAACTGGTCAAAAAAAATGTTCTTATTTCTGAACTCGGTGGTGGAACCTTTGATGTTTCTGTTTCAACTATTGAAGATGGTATTTTTGAAGTGAAATTGACAGCCGGTAATACTCATTTGGGAGGGGAGGACTTCGATTTCGAAGTCATTTTTTTGTTTTTCCATCTCCAAGTTCGTATAACTTAACTTGGCTACGCCGTACTGAAGACAGCCAAGAAGCTTGGAACACGTCTCGACGACTGCATTGAATTGCTGGTTATAACGATAACTCTTACTTAGAGTAGTTTATGAAATTGTGAAGAAAATCGGGTTACAAATTTCTTGTGATAAAACCAAATACATGAAAAGAAAACCAAAAAATGAATACTCTCTTATCACAAAACATGGTCAAATTTTTCGAGTCGGCTATTTTAAATACCTCGGCGAAGTTATACAGTCCTCAGGTTTAAATCGAGTCCCTCATGAACAAAGAATTACCAAGCTCCAAAGGGCCTACGAGCTAACATGGGCGTACTATAATAAAAAGTGCATTTCGAGGGGCGTCAAATGGATGCATTATAACACAACGATTCTTCTAGAAGCAATCTACGCAGCTGAAATAATAGTTATTGACGGTCATTCAAGAATTAGAAATAGAAAAACAAGAACGGAAAATTCTCAGAAATATTTACGGACCAATCCATAGAAACGACATTTCGATGAAAAGACCTCAGAACGATCTTTATCAAAAGACAAATACAATAACGGAAGAAATCGGAAAACGACGAGCAAAGTTCTATGCACATGTCTACAGAATGAAAGAATCCAAAATACCGAAGAAACTACTCGATATAATTCTCAAGAGTAAATGCGGAACAATGTGGCTAAAAGAGGTCCAAAAAGATCTACAACACATCAGTATAAAAAATTTCGAAGATCGCATCAAGTGTCGCTATAAAATAGCACGTGAGAAGTTTGGGCAAAAAAAAACGCGCCACCTGGAATAAAATGGACAGATGAACGGAAGAAAAAGCATTCTGAGAGGATGAAGCGTTTTTGGGAGGCAGAAAAGAAGCAAAAACCCAAAGAATTGCGAATTCAAGTTCGATAGTTTCAAAGAATAATCGTTATAATAATTATACACTAAATTAATTGTTTCCTCAGTAGTTCATTCAGTCCATTCATTTTTCTGAGAATTCTTCACTGAAAGAATTTGAATTCACTGTATATGGAACAAACAAAATCATGCAGCCGTATCTATTAGCAGTGAGATGCTGCTTGCGATCAAAGTGAAAGCCGCCCAAAGAAAACTAGTTTAGATTAAGGATCATAAGCCCGCTTAGCTTACCTCCAATTAAAACAAGCGTTTTACCAAAACTTATTTTCAATTTTTGCTCTTGGCTTGAATTAAATACTCGTTACGCCCAGTTTGTTCTGTACTAGCAGGTTCATATCGTGCTAACGAACGTACTCGTACCCTAGACTCGTGATTTCTGAGATAATATGAAGTCATTATTTCCTAATTGATGTTATTACAAGAAATAATGGGCACCTTGTGCCATGATGTAGTTTTGATTTAAGATTGATCCCAATTGTTGAAGAACTATACATTCAGAAATTAATGATACAATATTAGAAAAAATTGCTAATGTGTTGTCAAAATTTCATGTCAAAATTACATTCTAACCTCAAATGATTTAATGCGAAAGTTGTTACTTCGAATTTCAAGAGTTTACAAGTTCCTTCCTTTGATCAGAGGATTAGTAGCCGAACAGTTTAGCTACCCTAGACACTTTCGGTTTACTGGTACTCGTGGGTTCGATTCCTACTGTGTTCTTAGGCCATTCCAAATGGGCATTGAACTGTAGGTCTAACCAGAACTACATAGGTGTCTCACCTTTACTCTTTGAACAATAATAATAATAATTTGTAATATATATGAGGAAATGTTCCTATGTCAAACTCATTACTGATTGCTTGAAACAAAATTTGAGGAATACCAGAAATACTTCTTGAAGAAAAAATTGAGTTAACGTTCGTAAATCACAGCCCTGAAAATCACCATCATTTTCCACAAATCAATCATTCTCAAATGGTCGAAGGAAATGGAATTGAATCATTCAGAGTCATTAAAATGTTCAATCCTGCTAATAATGAGAACGATATCTTACCAAAGGACCAAGGTGACATGATGTACTCTCCTTAATTGATGTTTATAAAACGACTATCTTCAAGATATACTTTGGAGAGTATTGAGTTATTAAAGTTCATTAATTATCTTGGTCTCTATATTTTCATTATGTTTTAAACGAAATAGCTATAATACCTATCAGAATAGTGTTGATTTGTGAATGAAAGGAAAATATATTCGTGTTCTATGTTAAATAAAAAGAAGATAAGATTAAGGCATCAATATTCGTATATTCTGTACAATCAGTTTTCAACTCATATTGGTTCGATATATGACAAAAATTTTGATATCAGTTCCAATTCCTTCCTGATTTTTGTGATGATAAGCGTACTGAAAAACGAACTGTTTTTTCTCTACTATTACAGTGTATAGAATATTAGAAAGCTTTTAATCTGTATAGCCATGGAAGAGGATCTTTCTTAATTACCCGAAAACGAACTATTACTATTTTTCTGTAGGAACTTCATGCATTTTAGGGTTTTCTAACCCTACTGTCCTATCAACTTCTGTCAGAATGTAGAAAATTTTTATATACATATTTAATGTTAATTATGTTGACTTTTGATTACTTTTCATGATTTGACATACTAATTTATAATACTTTCGTTTTTCTAACAATATATGATTTGCTTTCACAGCGGCATCAAATTCACTGGTAGTGTTTATATTTATCAAATATTGATAGCTTTTAGAGCATTATTGTTTAAATTTTGCCTTTTAAATCTTTTCTTGATTCAGTTACAAGACTCAAAATGTTCACTTCTAGTATAAATTGATAAATTGAGTTATTGTAGTGATATTTTCTATGGTGTTCAATTGCATTATTAGTGGTGCCCTTTTGATGATTATATAACTTCTAGTGTTTTCAAATTATGCAGCCTATAGAGCTTTATGTTGAAACTTGTTTATGGAGTTGAAATTTATCATTAATATCATCCTCATCATTTCTTTCAGAAAACTGATATTACTATTATTAGTACATATTTTTTATAATTTAAATCTCTTCAAACTTGGTTGTTGATATATCACAACCAAGTTTAATCATATTTTCGTGTTGAAATTTCGTAAATTGTTCTCAAAATTTTATTTTAATATGAGTGTGTTGTAATGTTACAATAATTAAATGAGTGTGCTTTGTTTAGTTTTGGCTTTATAAAACTTGATCGCGCTCTGAGATAATTCTTCATTAATAATAACCCGGCTTCATCATTGTCTGTCATTTGAAGTTGTACGGGCAATGCATCTCTGTCATTCTCGCTGCTTGCATTTAAAATTTAACTTTGAAATCTACGCAACTTTAGTTGAACCACCTTTTTACTGAAGCAACCTTATACAATTACATCCAGAATTCGATAAGCTTTCATTTGATTATTTTTCAATTGATAGGTTTGAAATTTTTTTAAAAAATCTTGGCAGCTATGGATTGAAGCAACATTTTTGTGAGGTAACCGTATACAGTTAGATTCAGAATAAATTAAGCTTTCATTTGTTACAATTTCTAATTTATAGGTTTGAAATTCAAACCGAAAATCTGGGCAACCATGAATTGAAGCAACGTTTTACTGAGACAACTTTATACATCTAGATTTAGAATAACATATTTTTATTTTATATACGATTAAATAACAGATGGGAAAATAAATATCGCATTATAATATCTGATCATTAGATTTCTCAAATAATTTCTCAAATAATTTCTCAAAAAAAAACAAAAAGTAAGTACTATACGCATAAATTAACTGAGAGAGCTTTGAATATAAAGCAATCAGGTTGTGGCAAGAGTTCCAATCGTTTAGGCTTAGGTACACACCGATGCGATACTCGCGCTGTTTCTTCGTCCGTCTCGCCACGGTATTATTACCATTAAGTATAACTTGTTTTCGATGCTCGCGGTTGTCGAATGATATGCATCTTTACGGTCGGACCGAAGCGAGATCCGATCATCAGATATAATGAGTGTTTTGATCCGACCAAAGCCGTGGTCAGGTACGGAAATAAATAATGAAATGTCTCAATTCGAACAAATAGCGCGGTGCGTTCTTATCATTACGACTGAGCTGAGAGTCTGAATACTCATTTGCCATTTACTGCAAGCCACGATATCATTTAGAACGGATTTTTGAGACTCTCGGAACTGTTGATAACCGAATAAGCTGAAATTTTCATTTCGGGATTAAATACACAAATGAAATTTACATTTCGTAAAATTCAAAAACTTTTGGGTATTTCGTATCTGAAATCAAACTATATCCATAGTTCCTAAACTTACTATATCATGAATGCGCAAATGCTACTACGCACCAAAAATAAGCTTTTAACAATTTTTGTATGGACTGCTTAAGACCAGACATCACAGAAGGAGGCGGATCCAAAAATTGGCTCTACACAAAAAAGCTTTCAACGTTAAAGTCCCATAAAAAATATTATATTGTGTTTTCTTATTTTTTGCGATACAATAATACTTCTACTTTACAAATTTTGTTGTGGAACCAGTGTTTTAAACGAAAAATTTTCAATCCGAATCATTTAATTAAATTAATTGATATTTGGTGAAAATGGATATGATTTACTGAAAAGGACGACTGATTAAACAAATACTCAAGTTGAAGTTCTTTTTTTATCACCAAAAAGCGAAAATAGTAAATTAACATATTTTTATGGGATTTTACACTATTAAACTCAATAGTGTAAACACTATTTGTTTGGAGTCAGTATATTGTCAGACTTAGGTAGTCCATTTATTTTCCTTTATCTTAATAATAATAAGTTTTTTATTCTCAACAGGTATAAAACCCAAATACGAAAATAATAACATTATGCTGAATTATAACTGAATATTTAATAGTGTTGGCGATAGTAATAGTGTCAGCAAGCTATTTCAAATTTGCACACAGAGTTGGTATATCTCATTAGTTTTCTAATGTATGGTCAGACAAAGATTCCTTACCTAAGGTTGGCTTCAAATAAACCAGGAAACTTTCCACTAAGATATCTCAGCTTATTTTAGCACATCCTTCTTTCAGCAATGCATTAACAAGGTGTTTCATCAGCCCTAACTCAATGTGAAGTGGTGGAACTAAGAGCTTTTCGGGGTCCACAAGTCTTTTCTTCCCAACATTTTCAACCCCTACCTGTAAGGTTTTCCCCAAGGCCAAGCTTTTCACATGTAGTATCGCTTTTTGTCTCTTGACTGTCTATTGACATAGAAAGCAATGGAACTTTGTATATCCCCTCTGTTGATCAAGTATCATTGAAATCACTGAATTACCACATAATGCCAATTTGTGATCTGAATAGCAGAATTTGTTTGAAATTAGGTCGAGGTTTTCCTATTCCTATCAGAATAAAAACAGCTATGTAACTGAAAATGCCTTATAGTTTTTTGTAATCGTTTTAAAAGTACCTAGTTTAGGCATATGAATGAAAATATCGAAAGAAACTAAAACAAGACAAGCCGTTTGTGAAATGATTATCGTATAGAAAATTTTCCACAATTTTTCCCGAAATCAGTGTTGAAAACTCACTCATTAATAGTAAAACGATTTCAAAGTTATCCAAATAACAGCCCAAGCAAAATATTTCATGAATAATTCTGTACTTTCAATAAGAGTATGGTAATAATTATATGGTAAATATTGTGATACTTTTCAAAATATCTTCCTCAAAGTTAAATTTTATATTCTCCAAGTGCAAAACAGAGAGTTATGGAAATCACACTTTGCAGTGCCTTTCGATCATCTTTGTTTCCTAGAATGTTATAAATCATATGCGGAAATTCTTACACATTAATCGCATCAAGTCACGCGCTTTCGGAGAAAATTATAAATGATAATCTAAGACAGCTTGGAGCGTGACAGTTGATAGTTCCTGTGTCCTTTATATGGTACATGGCATCCATACAAATGAACGTGTATCTTTACGCCTCTAATTGTCAGTAGTTACGAAAAGCTAAAAGACAAAAGATCGCCTGATACGCATAGTGATAAGATTTCCATCTACAACTCTTGCTTGTGTCATGGATGCGCGTGCTGTCTTAAATATTAAATAAGTTCATTTAAACGAACAGCTAACAATACTGCGTTATCTTCAATACTGCTTACAAAGTAAGAAGGTACAATAGCTTCAATGACTTATAGAAATTATTTGAAGATTTGTGTATAATTTTTATATATTCAGAGCTTTCAATTGAACTTACTCAGACAGATCAAGATTTTCGTGAAGACTTTGAATTTACCTATTCGTTGAATGAAATTCAATTAGTTGTTTCCACATAAAATTGTCATGATTCATATCTTGAAGCATTTGAAAATGTTGAGTTTCCTTCGATCAAACTCTAGATATTATATCAAATCTTTTCGATACCACAATCATTGTTTTTTCTACAATTAATTTACGTGCTGACCAAGTTGTTTTTTATAGTAATTGAAGTGTTGTGCTCAGTGAGATGATTCATTAATAATATCTACAACGTTTGAAAATTTTTTTGTAGATTCAATAATTATCTACCCCCTACGAATTATCACTTTTTCGAAAGTACCGGAGCCTTTGATAGACGTTACAATCTAAAAAAGCGAGTGAAACAAGTTCTTATTAATTACACTATTCCTTGAGACGTTCATCAAAACCAATCCTGAAATAAAAAAGGCGTGTTTTTAACCTACCAGGTGCTTTAACACCTGATTACTAGATTAGTTTTCTGAACAAGCTATCTAGTATGTGCGTGCATTTGAAGGTTATACATTACCTACTCACAAATATTTCTCGAAAAAACTCTTGAATTTTGGTTTGTAATAATATTCAATGAAATTTTTCATGCATTCTCCTAGCGCATTCGCCAAAATACATTTCAAAAATAGAACTATACTATTCTATAAAAAATATAACGGTAAAGTATAATTTTTTTATTTACGAAAAACAAAGTTATAAAATAATAATCAAAAGGCAAAGATATGCTGAACAAATTACAGATTTAAGTTCACATAGACCAAACTTATACCTAATTATTTTGAATTCCAATGATTTGAAAAAAGCAATCTACAATATCTTCTTTCCTGAAATATGAAAGAATATTCAACAACTTTTGCTAATCAACCTACATATAGTAATCATTTCATTTAAATTCACTAACATACAAAATTTTTTGAAAGGTTTTTTGTGCAGTTTGACAAAAACAAAACTACCCATCACCAAAATTTAAAGTTTTGTCGCCAAAACAAAAGCAAATTCTCCATCTGTTTATTAGGTACGTGATTCTTTGAATATTTCTGAAATTATTCCAGACTAAAAAAAAGCTATCAATTATGCGATGAATACTTTCGAATTTGAGATTGTTAAATGTTAAGATATAAATGGGTCTCTAGAAAACAACGTAATCGATATAAGAAATACGGATTGAGTAAGTTTTGAAAAGAATCCCTGTACCATATTAGCCTTATTGTTTGAAACTCTGGTTGGTATCCCTGCTTACCTGATCAAATTTGTTAACCATTTTTTTGTGAATTTCTGTTTATCTGAAATATAAATGAAAAATGTGTATATACTTGCTCTCATTGTATGGCTTATATATATAGAGCAGAGGTCACTTATGGTGTTTTAAATCTATGTTCTGTTATAAAAAAGCAGGATTTGGAGAATACATTTTTGCTGAACGTCATTCATGTTCAAGATCTACCGTTTCAGAATATCTAGGGTTTATACAGATTTTATGTCAAGTAAAATTATTATATTACCTTTTGTTCAAGTACTTCAAATGATTGCGTAATGTAATGTTGATACTTATTATTAATATTTATAGAAATAAAGAACTGATACTCATTATTTCATCAATTAGAGTGGGGTGGCCATAAGCGGTGCTTCTGCCCTACTGTATTGATAGTTCGCTGATCTCTGGAAGAAATCTGAGGAATATTTGTTAAATTTCAAAACACAGTTGCTAAAGTTTCTCAATATATACTATAATAATAATAATAAAAATAAAATAAATTTATTGAGAAACATTCTTTACATTGTAGAATTACATTCATTTCAATTGATACAATAATTACAACTAGGAAGAGTGCTCTCAAAAGGACTGAATTCAGTTTTGAGTCTGATCTTCATTCAGCCCTCGAGCAAAAATATTGGTTCAAACAAAAATATTGGTTAAATTTATATTTACAATAATATACAACTTTATTTGAAAAGTAAAGAAAAAAATTGCCTCAGAAATATTAAACATTTGAGACAATTTCACATGGTGAAGAACATTTGTGTTAAAAAATATAAAAACATAGATATGATACAAAAAATTGATTCATACATTATTGCCTACATTCGAATCATCGAAATACTCTGCCACGCTATAGTATGCCTTTGTTAAGAGCAGAGATTTAACTCTCCTCTTAAACAAATGAGCTTTCAGAAAAAATTCCATTGGTAAATGGTTGAAAATTTTGATACTCTGATAATATAGAGAGTGCTCAAATTTAGCTGTTTTATGCATAGGAATAAGTAGTATATTCCCGTTCCTTGTTGAATACTCATGATACTATTAAATTCAATAAACTTATCTTCATTTTCTGTGACATATAACAAACATCTATAAATATATAAACACGGTAAGGTGAGTATGTAATTATTAATGAAGATAGGTTCACAAGATGTTCGTTGATGAATATGGAATATTGATCGAAGTATTCGCTCCTGTGTAATAATCACCCTATTTATTTCTGTAGAGCAGCCCCACAGCAGAATATTATAATTTAGATGACTATATACAAGACTGTAATACACATTCATAACACAGTTTCTAGGTACGATTTCTTAATTCTAGAGATTGCAAGAAATGAGTTACTCAATTTTTTACATAAGACCTCAATGTGTAATGTCCATCTCAAATTTCTGTCTACATATATTCCAAGCAACTTTGTTGATTGGGATGATGATATATTAAGTTAGTCGTAGAGTTGAAGTCTTAAAGTTGAGTTAAAAATGAATTTTTATTCGATTATGACATCAACTTTCTCTTGATGCAGGGTTAAGAACCCGAAATAATTGTCAAAAAATAATTTCAATATACATTTTGATACCTTGCCAAGTGTGTTTTTAATATTTACTAAGCTTAGATGTAATTGTCGGTGATTTGTTAACGTTGGTAAGAATATCTGTATTACGAGAATTAGTTACTAGCCACGTTTTATTCGCTGAACGGTCTTCGTTCGAATGCCCACGATCGACAAAACAAGTATATCAAGTGAAACTGAGTATGAGAAAACCAAATTGCCGCAATTATAGGTTTCGGCATCGTGAATCGAGCCCGCCCATGTAACCACAGCCTCACGGACTCATGAAAAAGACCGGCGTTATTCCATCTCTTCATATCTCAATTACGGAGAAGACCGACCTGCGAAGAGATACGACTCTGTGGAATCTACGGCGCTTCGTACAAAACCAACTAACGGATGAGTTTGTTTATGCGGCGCTCATTTGATTTTCTACTATATTTTGAAATGTAATGTACAAATATTTTGAACTATGGATGTTGATGTTTTTATAAAATATTCATGATTGACACGAAAAATACGTTCGATTTTATAAACAAGAGTTAATTCACCTGAAATGAAATGATTCTACGCCATTTATTTCAAGAATACATCCAAATTTTCCTACAATATCATGCAGTAGTTTTTTTAGCTTTCTTTGGCATTTGGTTCACTTTCTTCTGAATAATGCTGCAATTTAGGTTTTACGGGTATTTTCTTGGATTTGTTCACGTATTTATCTCGAAGAAAGAACGATGATAGTGAAAATAGGCGAGAACTATTCTCAGAGCTATAATATTGTTCTTGGGGTTTCTCGAGGTTCTGTACGTGGACCTTCTTTGTTCATAATATTGACAAACGATCTGCCTGCGAAGTTGTCCCGATTTTTGGAAACACTTTTTCCGATGATTTATTACTGGTTATTTCTGGCAGGAGTCTTGAGCAACTTCTGGAGGCATGTGAATGTATTTTGAGGGACTTTGTAAATTGGTGTCGACTGAACAATTTGATGATGAACGTTGATAAAACTGCATGTGTTGATTTTTGTCTGAAGGGTAATGAAATCAGTATCCTGAATGGTGAATATGGAGATAACACTATCTCATCATCTGAATTAACTAAGTTTCTTGGAATATATGTCGACAGAAATTTAAGATGGTCAACTCACATCGATGTTTTATATAAAAAATTAGGTAACTCATTTCTTGCAGTTAGTAGAATCAAGAACAGGAGTGTTGTAAATGTGTAGGTATTACAGTATTGGATATAGTTATCTGAATTATAATATCTGATGTGAGACTGCTCTATAGAAATAAATACGGTATTTATTACACAAAAGCAAATATTTTGTTTGATATTCGATATTCATCGAGGAAAATCTTGTAAGCCTTTTTTAATCATTAAAAATAACCTACTCACCCTCCCTTGATTACATATTTATAGATGTTTATTGCATGATAAACAAAATTAAGATAAGTTTATTAAAATGAAAGTTAATCATGAGTGTTCAACAAGGAACAGTGATGTTGGGAACAGTGATTCCCAAGCAATAAAGTCATTCACCGAAGAATTTGATATTTTTAAATGTTCATTTGTTAAAAAGAAGAGTTACATCTTTGCTCTTAACAAAGGTATTCTAACTATATACTGTGGCAGAGTACTTTGATGATTCGAACGTAGTCAGTAATGTTGTATTAATTAATTTTTTTTATTATATGTTCGTTTATTTTTCATTACTATGACTAATCCTGCACAATGTAAAATTGTCTTAAAGGATTAATATTTCAAAGGTTATTTTTCTTTTTCAAATGTCGTTGTATACTCTTGTGAATTTGTCTTCAAATTGAAGCAATATTTTTGTTTGAGGACTGAATGGAAGATCAAAACTGAATTCAGTGAGAATTCTTCTTAGTTATAATTACAGTATTAATTCGATAAACGTAATAAAACAATGTAAGAAATGACAAACAATGAATATTATTATTATAATCTATTATATGGTTGTTGAAATTGTAATAATAATATGTAGGAAAGGAACTACTCATTATTACGGTCTAGGTTTATTCCATTCTCTCTAAAAATACATGAATTTTATTAAATGACACGCACGTCATTTTTTCTTATCACTTTATAAAAATATGTGGAAAATTATGTTAAATGATGGTAAATTAAAATTGAAAATTTGCCTTAAGTTTCACTGAATATATTAACAGTTCTACATATATTTCGGATGCCAATTATCAAGAGTATTCAACAATATTACTAAATTCAAGTTAACTGTTTGATTAATATTGTTGAATACTCTTGATAATGGTCTGAACACCCGAAACATATGTAGAGTTGTTGATATATTCAGCGAAACTGAAGCCAAGAGTTTTAGTTCTAATTCACATGAATTTCAGGCGCAAATCCACCAATAAAATCTAAAGGAAAAACATTTTTTGACTGACGATGCGACGTACGTTTCATCACTACGGTGCATTCTTTGTATTGGTTCGAAAAAAGTCCACAAAAGCCATATCACATAACGTGAAAACAACTCTCAAAAGGAAATGTGTAACTCTAGAAAACAATGTTTTCTTCAACTTTTTATTGTCGCTATGTATTTCCATCAAGTAACCACCTATAACATAAAAAACAATGCTAACATCATACCGGTAATCTAAAATTTCTATTTTTTCGCAATTTTAGGAAACGTAACATAATTACGTCAGTCGCTATGTTCTGTATACTACGCTATGTAAGAAGTATTGTAAATCCAGGCAATCTGATTTTCTCTCCGATCTTTTGTTTGGAACACCCTTTCCAGGCATGTTGTCAGTTCTGCAAATTATATGTTAGCTCGGCATCAAGGTATTTAATAATAACTTTGAGATATAATGCGCACATTATATTACATTGTTAGCTTTAATGGAAGGAACAAGATGTCAGTATAGAAAAATAAGGATTTCCGCTATGAAATTCAAGAACAAATCATTTTGATTGATGGAATAAACTTAAATTTCAAGCATTTTGCTTTGTCAGAATCGAACTCACCTAAATGAGAAATGAGTAGATATAGGGAATTCTTCCCATTTTTTCATAAATAATAATGTTAAATAAGAAATCAAATGGGAAAAAGTACATGTCCTTGTTAGAATACCAAACTTTCTATCAATTAAGTGAGAGGTAATAATAAAAACTTGTCTAAAAATCACTGACTGAACAATTCTTTATTCGACTAGTTTCGCCTTTTACAGCATTATCAAGAATGCAATATCAAGAATTTTACAGCATTCTTGATAATGCTGTAAAAGGCGAAACTAGTCGAATAAAGAATTGTTCAGTCAGTGATTTTTAGACAAGTTTTTATTATTACCTCTCATTTAAATATGAACTATCACAGAGTAGATTCATCGTCCATTGAATTTATCAATTAAGTCCTTGGATATATTTCAATAATATATGATAAACACTTAAATTTTGCAAATTTAATTATTTTCTTTTTTTGCAGGTGAGTGACACTCAAGCATTATTACCTATACATGAGTAACAAGTAACTATGAAGTAAGTACTACATTCCAAGAACTACTGATCATCGATTTGACCAATCGGATAAACGGATAAGCTTCTGTCAAACATTTCGAAACTTTGTACCTAAAAACCACCATAAGGTTTCATGTTTTGAAGAATGAGATATTGATAATAACCATTGAACGTTCTTTGCCTATTTTCTTAAATGATGTACGTATGGATAGCGCCAATAATGAATTGGATCACAATTCTCTTATTGGACGCAGAAACCATTCAACCAAATTTCTGAATAAAACTTTCTTGTTTGGAGGTTTCGTAGAGCTATACTCTCTATCATTTATCTTCATAATTTTTTTCTTACAGTATTCTTGTGGTGACTCGTTAAATATGTTGAATTTGTTCGAGTACCCCTACTCATTCTGAATGTTTCTAATGTTTTCTTCCTGAACGTCATTTATTTTGTGCAATTTCTAGGTAACCTCCCACTGCTTCAGTGTGAGCTGCTGGAAAATATTCTTGTTTCACCCATCTATTGGTATTTTTGTTGTTTGAAACTGAAGCTTGTTGTATGACAAAATTCCGATTGAGCAAGATACTGCTACATTTGATCCTCTCTGGCAGCATCTTTTTCCGGGACATTTAACACTTATGTCTGCATTTTCATGGGAGCATCAATAATTATCCGTAGTGACCAAGTAGCCTGACTCGTGGGTTCTTCACTGCCCAAGCATTCTGCTAACCAACCCTTAACAGCATATTTTAATTTATTGTCTAGGTTTTCAAGGATTTCTTTGTGTTAAATGTCGTACGGTTATACATTCGTTGCTAATATTTGAATTGTGATGTTTTATTAATTCTTCTGTTCAGAAGAAATTGAATATAAATTCATAAAATGTTCACACACAGCGCGATAATTCAATCTATACAAGAACATGGCAATTAGCCTGAAACTTATAAAGCAAATCCAAAAGAATGTTCAATTTAATTGAAAATTATCATTATTGTTCCTTTAGTGACTCACAATGGGTGTATTAACGTAAAATTTTTTAGGCATTATATAAAAGAAAACTTTTCATGGAATAGGATTCAAATATAATCGAAAAAATACTCCTTAGCTTGCACAACTTAAATCAGAGAGATTTCCAGATAGTGTTCATGTGGGTTAAATCACATCAAGGTGTGTTAGGAAATGATTTAGTAGATAACGCAGCAAAAGCGGCCTGTGAAGACAGAATCACCCCTATGAAGTACGTATATACAGATCTATTTCACAAACATAAGATCTCCATAATGATGAAATGGACAGATGAATTTCATTCAATAGATAAAGGCAAATTTTACAAATCTATACAGTCAAATCCGTTAACAAAAGTTTGGTTCATAGACGCCCAGTATGGAAGAGCTTATTACAAGACAGTGAGTCGACTAAGAAGCGGTCATTTTCTTAGTCCCGTTTATTTACACAGAATTGGTTTGAAACAAGATAATTTGTGCATTTGTGGAGAAATTGGCAACATAGATCACTTACTACTATTCTGTACCAATTACAGACATACCAGTAATTACAGATCTATAAGCTTTTATTTAATCACGTTGCTTCTATTGGTCTAAAAATTTGATATTTCGTTGTAAAATGTTTGCGTCGTTTGCTTCTGTTTTCATAAAATTTACCAGATCGACTGAATTATGTTGGCTAATGACGGTTGTCGAGGCCATTCTTTCATTTAATATACAAAAAAATAAGCATGTTTAAATATCAATATACCTACCTTCTTACTATACTACGAGTAGCACCATCGACTGAACCAAATAGAGGGAACGAGTTCAAGCTGAGTGGGTTCTCGAGGATCGCCTATTGCCCCTAGAATTCCTACAACTCGATAAATCTCGATTTTACGACCCTAACCAGTTCGTCCTATGGTAGTGTAAACGCAACATTATTCCTGTAATCGTTCATCTTGATTTTCATTGGGAAATATTATTTCTTTAGACGTTTTTGCATTCTGCGCCCAATATCCATATCAATAAATTTTTTACCAAATCGAATGTCCTTTCATCTGTCCTTCTTTAGAGTATTGGACCATAATAGGACCGAATGAGTCTCATGCAGCTCATTTCCAATAAATTCATGTTGAGAAAAAACAGAAATCATGAGTGGTGTGCTAAGCGCAAGGTAACTTTCGAATATTTACTATCTGTATATTCATGTATGATCCATAATTTGAAATACAAATCTGGGAACTATTCTAAGGTTTTGCAGACGCCGAAAAAATCTAATAAAGACTATTTTTTTCTTTTTCATAACAGCCAAGTCACAAAAATCATGTGTTCAAATTATGATGTTCATGTATGGAATTCTCAAAGAGGATTTCAACTATAATTTTATGAATATTTAGTAGAATAATCATTTAATTTTATCACGGGTGATTTGTTAAGAGTTAAGTTTTTCATGTTGGCTGCACTGGTTGGTATTGGCATCCAAAACTCGTCTGTCAAACTGTCAAAGTGAAAAGTTTTCAGTATACTGTGGCATTATATCATGGAAAGACTCACAAAAAGCAACGATTGCAAATTGTTGAAATTTAGTATCAAAATTCGTGCTCTGTGCAATATGTGTATAGTTTGTTACGACCATATTATGGTCGTCATAATCAACCTGGTAAATCAACAATTCGTGCTATTATCATAAAATTTCGCACCAAGTTTACTTTGTTGGACATTGTCTCGCTTCCGTACTGAAGAAAATATTGCAGCCGTAGCGTATGAGCCGTGTTAATGAGGATCATGAAATGTCAATTTGTCGCCGTTTTCAGCAATTGCGCATGTGCTACTCAACCACATGGAAAATTTCACGTGTTGACGTTTGAAAGCCTATGAAGTTCAATTTCTGCATGAATTGAAGCTGAATGACGTACCACAACGTCTAATTTTTCTGAATGAGCCTTAGAACAGCTTAATGAAAATCCGCCGTTTTATCGAAAAATTGTGTTCAGCGATGAGGCTCATTTCTGACTTAACGGATATGTAAATAAACAAAGCTGTCGCATCTGGAGTGATGAACGACCACATGACATACAAAAATTACCGATACATCCCGAAACAACAACAGTTTGGTGTGGTTTATGGGCTGGTGGCATCATCGGTCCATTTTCCTTCAAAGACGAACGTGGAAGAAACGTTACCGTGAACGCCGAACGATATCGACTTATGATACGCAACTTTTTTTTGGACGAGTTGATCCTGGTTGACATGTGGTTTCATCAAGACGGTGCCACATGCCACATAGCTCGTGAAACAATGGACATGTTGAAGGATGAATTTGGTGAGCCGCTTATCTCTCGAAATGACCCTTTAAATTGGCCCCCAAGATCATGCGATTTGGCGCATCTGGATTATTTCTGGTTGGGTTATGTAAAGTCGTTAGTGTATTTGGACAAGCCGAACACGATTGAAACTTTACAGGATAACATAATACGCGTAATTCGTGAGATACTGGCGAAAATGCTCGAAAAAGTGACGCAAAATTGGACTTTCCGAATGGACCATTCAATACGGAGCCGCAGACAACATTTACATGAAGTTATCTTTAAAATGTCAATGGCAAAGGCCAAGTTATCAATTTCAATAAAAATTTTGAATATATGATGCAAATTGAGTGTTTTATTCGATTAAAAAAAAAAACTACATTCAAAAAATCACCATATATATCTAGTCATTTTCCGTGATGCTTTCGTTAAAAAAGTTTCAACTCAACCTTGGTGTTTGGTTTTGCTTACGATTGTGAGAATGAGACAGAACACCATATGTTATTCAAAATTCTCAGATTTATGTTATATCTCAAAAAATAGGAATATGTCAAAATAATGTTCATAACTGAATGTAGCATATAAATCAAAAGAAAACTTTTAAGTTCAAATATTTGCGTAAAATATGTTGTCTTCTATTTTGAGTCTTCTAAAATGTCCATATTCAAAGTATGCAAGATTTATCATGGTCAACTCACACCAATCCAGTTCCTTGCAGGCATCAGGTCAATATCAAGTTGCAAATTATTCATGCATTCACTTTGTGGTCTAGACTAAAACATCAATTAAAATTTAAATAACCGTTTTCTCGCTTGCTGTTTATAATGCGGTTTTTATTTTTAATTGCTTAATTAAACCAACTTCACAGAATTCGCCAATAGAATATAATGCGGAAATATTCTAATTAAGTAGACAATTTCAATAGACAAATAACCAATCTATTAGCATTAGTAAAATTAATTTAACTTTTGTTTTCATTCTCTCGTCTGTGTACAACAATTTGAATTTTTTCCTTGAAGTTGACGTTTCTCCTCAAGTTTTTCTACTTTTGAAAACAAAATTGAATTCGGTAAGATATATAGAATGACATAATGAAATAAATTTTTATAACAAACTGTTGATACTAAAAAACATTTGAATGCATTTATGATATAGTTTAGGAATTTCTCGGTCCAAAATTCTGTAAAGGATAAAAAACGATCTTTGGTGAAGCAATGATCGAATCTACCAACTACGGAGAGTTCATGCGGAAGCCATAGATGGTTACATTTTTCTGTAGGTGCACTTTGCTTTGTTTCTCATTTTGGAATCATTGTTTTATGTATCATGAACAGAATGATTGTTGATATCAGGAAACATTCAATACAGTGTAGATTTCAAAAATGAATACAAATACATACTATAAAACGCATAAACAACACTGCATGTCAGATTATGTCTTGACATTTCTGCACTGAAGAATACATCTTCCTTTCTATGTGTAAAGTTATTAACATCTCTATGCAGTTAGTACTCAATGTCAATACAGTCGACCTTAGCAGGAAATCTACCTCGCGTTATGCTTATATCGTACCGTGTCGAAAAACGTAGACCGCAGAAAACACCGTCGTAACCCGGGAAGACCCTAAATTGCCGAAGAACATCATTAGTTCTGTCATCTGACGCGCACGTAGCGCGATCCTTTCTGCCATCTTGAGCCCTTGCGGCTATTCGCAATCCACGGCTCAATCATCCTCGCGGTCTTATTTCGTCGTGATTGTGTTTTATTATATTGTCGGACCGGGAATAAGACATTCTGGCCAGAGATTGGTCTAGCGGCATGGGTGGTCGCTCTTCTCCTCTCCTGATTGTTTCTCTCGGACTTGTCGATGGTTCTCTTAGTTCCGATGCAACTTCAGTCCGAATTCAGCCTTTCAACTTCATACTGCTCGTTTATTATCTCCTAGAGATCGTTTCATGAAGTTTACGTCGACATCGAAAATACTATTGTTTGACGTTTAGGATCCGCGTTTCTATGACCTGTTATTTTTACAAGTGCGATAAGTGATCTGTGCATATTCTATTTGAATTTATTCTAACCAATGTTTACATTCATTTAGATCAGTATGTGTGCTTCTCTGTTTGTTTTATGTTATTAAATCAACTAAATGCAATTAATAGATAAAGTGCAACACTAATAAGTTTATTAGTGCAATTAACGAGTATATTAACTGACATCGTCGATTCTGTGGTCATGTTACAAGTTCAATGGTTAAATAGTAACATAAAGAATTATCTGTGTTGGAAGTACTGTCAGTGCTGGTCTTTTTTGACTTATACAAGTATGGACTGAATTATTATTAATATTATGGTGAGTTTGAAAACATGAAAATAATTTATAAGGTTTCTTCTTTTGCGCATTTTAGTAAGACAAGTCATAATATTGTTTATTTAGTATTGAATAACTATTACAATGACAGTTGACTAATGTTTTTCAGAAATATGTCATATATCAATCGTATATATTTTATATGGCTCATAATTCTGAGTTGTACAATAATGGAAATAGCCCGTAGAATAATGAAAATAAAACTAAAGAAACGCTTGATTGAAGGCCATTTTTATCGGTGGAGGGAGCCAATTTTATGATTACCTCGATTGCTTGCCGCTATATTTTTCATGTTTCATTCGTTATGGGGGTCGTGTAAGCCTATAAAAAATCCTTTTGCATTACACGTGGATGCGTTTCAGCTCACTGTAGCAACTTTTATGGTTCATTGTGATATCTGATACTCATGTTGATGTACCCACTACATAACGAATGTGGATACATTTTTTAACTTTGGTTTAACTACTCTGTCTATAAAGAACAGGTTTAGTCAACGAGGCAGCAAAAGATTGGGTAGGTACGTAATACTTACTAACGAGATTTACCAACCACACTTAGTGCCCCGTGAAATAGTGAAACTTAAGCTATGTTGCCACAATTCAACCATATTCACTATATTAATGATGACAGATTGAACGCCATCTAGTGACAAAAAATATTCATTAAGACAAATACTGATTGACACCTTTTTGACACAAAAAGCATTGTTAAACAACCTTGTTATGCTTTTTCGAACAAATGTGTGCCGATGAAGGTTACGACATTATAATCGAAACATTGACATGGAATTAAGTAGACTCACTTAGGTATAGAAAGCTTTTCCATATCGTTCGCATATTTCCGAATCGTATTGTTTTTGATATATTACGTGAATGTTTGTTAGTCGTGCAATTTAAAGTGAATTAAGTCAGGGCTCAGTCAGGCTTAATTATCGGAATTTATAAATGAGTTGGTAAATAGTATATATCACCTGCTAACAAGGAAAGCATTTTTCATACGTCATGTTCTCTCATATTAATTTTGAGCAAAAATCGCCCACCAAACGTCATCATGGTTGTCATCGCTCCATGAGGGACGGTATCGCTCTCGCTGGAACAACTATTGTACAGTTAAAAATTTAGGACTATAATTAAAAATGTCTCATTCTGAAGTGAAACATTTTTCATTCATTTTATTCAATAACGATGAAAGGTTGCCAATATTAAGTAAATATATCGCAGTGAAAAAAGCAGAGGCGAAGTTCAGCCTATGCATTCCAAGCCGTATGAAATTGAAAAATGAATCAAGAAGAATATAAATAACAGTTCATTCTTAGCCTTATAGCTTGAATTATATCTAGAGATACATATATTTCTAATAGATAGGTGCAATTTCTAGATCACAGATTTTCATAGATCACAGGACAACTGTATTTAACTTCAGCTCGCGCTGGACCATGTTGCTAGTTGGTGGGAGGACAGCTATTTGAGTTTGAATGTGTCAAAATGTAATGTTGTCCCTTCCACAAGAAAAAGACACCGAATTGACTGTGATTATATATATATATATATATATATATATATATATATATATATATATATATATATATATATATATATATAGGTTATTATATATATATATATATATATATATATATATATATATATATATATATATATTCTGATAACGTGAGAGATGTTGGTGTAGTCTTCGATAAGAAGCTTTCCTTTGTCCTACATATTTCATTGAATGCTATGATGTAGTCATTAGTTACCATTTTTTTAGATTAGATGGAGCTCTTTGTTATATCTTTTTTATTTTAGTTATTTAGTTATTAATAAATAGTTAGTATTATTTCTGAAAATTTTTGTTCTGATCGCTGGTAGAGCTCTTTCAGCCATTCTGAGAGGCATTTCTCTTCTAGATTGTTTCATCTGTTAGATATGTGGCATTCAACATTGCTCGTCATTTCGTGATTATTCTGATTTCCTGTTATTGCATTTGTCTTTTGATAAAATTCATTCTTCTGAGGTCTTTTCATCCCAGCTTAGTTTCTATACTTTCTATACCTTTTTCTATACCTTTAATTTCCTGAGAATTTTTTGTCCTCGTTTTTGTTTTTCTTTTATTTTGGAATGATGTCAATCACCATTGTGTCGAATGAGTAGGTTGCTTCTGAAAGAATAGTTTTGAAACAATTCGTTGATTTTAAGCCTGTAGAAATGAGTTTCTTATTATGTTATAACATCTCCACTTTATATATATATATTTTTTTTTGTTTGTTTTTGAGATGTATTTTTTCATAGGTTGTGTGGTTCAACTAATAAATACTTTAATTCGGATGTTTATATTAAAATAAGGTTTCAGTCGTCACTGCGACCTTTTTCAAATTATATATATATATATATATATATATATATATATATATATATATATATATATATATATATATATATATATTGAAAGTTTTTAGCATTAACAGGCCTTTTTAATATGAAAAAGTTTATTTTTGTTGACGTTTCGTTGTTATATTACAACTTTGTCAAAACTAATGTTTTAAAACATTAGTTTTGACAAAGTTGTAATATAACAACGAAACGTCAACAAAAATAAACTTTTTCATATTAAAAAGGCCTGTTAATGCTAAAAACTTCAAAATAAATATCTCAAACAGGCAATAAATCAATTTCAAGAAATATATATATATATATATATATATATTTTTTTTTTAATGTTTTCAGCAGTAAGCAGTAACAGGCTTATTATATAATGTTTAAAACTTTATTTTCGTTGACGTTTCGTTGTAGGTATATCACAACTTTGTCAAAACTAATGAATAATTGAATTTTATAAATTACTACGGATATCAAATCTAGCATTTCTATGATACTCGTGAAATTGATTCAAATTCATACAAATTATTCAATAATTTGTATAATATTCATGAATTCCAACTAAAACATCCGTTACTACATATAGATCGAATTTCTTTGTCGGTTTCAATTTAAGTTATTCATTTATATCTGAAATTGAACAAATCTTTTTTGGCTATATGCCTTCAGTTATTTCACTGAACGTGTTTCTATTACCTCTTTTAATATCCTTCGAAATTACGGATAAAAACATCTTGATTCACATCATTTGTGGTGAATTATCCCATTTACGGATAGCAAGTAAACCTCGTTCGCCACAAGTTTCTATACCCGAAATATATTTGACCACATGATTATAAGTTAGTCGTCTATAAGTCCAACTTATTACAACTAGTCCATATTCGAAATTTATAATGGCGAGCAACGAAATAGTTCGATGTAATAGCTAGAGACGTTATTTCTTTAATCGGCTGGAACAAATTGGTTTCACTTCAATACATGCTCCGTAGAATGCTAATCAATGGAAATCACTGGCTAATTTAGTACGATTTCCATAACTTATGTGTCGTAATGAACCTAGAGGAAGTATCGTATATGAATTAATGTGAATTTTTTCATATACAAATGAATATATAGAATTACTTTAATATTTCAGTCAGTGCCATCACCACAATACTATTAGTGCGAGAGCTGAGTAACATTTTGGAAAAAGTATTTGAAGCACCTTGATAACTATTTGATAGTGTTGGTGTTTACTTGATGAAAATCCATCATAATTTTATATAAACTGAAATTCAAACACTTGAACTTTTGATTTACACTTTATTGAGAACATAGCATGACGCGTTTCGTCGTTACAAACGCCTTCTTCAGATGCTAACAGAATACTCACTCAGTCAGAGTCAACAGAGTCAGTATTCTGTTAGCATTTGAAGAAGTCGTTTGTAACGACGAAACGCATTATGCTATGTTGTCAATAAAGTGGAAGTGTTTGAATTTTAGTTTATATTCAATCACCTTGATAACTTGTTAAATAAATGTTCTGTGTTACCCAAACACAATTCCAACCACTGGCTACAAAATTGTGGATATTGTTTGAATGCCAAGCCAGACGTCCTCCTAGTTATTTTTTGAGAAAGCCAAAAAATAATGTCGAGACACTTCAAGATTCATACATAATATTCTTTATCATCAAAAATTGATAAATAAAGAAAGCCAGTTCATTTAAGTGGATTCTTCTACCCACCAGGCAATCTAGAAAGTTGGACATATGTACGAGTGCGAGTGACCAATGGGTTTATCATTGATTTAATTAATTTAATTCGTTTATTCGTTATCGTAAGTTTCTTCTTTATCTTCAATGAGTTCTTCATTTGATCCGATACACTCATTATCTGCTTAATTTGAAGTTTCTGTAAACATTGAAATCCACTCATTTGAGTGGATTTCTGGCTCTTTCCAAATGTCAATTTCTGATGACAGAATTTATGTTTGAATCCTGAAGTACCTACCTCAAATATTTTTTGGTGTAATTGGAAAGAATAACTTCGAGGATGTGTGGCTAGATATTGAACCCATTAAAATAGTCTGGCTATTAATATTTTCTATTTTTTTCACATATTCAATTCAAAACATACCAAAATTCAAACATTTTAGCAAGACGTCTGCCTTGTGCTTAGATATCGCAGAAAATGTATTTGTTTTCATTTAAAAAAATTTTTGTTGATAAGATTCACAAAAAAAACTACCAATTTTCAAAAAAAAAAAATATATATATATATATGTTTATTTCTTGAAATTGATTTATTGCCAGTTTAAGATATTTTATTTCGAAAGTTTTTAGCAATAACAGGATTTTTTGGTATGAAAAAGTTTATTTTTGTTGACGTTTCGTTGTTATATTATAAGTTTTTATATAATAAGTTTTGACAAAGTTGTAATATAACAACGAAACGTCAACAAAAATAAACTTTTTCATATCAAAAAAAGCCTGTTATTGCTAAAAACTTTCGAAATATATATATATATATATATATATATATATATATATATATATATATATATCAAAGATTCACAGGTAATTCAATACTAGTGAATACTGAGACTCTTAATCGAAATATCGAAATATTTCAAATAAAACTCTCAGGGAGCTGTCTACACAATTGTTGTCAACGAGAACGAACCCATCACTTTCGAGAGTGAATATTAAGAGCGTTTCGAAAAATTCATCGATCTTGTTGAATGATAATAGGATACAATTGTTTCATCATTATTATGAATCATCAGTCCATATTTAATCTATCAATCAAGAATCGATGACTTTCAAAACGAACATAGGCCCCATACCAAATTAAGAGAAGTTCTAGAGAGTGAAATACTCACGTAGGCTCCCCCTATCGGTGAAAAGACGTATAAACACTCCCTAGCGTTCAAGATTCCTACTCACAACAGAAAATTTTCTGTTGTGTTCGAATGAAATATCTACAAAGCCTTCCACTCGTACTCTTGTTGTCATGAGTAGGAATCTTGAACGCTAGGGAGTGTTTATACGTCTTTTCACCGATAGAGGGAGCCTACGTGAGTATTTCACTCTCTAGAACTTCTCTTAATTTGGTATGGGGCCTATGTTCGTTTTGAAAGTCATCGATTCTTGATTGATAGATTAAATATGGACTGATGATTCATAATAATGATGAAACAATTGTATCCTATTATCATTCAACAAGATCGATGAATTTTTCGAAACGCTCTTAATATTCACTCTCGAAAGTGATGGGTTCGTTCTCGTTGACAACAATTGTGTAGGCAGCTCCCTGAGAGTTTTATTTGAAATATTTCGATATTTCGATTAAGAGTCTCAGTATTTACTATATATATATATATATATAAGGAAATGAAATTTTTTGTGCTTATGGCACTGAATGAAATATTTAACAAAATGAACACTAGAACATTCATTTGAAAAATTGAAATTAATCAAGAGAATGTTATAGCAGAGCTAGATATGTGAACGTGTACGACGTGATGTCTCCATTATCCTTCAGAGGATAAATGTTAGAGAAATATTGAAATCGATGCCACACCTGATGGAAGTGCGAGACATATATGTTTCGTTCTGCAAGGAACTCGTCAGTCGCACCACGTCCATCGAAGTGAGGCAACGATTTCAACCTCCAAGCATCTTCTTGTGACTTCAAGTGGAAGATCGTAGAGTAATGAATACTCTACAATTCCATCTATAGAAATCAGTAGAAAACACCTCTCTCAGATTACAGAGCCACCAAGCATCGAAATTTCACATATCTTCTATACCCGTAGGTATCTACTAAATTGCAATGTCTATTTGACAAATATCATCGAACGATGTTTTTAAATGTCAATAGATTGCGTTAGTAGTACGCTCGCGTTTATTCCCGTATTTCAGGGGCCAATTCGGCGATATTTTTAAGGAAATGAAATTTTTTGTGCTTATGGCACTGAATGAAATATTTAACAAAATGAACACTAGAACATTCATTTGAAAAATTGAAATTAATCAAGAGAATGTTATAGCAGAGCTAGATATGTGAACGTGTACGACGTGATGTCTCCATTATCCTTCAGAGGATAAATGTTAGAGAAATATTGAAATCGATGCCACACCTGATGGAAGTGCGAGACATATATGTTTCGTTCTGCAAGGAACTCGTCAGTCGCACCACGTCCATCGAAATTCATTGCAGAACGAAATTCCATCGATTCCTTGCAGAACGAAACATATATGTCTCGCACTTCCATCAGGTGTGGCATCGATTTCAATATTTCTCTAACATTTATCCTCTGAAGGATAATGGAGACATCACGTCGTACACGTTCACATATCTAGCTCTGCTATAACATTCTCTTGATTAATTTCAATTTTTCAAATGAATGTTCTAGTGTTCATTTTGTTAAATATTTCATTCAGTGCCATAAGCACAAAAAATTTCATTTCCTTAAAAATATCGCCGAATTGGCCCCTGAAATACGGGAATAAACGCGAGCGTACTACTAACGCAATCTATTGACATTTAAAAACATCGTTCGATGATATTTGTCAAATAGACATTGCAGTTTAGTAGATACCTACGGGTATAGAAGATATGTGAAATTTCGATGCTTGGTGGCTCTGTAATCTGAGAGAGGTGTTTTCTACTGATTTCTATAGATGGAATTGTAGAGTATTCATTACTCTACGATCTTCCACTTGAAGTCACAAGAAGATGCTTGGAGGTTGAAATCGTTGCCTCACTTCGATGGACGTGGTGCGACTGACGAGTTCCTTGCAGAACGAAACATATATGTCTCGCACTTCCATCAGGTGTGGCATCGATTTCAATATTTCTCTAACATTTATCCTCTGAAGGATAATGGAGACATCACGTCGTACACGTTCACATATCTAGCTCTACTATAACATTCTCTTGATTAATTTCAATTTTTCAAATGAATGTTCTAGTGTTCATTTTGTTAAATATATATATATATATATATATATATATATATATATATATATATATATATATATATATATATATATATATATATATATATATATATATATATATATATATATATATATATATATATATATATATATATATATATATATATATATATATATATATATATATATTCGTGGGAGTTCCCTTGACTGTCAATATTTCAACTAAAAATCGTTATTTTTAGCCAGTATATATAAAAGACTAAACTTGAAATAATTATTTCTCGTTAACGTTTAGTTTCAAAGTGTGACTATGTCGAAACTTCGAAATGATTGATTTCAACTGATTAACAATCAATGAAAATTATTCATTTCAAAATTTTGAAGAGTCTACTACCATTTGTAGCAGAACTTCAACAAGGAAGGAGTAAAATACATTTGGAACAAAAATAAAATGTTTTTAATGTTTTCCATTCAGAACCCATATAATTTCATCAAATGATGAAATATGTTGAATGATATTTTGATAGATTTCCAGTAGCATGAAAAATAAATTGATTGGAATTATTATTTTATGAAGTTGTGAAGTTTGGTGTTCTGTAAAAATATTCTGGGATATATACTTTTCGAGAATATATACTAGCTTCTCGAAATTCCTCTTGCTTGCGAAGCATTTTTAAGCTGGATGTCTTCATTTGGAGTTCAGAGCAATAACCAATAACCAAGGCCCACACACACACACACACACACACACACACATATATATATATATATATATATATATATATATATATATATATATATATATATATATATATATATATATATTGGATATATTTTCGACCGGAATAATTCAACATTCAATCGGTATTATCGGGAAGCGGTCAGTGCAAATTGAAATCTCAATTATTCTCAATATTTCGCCATTTATTTGATGGCTTCTTCAGGAGAAGCTACAAAGTATATTGTAAAAATAATAACATGATAACATAACCTTCAATACTTACAGAGATAATTCACTTAAACAAACTCTAAACAATAACAATAAAACAGTTCTGGTTTCAGTCTAAACAGTAACAATAATAACAGCTTCTGGTCGTTATTTGAACTTTTACTCGAATCATTCAAAACATCAAAAACCAAATACCGTAATAGCCATGAAAAGTAGGATTACTCACATAAGTGATGAAAAATTTTTACAGACCAATTTGAAACAACTTTTTGACATTTTCATCAACAATGGATACTCTGGACACATTCTTAGACGTCTTATTTATGACACAAAAGTTTTCGATAGACCAACAGATGACAAGCCTACTAAGAAATACGCAAAATTAACGAATGTAGATATACTAACAAATAGAGTGGTTTCACTTTTGAAGAAATATACGGATATTAATATAATGAAACATAATACACTGACAAATAAAAATCTATTCTCAAAGTTAAAAGATATCACCCCAACACTATTAAAAAGTAATGTTATCTACAAAATAGACTGTTCCAACTGTGATGGATGTTATATAGGTCAAACCGGTCAGTGGTTGACACAGAGAATTGCACAACACAGAAGTGACTGTAAAATAAGGAAGGGATCATGTGCTCTTACAGACCACCATTTAAAAACGGGACATAACTTCAGATTCGGAGATGTGAAGATTTTGGAAGAAAACCAAAACTACAGAAATCGTCTTTTTCTTGAAATGTATCACATCAGTAAAACGCAAAATGCAATAAATTATAAAACAGATACAAATCAACTAAGCAGCATTCATTGTAATATTTTAAAAAAGATTTAACACTTGGTTCGGTCTCGTCGGGTTATTCGTTGTTATGTTGTCATATGTAGCAGTCGATGTTTTATTGTTATTGTTTAGAGTTTGTTTAAGTGAATTATCTCTGTAAGTATTGAAGGTTATGTTATCATGTTATTAATTTTACAATATACTTTGTAGCTTCTCCTGAAGAAGCCATCAAATAAATGGCAAAATATTGAGAATAATTGAGATTTCAATTTGCACTGACCGCTTCCTGATAATACCGATTGAATATATATATATATATATATATATATATATATATATATATATATATATATATATATATATATATATATATATATATATATATATTTGTGTGTGTGTATATACTCATTTATATAAATTTATTGAGCTTGTGTTTAACCAACATCAATAACTATCTAGAGGATTAGGTTGAGTATATAACATATAATTCATTTCAAACATCTTGATAATATCGGTATGAAGATGAAGCACTATGAATTTGTCAGAAATTCTCCTTAGATCTTGAGTAATGCCTCTTCAGCTGATATCTCAAATAAACCTGCTTCGAGCTAGCATAAGATTAACAATGCTAATATGTATGAAATGAACAGAATGAGAGACCATGATTTTATCGAACTGAGAGTTTTAGCGTACTTCAGGTAAGTTTAGAAGGTACATAAAGATTTACACAGGACCGTATTAAAGTTCACCAACAAATTTTGCGTTTCTTATCGCGATTCATATTCCGTTATTCGTATGCATTGAAGTTGTAAATGTAGATACAGTATTAAGGGCCATCCGTGAATTATGATCACATGATTTTGTTATGGTCACATGATTCAAGATTTTTTTACCCCTCCCACGTCCTTGTCACCTCTGGTCACATTTGTAGGACTCCACCCCCCCTAGTATGACGTCATATATTTTGACATTTGCTAACCTCCAGCAAAGAATTTTGAGAAATTAAGAGAAAAAACGATAACCATGGACTTTGTACCCACGCTCAAATCATTTGAAACTGTAAAAGCAGCCACTTCGTTCTCCTTTTTGTTGGCAATGTCAGCAGGACTCCTTGTGTCAACATATATTTCAGTTAACCATAGAGTACCACAGTCATGACCTAAACGAAGAATTTCTCTGGCACATCTAGGAGCAATTCTTGGAGAACGAATCTTCTCAATGAGTAAAACTTCCTATTAACTCTAATGTGATTGCTTGTGTTAATAAGTGGCCTGCATCATGGTGCCATGCAAAATATGCCACCATGATGCACAGAAACCACAAGATCGCTAATCAAGTATGTCTCAACACTGAGGCAACAGCTATCATATGAACAACCGTCATTACATTTCTTCAAATGTTGTGCTTTCGTAAAGTCCAAACTTGAATCCTGATTTATCAGTTACATATTGATCAACTGGAGTCTTTTCAACGTAACTTCCTGAAACTCTTGGGCATCAGAATGAATGGAATATATCCACATTAAGGTATACAACATGAAACACATACAAGTAGACATAATGTGGACCCCCTCAACGCTCGAAGAAAATGCTATCAACAATCTTCTTGCAAAAAATAATTAACAAAAAAGTGAGGAATTATTGCAGAAGATCAACCTTATTGTTCCAAGAGATCCTTCCAGAAGCGAATTCATGTTCAACCTTACAGCAGAGAGAACTAATGTTCTAAAATTTTCTCCATTGCGCACGATGTGAGAACACTGTGATATTTTGGGTGCCAAGGTGGATAATATATTCAACTGTTCTGTTATTGATATGAAGGCAAAAGAAAAACGATGTTTCAAAAATTTTTTTTGCTTTATTTTTCAACATAATCTCCATCAACACTGATACATTTCTCATAACACTGTTGCAATTTAGTTATACCAGGTTTGAACATAAATTCGCCAAGCTCCTCAAAATACTGATTAATAGTTTCGATAACTTCTTTGTTGCTCTCAAATCTTTTACCGCCAAGCCATTTTTGAGGTTAGGAAACAGGTCGCTGGGGGTTAAGTCTACAGAGTAGGGAGGATGCGGCATCAATTCAAACTTAAATGCGTGGATTTTGGACATGGTAACAATAGATGAATGCGCTGGTCATTCGCATCCTCTCGCATTCCAAAAAACAGTAGCCATAATCTTTTTTTCGGATGAAATTGTTTTTCCCTTCTTTGGAGTTGGTTCCTTTTTTCCATGCCATTGTCTTGACTGTTCTTTATTCTCAGGAATGTAGTGGTGAACCCACGTCTCATCAACAGTCATGAATCGACGCAAAAATTTGTTTGGATTACGCCTATACCTCGCCAAATTTTCGGTACAAAATTTTTTTCGAATCAGTTTTTGGTCGAGCGTTAGCAAACGCGGCACCCATCTTGCACACAGCTTTTCGGTCAGAGATCCAAAGCTAGCTGAAGAACTGTGGAGCAAATTTACCTTCGTGGTCCATATAGAGGTCCAAAAGTTTTCGTATTTTCGTTAATAAGGCAAAGTACGTGTTTTAACACTCAGATTTCGAAATGTGAAATCACAAAATTTAGATACCCTTTCATTCCATTGTCACTTAAGGTCACATTTCGTCGACACCTTCTTACCCCCTAATGTGTGCGTTATTTATGGATGGCCTCTTACTTGTTTAAACATAGATCCAACCCTGGTAACACTTAATTCGCCTACTCGAAAGTAAAGAATTTACTGCATGGCATATGGATCCTTTTGATTCGGTATTATTGAAACTGCGCCGAGTATAGGCGTGTTTATCGTACAAGACAAGACACTTCTTATAATTCCTAGTTGTTACATGCTTTCAAACGAATCTCTGGAATAAATCATTGGAATCTCTTTTCATCTCTGATTTATACCGTCTGCAGACTTATCTTTATTATAGTGGAGTTGCCTATGATTATTATCACGAGTCAAATAATTTCATATTCGTAGATGTATTCATCTTGTTGGTTGTGAAAGGAAAAGTTCTATTTAGAATAATAGGGAATAGCGAAAATTATAAGAAAGATAAATACGTACATTTAAGCCAAGAGTTTAATTCAATTTAATGTTTAATTATGTTTCACCAAAAGTTCAAGTTCAATTCATCATTCCAAGCGAGAATTCAATCTAAATTATATATATATATATATATATATATATATATATATATATATATATATATATATATATATATAAATTAAACTTAAATTGGCTCAATCTTTCACGATTATATTTAACAATATGAATTTGTCAACTTGTTTCGAGCGTGAGCTCATTTTCAAGACTAAAATACATTAAGGAAGGAACAACAAATTTATATCTATACAATGGATGTAAGGAGGGGGGATAATTGAAAATCTAAGTGCTCATTTCTTCTTTTTTCTTCCAAGAACTGCATATTTCAATTGCCTCTAAAAGGTCTAAACGTTTCCCTTTATTAGTTGCGTGTAGGCACTTGGTTTTCTCAAAGTCTATAAAGTGATTAGAGTTAATACAATGTTCTGAGAATCCCGTTTTATTAAAATTGTACAAAATCGGCCTTTTATGTTCGTCAACCCGAGTTTTTATTTTTCTTCCTGTTTGGCCGATATAAAACGCTGGACATTCATTACAAAAAATTTTATAAATCCCGCTTTTGTCTTCAACATTTATCTTTTCTTATTTATTCACTAAAAGTGACTTAATATTTCTTTTGTTAGTACAAATTGTTTTCACTCGCGAAAAAATTCTCCTTCGATAAAAAATCCTCCTTGATGTAAAAAATTACTCTACAGAATTAAATGTTCTAAAACAGTTACGACAGTTTTTCGACTTAACAATATGTTCAATAAAATATTATATAGTGAAAAAGATCACGTAAGCATATGAAAAATTTTAAAATTAAGTTCAATCTATCGTGAACTAAAAGAAGAAATTTACAATTTCAAATGAAGTCTCGAATTATTTTCATTATAATCAAATATTTTTCCTAATATTTATCTATGTTTAAAGTGATTCGTACTCTAGTCGAAATATATATATTCAAACCAGAAAACTAACGTATAATAAACAAAAGTTTTGTCAATAATTTTTGGATATGTAAACAAATTAAAAAATTCGAATTTGTTGAAATTCGGAGGTCGTTCGACAGGTGTTTTTCGGGAAAATATCCCCATTTCCTTTGAAATTAATTGGCACCCGAACTGGAACTCTCGAAACGATTCACATTCCTTTGCTGCGCCGACTTTCTCATCTTACTTTGTATTCAGAGTCTAATTTAATTGGATAATGAAAGAGGCAAAAGAACGGTTTCATTAAGAGAACGATTAATTTTAATTTATATTATCGGTTGAGTAGTCAGTCAAAGACAGTTTGGAATTTTATCATGCTTGAAATAATTATGAAAGCTTAATTTGTTTGGATTAAGCTAGTTACAGCGTAGCAATGATTTCAAGTGTTAACACTAACGCAAATTATGACTGATATATTTAATATTATACGAGTATATCCTGAACTGTCAGTGACATCTCTGGAATTAATAAGAAAGCTTGTATCCCAATTCTGATAACGTCTTTTATTTTATATAATTTTCTATACAGGTTCAATATTTTGAAGTTATAAATTTTGACGTTTTCATACTTTATGAATAATTAATTCTTCAATTCCTATCACAACATAATATTTTCATTTTTCATTGACACTTCACATATTCAAGAAAATCAATCATCTAGAAAAAAAAATGGAATACACATAGAAGAAAAGGATTTATTCATTGAAAATTAAACGAAATACTCAGATAATCAAGTGAGCTGAAAATTAAAACGTTAAATATTACATGAACAATGTAACACTGACCATAGAATTTCGCAAAAGAAGAAAAAATTCAATCAGTGGCCGCAGTAAAAAAAAAATATTGTATAAACTGCCTGGATCGTCATAATTTTTTCAAAGTTAAGCAGTAAATTAATTGATGATTGATGAGGCCGATACTTTGGAGAAAATTAATATCCATCATGAAATAACATTAAGAATTTTCTTATAATTTGATACAAATACGCATGACGACGTTTCGACAGTATTAATCAGTATTACTTCGGCATTTGATAAAGAAGTAGTACTTCGAAACGTCGTCATGCGTATTCGTATTAAATTATGAGACAATTCCAAATATTGTTTTATTATGGTAAATTAATTCTTTCTTTAATACTGATCATCTACAAAATCTGTAGAAAACATAAAATTTTAGATTATATTCAATTCAATGAATGTCTAGTAATGAAATTTGATGTTTGCGTTGCAATTTCTACTGACTATTCGAAATACTTACAAAGTTAATTTCATACCAAGCCAAAAACTGAATTTTATGAAAATTTTTCATATATGTAGATACTCATTCAGAAAATACATATTATATACTTTCAAATTTATATTTATTTGATGTAATTGTTTGTGGATTGTGGTTTCTTATTTTGAGTAATAAATAAATGAAAACATAATGAATTTAATAAAGTGTACTCTATCTTTTCTGTCATTAATTGTAATTTCCAATTTCATTTACATAAACTATTTGTGAATTTCCCTACGCTTTTTTTCCTTTCAGTCACTAAAATTTTCGTGTTGTTAAATTCATACTTTTTGGTTAAATTGTGTTGATGTAGCAATTATTTTGGTAGCTATAGAGGTCAAATATCACAAAGTTCAGGAGATTTAATAAGAGCACTAATACTTTTAAATCTCTTAAACTAATAATCAGGGCATTTGGATTTGAGAATTGAGCGAAATGTTAATTTGAAGTTGAATATCGAATTTTCAGCAAAGTTTCTACAAAATGAGTTACGAAACATACACAAATTATCTTTTAAATTCTCGACTAACTGTTTGTTTTAAGTCTGTTACTGCTCAAAAATTTCACGTATATATGATAAAAATTACTTTTATTTTCGAAATGTGAGAATCAGAAAAATGATTGACTTATTATTACCAATCATTTTCGAACTATCCTGGAACCATCTTGACAACGAATAAAATTTGTAGAATCCGCTGTTTATACTTTATTTGATAACCAAAATATAAGACGTCTTTCGAGAATTTATGTATTTCGTGGTCTCTATAAGCTATAATTTGACCAGCAGAAGAAAATTCCAATAACCGTGAGGTTAAAGTAAATGTATCTACACGACTTCATGAATATTAAGTAATTATTTCAGTCATTGATCGATTACAGACATTTTTCATAGCCTCGGGGAGGCACATTTACCTCAAATTCACGATTGAAAATAAGACAAAAAGTACGAAGAGAGAAAAGTGTAAAATTGAGTGTGAGAGTGAGCACGAGAGAAAAGATGAACTCGAGAACTGAAATGATGAAGTTACAAGAGTGCCTAGAGCCGGTTTTCTCCTCGGAGAATAATAAAGTCGTTAATCATGGTGGAACCTGCCCCTTCTGATAAACCATCTACCTTGTACAGTTTTAGTTGAATTTTTAATTATATCATTCTAATTTCGGTACTTTGGGCTCGTTGGGTTGCATCGTGTCTTTGGCCGTTGTCTAAAACAGAGTTCTAACAGTTCATGAAAATAGAAACTCAATCGTTTGTTCAATAATATTGTTTTATTCATTTACTATGATTTTAAATAATTATTGGACTTATGCATAATTTCAAGAATTTGGAGTTACATATAAATAAAAAAAAAATAATTTAATATTTTTTCACTTTCCCAGGATGAGGTCTAATTAGTTTCAATTTCAAAAACATATCTGAAAATTTTAAATAAATTTGTACTTCAATTAACGACTCATCTTCGAAAACTGAAACAAAAAATACTCTTCACTATCGCCTAATTCCGTTAAAACTCAATATAACTGAAAAAACTGGATTATATTTCTATTTCAGGTCAACTGGTCGAGTTCAATTGAATTTGAGGTACCTACCTCTAGTTTTTTCTCTTCCCCCTTCGTTATATCTTAATTCTGTTCTAACTTCTCTATTCTTAATTTTTCAAGACTTGCCAGCTCCAAAATATGTAAATTGTTCAATTTTTACAATTAGCCCTTCAAATTAATCTATTCGAAAATCAATTTAATATAATTTTCTTCTTTAAAATTATTTCAAAATTAATGACGTCACTATTCAGTGGTTCTTTCGATTTCATATCTGAATTTCTTATTTTGAATTTTCTACATAATTATATTGTCATCTGTGACCTTTTACTGAACTTCAAGTTTTATCAACTGTCATATAAATACAGTCCTGACAGTTGAGGTTAGAAAGCTGCAGTTAAAAAATATTGTATTTATAAATCAATGATGCAATATTTGAACATTTCAAATGAATATTGATACGAAATAAGCACTCTTTGGTGATCATTAATCGATTGGGCCGACACTTGATGAAAATCTGAATACATAATTTAAATAAAACTAAGTTTTATGATTTTCATTATAATTTATTCAAAACCTGTCAATATTGTTTCGCCAACACAGTGATCATGATCACTGATCAGTGATCAGGCTTCATCAGATATTGATGAATTAATTATAGTAGTAATCTGAAAACTACTTAGTTTCATTCAAATACAACTTACTCTTGAAAATGGAGTAACACCCCGAAACAATTGTCAAGTTTCATTATAAATTTTGTGAAACCAAGCCAAGTGTTTTTTGTTCAATATATTAAACAATGTTCAACCAAGAGATCAGCGAATATTCAATCAAGTTTATATAATCTATTTGATATATATTAAGTTTATTTCATTTAATATATTATTTCTAGGTTACTGCTTCACCTTTACTGTCCGTTGATTGATTTTTGAAATGATTCAAAAATTTTGTATATTTCATAAATAAATTTTCCTATCAAACTATTCTATCGATTAGATTACATTGCTACAGTTCTTTTAACTTAGCTAAATCATATTGGGGATCTGTGTTAATTTGCTTTGTATAAGTCAGTCTATCGATATCAAACAGTATTTCGATATTATTTTATCATTAAACTATCATAAACTACAATTAGATATTGCATAGTCTTTTTTCGGAGTTACAATCATCTTCATTAAGTGTGAATGATGAATTGAACCAGATACAAAGAAGTACATGGCAAATTGCTAGCTTCTGTACCATAAAGCACTATATAGATCTTGGAATATAAAAGAAAAATCTCAAAATAGCTTTTGTCGTAGAGAAAAGTGGAAGAATCAACAAGATGACAATCAATGTTACCTTCTTCAGAAAGATGTTTATCTTAAGCTAAAATTTTGAGTAAAATACATTTCAAAACGGTACGGTAAAATCGAGAGACAAATAATAATCTACCTTTTCTTGAACCAGAAGCAAATTCTTCTGAAATTATATTGGTTTACAATAATACGATGTTAAAAAGACGATGTCATGCACGTTAAAATCTAACCTGAAATTCCAAATTAGATATACCAGATGTTTTTTACTTAAAATTTTAGCTTAAACATCATTCTGAAGAAGGCAACATTGATTGCCGAAACGTAAAAATATAAAATATATAAATATAAATAAAAATATAAGTATACCACCAATTGTCAGATCTAGTAACCCGAGAAAATCAGTCAAGAAATATATATATATATATATAAATTCTTTTATATTTCACATTCTTTTATAGTGTATGTTCCTTATAATATAATATTCATGATGAGAGTGCAAGAGCTTTGTTAGTAGATGGCTTCATAATAGTTCCATTCAATCATTGTCTATAAATATAGCGAACGTGTATAACAATGAAACCTTATATGTGATTGTTTGTAGAGTACCTACTAGATTTTAAATTTCATGTTTGAAAAGCATATGGCTTTCGTACATTTCTGCATCTCTTTCATGATTTCGGCTTCTTTGAGACTGATCATTTATAAATTAGCAAGTCACTACAGCTATTTGAATGAGTTTTGACATAATTGTGCCTTTCAGATGTGATCAGTTAAGTGGAAAATTAAATATCACATAGATTAACAAATAAGCTTTGAAAACGCAATATTAATTATAAATTTCATGGTTACAGATATGTTGTTTAGAAATAGAATTTGAAATGTTTTTCTAATTTAAATTTTGCACGTTGATTGATAGATAAATAAATTAGGACCATATCTACAAATATTCGAATAAAAGAACATTTTCGAATATTCGGTGTTTACTATCTCAAACAATTCTTCTAGGAGAAGATACACACTTACAAATGAATACACTGCAGATGTTGAAAATATGAGCAATTATTGCAGTACACATTCAGATTTAACTTGATAGGTTTTCTTTTTCTAATATTGCTCAAAGTAATGGAAATTGCTCGAATAGTGAGTGTATACGGAATTCTCCTTTAAATATATATATATATATATATATATATATATATATATATATATATATATATATATATAATAATGAAAAGGAGTATTGCCTGGTAATTCAAATACAATCGTTATGGGCAAAATAATAGGCCACTATGAAAAGATTTCATCCAATTTGTCTGCCTAGTCTATATTTCAACTGTGTTTACAGTCTTCATCAGGACTCTGAAAAAAAGTTCAAACAATTGTCATGATAAAAATTATGTTTGACTAACTAGGTATAAAAGGTATGGCCAAAAACCATCAAACAGAAAAGTGTGACTTAAAATGAATTTAATATTAGAAAGTAAACTGAAAGTTGATGCTAAAATGTAACTGTAAAAATATTCTTTTGTACTAACTAAAAGAACGATAGGTAAATAATAGAGTAGAAATGACAGGAGCACAGAGAAACATTGACACTGAAAAACGACACAGAGGAGAGAGTAAAATATATGTTATATGACATTTGCTGATACGGTGATTTTACTCTCTCGCCTCTGTGTCGTTTTTCAGTGTTGAATGTTTCTCTGTGGTCCTGTCATTTCTACTCTATTATTTACCTATCATTGTTTTAGTTAGTACATAAGAATATTTTTACAGTTACATTTGAATAACAACTTTCAGTTTCCTGTTTCCTTTGTAATATCAAATTCATTTTAAGTCACACATTCCTGTTTGATGGTTTTTGGCTATACCTTCTATACCTAGTTAGTCAAACATAATTTTTATCATGACAATTGTATAATCATCTTTTTCAGAGTTCTGATGAAGACTGTAAACACAGTCGAAATATAGACCAGGCAGACAAATTGGATAAAATCTTTTCATAGTGGTCTCTTATTTTGCTATAACCCATAACAATTGTATTTATATATATATATATATATATATATATATATATATATATATATATATATATATATATATATATATATATAAATAGTAAAACTATAATAAACATAAAAACACATAACACATAAAACTATAATAAACAAATACGAAAGATTTGTGAAATTGAAGTCAATTTCCAACCAACAATGAACCTATAATATTCTTGAGAAAGGCCTAGAGCCGAAACATATGTCGAATAAATAATTACTCCCTCAAGTTTAAACTGTGCTCATTCCCAAGAAACCTTCACACTTATGTTATTAAGCAAAGCACAAGAAAACTAAACGAATTATATATATATATATATATATATATATATATATATATATATATATATATATATATATATATATATATATATACACATATATATATATATATATATATATATATATATATATATATTAGGAGAATACTATAAATGTATTCATATATATGAATTTGTATGTCGAATATGTCGAAACAGCATTCTTTTGTCAAGCATTTTCGCATTGCTTTCTTAAACTACATAACACAATATCTATCTAGTCAAGTCTTACCTTCCGAACGGCAAGCCAGAAATCACGCAATCAGATCCAAAGCCTACTTGGCTATGCCAATTAACGCAAAGTGACCCACCCTCGTGTTAGATTGTGGCCAAGCTTTCACGTGACTGTAGGTGTTAATAGGACTTATCTCTGGCTTGAACGTGAACGGTTGGTATTGCACGCCGGTTTATGCCACTCAAAAACACACGGACTTCATCAGGTTCAGATCTAGATAAAAATACTTCATTGTGGGCAGTAATTTACATCTTGAAATCTTGGAAATGCATCCACTTTTATTATATATATATATATATATATATATATATATATATATATATATATATATATATATATATGAAGTAAATTTAGAAGTTAAAATTGACCTCAATTCAGTAAAGAAAACTGTCAAAGAAGAATTAATAAAGAAAAGTCAAAAGGTTGGAAGGTGAGAAGTACTTTCAAAAGTACAACAAAAGAGCTACAAGATTCTGAGAAGTCAAAATCATTGGGTACTATTTCTTAATCCTAGTATAAATCCTTAATCCTTGAATCATTTAATGAACATAAAACTAAGCATAACATGACATAGAAATCCATTATGTCGACTAGAATAGTAAGAAAGTATACCTACACAAATAATAATAATAATAATAATAATAATAATAATTTTATTCGTACTAAAGCTGCAATGAGCATGTACATGTCATATAGATATAGATATAGATATAATAGTAAACAATTGAATGTATAGACAGGTACATCACACTCACACAAAAAGAAAACTAGGATCAGAATTCACCTATGTTGAATAGAATTCCTGAAGCGTATAAAATGCTCTGCAAAATAAAAATAATTTTAGTTCTTGTTTGAACTTTTTGAGAGTAGGTACTGAAGTTATTAATATAAGCTGGTAATTTATTGTAAATGGCCACTGATACATACTTGGGACTCTTTTGAGACACTTTGGTGTTTCAAAAGGAGGTGTTTTTTGGTGTTTGGTGGTAAAAAATTTGGAGTTTATGAACGTAGTTGTAATCAGTGCAAAAGCTGTTCCATAGGACAAACAGGCAGAAACTTCATTGCAACATTTTCAAAGAACATCAACTAAACAAAGAGAAGTGGAATTTTAACAAACACTTTGTAAATTCAATTCACACATTTCCCGATGCAGATAAATCAAACTATACTACATTCAGTTCCGAAAGGCAAAACATTGGATTTCTTAGAATTCATATAAATCTATAAACACAGTTAAAATACCACCAATACAATAATTAGTTAAATCCTCAAATATTTTCGTATAAGGATTTCACTCTCTATGAAGCTGGATGACGAAGAATCTACCCTTGTCCTAGGATAAAGGATCATGCAGAATAAGCTTGGAAAAAGAAGAATGCAAAGAGTATTGTTGGCGAACTCTGTACTTATAATCAAACAATGCCTATTTTGTTTATTAATAAGCTTGAATATGTGATAATACTACGAAAAATCAGTGACAAAACAATAAATGTAATCGATAAATATGTAGTAGGTATAATAAAATACACGTGTAAGTTTATTACATGAAAAGTCGCTTGATAAAAAAAATCACGTTGTCAAAAACACTTGGTAAACAAGAGGTGTTCATATGAAATTAAATTGTATTAGTTTGCTTCTAGTTTAATTTATATTAGTTATCATTTTCATGCAACACTTGAAAATCAATATAAAATCTGGGAAAAATTAAATAATTTCGAATATTTCACTTAATTCACTACGTACCCTAAATATTCAAAATCTTAATTGCAGAAAAGTCGTTTTACCGACATATCAATTACTCTTGCAGGCCAAGTCTCACCCGATATGGTACGGATTATGACATTTTAAAATGCAAAAGTTGCATGTTGAGCTTAGGTAATTTGCATAACCCGTTCTCATACATATTAAAACACAAGAGTTGTTCATTGTTGGTCGATAAATATAAACGAAAACAGAATCAGAACACCTACGACAACTAATAAATGACAACATGTCAGGTACTCGGTGTGAATTGTTATTTACCTTTAACCTGGAACTTGTGCACAGCAAAATTGTTTATAAGTGAATATAACTAAGGCGTATCCAGTAGATTTGAAACCTGTTTAATGGTTGAATCTGGTTATGGTTAAATATATTTCCAATTTACTCAACTTAAATAAATATAACTATATTTTTCGATATTTTGCTTGTCTGTCAATGTTTTAAGTAAAAACTTCTTAGATATCCTTAGCAATAACAGATTGTGGACAATCACAGAAATAACAAAAGTGGAAAAATATATTTTACCACTTTTACTCATTTATCAACTAGTGTTGTCCTGGTTCGGGTCTAAGGGCCGTGGTCGGTTAGAATTTCTTCCTAACGTTTCGCTAGCACGAGTGGCGAGCTTCTTCAGAGGTCCTTCCATTTCTGTGACTGAATCAAAAATGGAACGACCTCTGAAGAAGCTCCGCCACTCGTGCAAGCGAAACGTTAGAGAAATTCCAACCGACGACGGCCCTTAGACCCAAACCAGGGCAACACTAGTTCAACAACTGACCGCGAAAGCCTCAACCAATTTATTTATCAAATTTTCGCTTTATTATAGCTTTGGCAAAAGTCTGACTTGAAATATTCCCACTGATAGACACTACTGAACTGACAGAAACAAAATGATCATTAAAAATCGACTATCTTGTTTCTTTATATTTAACTGTCTAACCATTCGCTTCAAAAGTACTAATATTATCTTCTTTGAATTGAGTCAGTCTATTATAACAAATTTTTTCAATCAATTCAATTAAAACAAATCTAGAAACAAGATTAAAGAACAATATTATCTTAATAAAATCTTATAACTGAACTGTTCTACCGAGTTTCAACCAGCATTGTTAGTGAATAATATTATTCAAAAATCATAATAATTTTCAATTGATAAAGCAAAACTTTTGCTTGTCCTCTCCCTTTCTTATGATACGAAATTTAATTGCAATGATCATATTGATTTTGCCTCATTGAATATAAAAGAAAAAATTAAAATTTTCCAAAGAATTCGAACATATTTCACAATGTGAAATATGTTATAACTGAATAAGCTGATGTTCGAATGAAATACCACAAGTTGATATATGGTTCTATATTTTTATTTCCGACCGATCGATCGATGTCAATGGGACAATCAACAGTTACAAACAGTTGGTACATTTATTTCCAATTCATAATGAGAAATATACACTTTATTTAATAATAATAATAATACAACTTCATTGAATGGCAGCTCATTACAGTGTTTCCTTAAATATTAACAACAAAGAAGTAGAAGCACATAAGCAACGGAAACCATTTCAAAAGGTGGTTAATATTGGCTTTCGCCAGTCTTACTATTAACCCCATAGAAGCAATATATTATTCCTAAGAATGATTTGCTTTCCCTTTTTTCTCTTTATCTAACAGTAAATTTTTCATTTGTGTTTTGAAATGCAATAGTTTCATCGTTTTGTATTCATTATTCAATTGGTTGAAATATTTAGAGATCAAGTACGAAAATGATGCCTGAAACTTCACGGTATTGTGTTTTGGTATATTTATCAGCATTTTGTCACGAATATTACGAGAATGTAATTTATTTCTAAAAACAATTTTTTCGGCCAGATACTTGGAGCAAGATGTTGATAAAATTTTATATATAAATACATAAAATTGTGATAGAAACCTGAAATCCACTTTTAGAATTTCATTGGAATTATATATATATGACTTATATGATCAAAACGTCTTATATTGTAGCAAAAACGTATGCAGGTATTTTGTAAAAGTTGTAATTCGTTTTTGAGTTGTACAGTTGAACAGGGAAAATATGCGGCATCAGCATAATCACAACGTGACAGAATTAAAGAGTTTATCAGAGTTAATTTTGATTTATTGTATAAGATATATTTGAGCGGTGAAAGAGTTCTAAGTTTAAGATATGTTGTCTTTAATTGCAGTTTTGTATTGTTTTCGAATGTTAATCGTTGATCCATTAACAGAGCGAGATTTTTAACGGTAGTTACAGGTTTAATTATTTGTCCGTTTAGAACAACATTGTTTATAAGGGACAATTTTTTGTGAATTGAGGATGAACCAATGAAGATGAGTTGTGTTTTGTCGACGTTAAATTTCAGACCATGATTTTTAACATAAACATTTATTCGTTTCAGATCTTTATTCAATACTTTGCTTATGTTTGGATCATTGGGACAGAATCTATGAACTAATTGTGTATCATATGTATATAATATAAATTGGTTTTTTCAATTCTAATGCAAGAGAACCGTATACCCGAATAGAAATTATATATATTTTACTCATCACAAACTTATGACAATTATTTTATGTGGGTAAAATATAATTTTAGAATAATAAATTCATTCACAAAATGAATGTGCGAAAAACTTCAGGGGCTTATTCCTTGGCCTAATTTAAGAATGTTTGTCCTTTGATAATATTCGAAACCTCCCTTCGTATCTAAGATACAGGGCGAACAAAAGTTACGACAGTAACAACATTTCATTTTGCAAAAGTATATCAATCAATCTGAAATGAATTTTTGGAATGACCTTTCCACTGTAGTGGAGTAAAATAACGTCATCAGTGATCCCCAGAAAAAGTAATCAGGGGGTTCAATTCTGAAGATCGAGCAGTTTCCAAAGATCATGTGGTCTCTGCGAGTTGCAGCTAAAAAATCAAGAACAATCAGAATTAAATAGGCTACTACACTGAATTTTTTGTCACGTATGGTACAATAAAACCCACTACAACTCGAATATACCTACTTGTCACAAATGTTACCCCCCTGTATATCTGGAACAAAACGGTAGTTTTCAAAAAATTTCTAGGACTCTCAAAATGTTTTCCATAAATAACCACTTTTTTGGTGCATGTTAACTTATACCTGTACTCATCTACAAAGATGAGGTTATCCTTCTATGTATCTCTTGAGAAACTCAATTTATATTCAAATTAATCAACAAGATTGAATATTGATCTAATTGACAAGACCGCCCCCATTCACTTCATTTTTTTCTTTCATTTTAATTTCATGAATGAGTCTTGAAGTATGTCCGCGTTTGTTACACACCTTACAAAATGAACAAGACGGACTTGTTTAATGCAAATAGCTCACTAACGTGAGTTTGAATATGTATATAATGCGAGTGGCATGCACGATTGCCTATTGTGGAATAATCAACTTAAAGGTTCAGGGTCGGACTCTGCACTCTGAGATACGGAATACCAACTGTGATTTATTTCTAGCGAAATTGAAAAATTGAGAGGGATCAGTATATTGATGATAATTGTTGAGTCATTAAGATTCTTGAAGCGAACATAAATTCACAAAACTAAAAAGTTGTATGTATGTAATTGAATATAATGATACCAGAATTTATTATGTAACAATTGGCACTTGTTTTTTACCTGAAAAGATGACTGTAATTCAAAGAAAACAATTTTATGAATCTAAAACAATTCACAGGCCAATTGAATGAGAAATATTCTCCACATTCTGATTATTAACAATGTGTAATGAAAGAAAGTCATACATTTTCGTTAAAATTTCATAAAATGATATAATTTCAATATTATATTCTATTTTCATGGCGAGAGTGTTTACCTATTGTTATAAATAAGATTATAGAAGTTAAATAAGTTATAGCAGGCATAAATAAGAGAAAACTTATAAAAAATTCAAATAATCTGTATTTGACACAATATTATGTCAACCTGAAGGCTGAAAAAATGGAACATACTTATAAATATTGCATCAGTGCCTGCTTACATCCATTCCCAAAAATGAAAAGCATTAACCAATATAAAAGGAGTACCAACAAAAAAATTAAGCGAATAATAACGTCTATTATATACTTTAAAATACGGCAAATACGACGTAGTATTGATTCGCGCAATTAATATTATAATATTTAAAGGTAAAAGGTATTTATATACTTATTATAGAATGTAACAATATTGTTCAGAAAAATATGATGGAAGTTTGACGTTTGACATTTGACACATCATTAGTCTAATAAATCAGGAAAATTAATTCAAGTGTGATCAAAATTGATTCACTTAAATCAATTTAAGTGTGGGAGTTTGTTTATATTTTCGAAGGGCCTGCGCTTGTTAATAAATAAGATTACATTCAAGCAGCAATATTTAATAAATATTTGATTAAATAATGATCAATATTTGAACAAAATCGTATTGAACAAACTTTTGATAAGCTGGGGTACTTTCAAATTAAAAAGCCAAGATTAAATTTGTCACTTGTTAGTAAGTAAATCTTATGTTTTTCAATTTCGATGTATTTCTTTTAATATTTTTTTCATTGATTTCCTGAAAAACTTCGAAAGCTTGCTGGTACTATTTCAATAATTTCATAAACCTCGTTTTGAAAACTCATATCACTACATAGTATAAAACAAGTCGCTTTCTCTGACCGTATATCGCTAGGTATGCTTAAATCTGTAGAACTACGCAACAGATTTGGATGCGGTTTTTCAATAGATATAGGGTGATTGAAGAGGAAGGTTTATATGTATAATAACATCTATTAAATAGTAGAGAAATACTGTTATTTTTATGGTTTCTAATTTGATGTCGTAAATAATTACATTTTTTCCGCTTACATTGCAAACGCAGGCTGAACCCTAAGAGATTTTATCAAAATAATGTACTAAATATTGTACACATTGAAAAGATCTGCAGAAAACTCCGCTATGGCATATGTCTATCTCCTATGGATATCCCACAATAACATTTGTTTGTCATTTACTTTTAAAACAAATAATGGCTAATTTTCGAAGCGATTTTAACCAATACAGCATTAATTCTGAAATTAAATACCTTAAATACAATTTTGATTTAATATAGATTTATATGGCCCTTCACAGCATATGATTTAAATGAATATTTTCGAAGATATTACAGATTTACAGAGAAAGCGACTTTGTTTTATACTATGTAGTATATATATATATATATATATATATATATATATATATATATATATATATATATATATATATATATATATATATATATATATATATATATATATATATATATATATATATATATATATATATATATATATATATATATATATATATATATATATATATATATAAGAAAATGAACACTAAAACATGAATTTGAAAAATTGAAATTAATCAAGAGAATGTTATAGTAGAGCTAGATATGTGAACGTGTACGATGTGATGTCTCCATTATCCTTCAAGGGATAAATGTTAGAGAAATATTGAAATCGATGCCACACCTGATGGAAGTGCGAGACATATATGTTTCGTTCTGCAAGGAACTCGTCAGTCGCACCACGTCCATCGAAGTGAGGCAACGATTTCAACGAAATATAGATGGAATTGTAGAGTATTCATTACTCTACGATCTTCCACTTGAAGTCACAAGAAGATGCTTGGAGGTTGAAATCGTTGCCTCACTTCGATGGACGTGGTGCGACTGACGAGTTCCTTGCAGAACGAAACATATATGTCTCGCACTTCCATCAGGTGTGGCATCGATTTCAATATTTCTCTAACTTTTATCCCTTGAAGGATAATGGAGACATCACATCGTACACGTTCACATATCTAGCTCTACTATAACATTCTCTTGATTAATTTCAATATACATCGCCATAGTCGAAGATCGTTACCAATCTCCATTTGAAAATTCTCGATCCAAAAAGAACTATTGATTAGGGTGCTATTCCAGACCTGATCGCTGTGCTCGATTGCCTATTGTAGAATAATTAATTCAAATTACTTACGCTGGAATAAACCCACTACTTGTTTTTTAATTAAGCGAGATTCAAGTAATTCAACACCACATTTGTTGGGTTTGTTTTTATCGGCATTCGAATGGCAATTAGGGAAACATGTGAGGAAAGTGTTGCGAATCATCTATGGATGCTGCAGTTATTGAGTTTGACTAGTAAATAATAACGACACAGCACTTGTTCTCTTCCAAGAAACTCAATAGTCACCTTATGAACGAAGATGGTGAACTTATTTTCAATGAATAAAATTACCAATATTCAACACCTTCTGTTATTTTTCTTTTGGGTCTACTTATTCAATTTTTTATTTCTCAATAGGCATTTCCTACTTGGTCGACATAGTTATTCTGATTAAATAAATGAATTGCAAAATCATTAACTTTCACCTTTAACCTGAATTCAGAATGAATATAAAATACTCTCAGAGGAAAACTACAGAAATAATTTTCTTTGTGCAATATAAAAATTGCAAAATTAAGCTGCACAGCTTTCATACTTCTGGTTTTTGAGTATTGAGGATTAAAATTATTTTGACAGATTTATGGCAAATTTGCTTTTTTGCTTTTAGTTCCTTTCGGGGACTTATTATCTCATAAATAGTAGGCAATTTTATAAGCAAGAAGTTGTTAAACAATTATAGATATGTAGGAATTTACTAGTTTAGATTCAACGAAAGATAATAAAATATGCAAGATAATCATATAATTAACAAAGTATTTACTTGAAATAGTACAGAATACTCAATTCTAGTACTTCCAGCGTCACTTAGTAAGCTCTTGTTACTGGATAAATGTTATTTTGCAAAGCACTGGCAACGTTCTTCGGTAGTCGTGTTGTGTTCCTGAAGTTTTGTCAACTGTCATTATCTGATTCGGAACTGAGTTATTTCAAATGAATACTTTTTAAATTCTATGATTATCTGTCATAGTTTACCATCTTTCGTTGAATCTCAACTCGTGATTTGCTTCATTTAGGTATTAGTTTGGCAATCTCTCACTCTGAGCTAACTCTTGATTAAGTAGCTAGCTACTCCTGATAGACAATTATAGTAATGGAAAGCTCCAGTTTACGCGATCACTTATCATCAATTCCAGAAAGTAGTTCACGTATCTATAAAAAATGTTTTTCATTCAATCATCTAATTTCTTTGGTTAATGTCCAGTTCAAAATTTTCAATTCAAAGTATTTTACTTCACTTAATTCAAAGTTGTTTCGATTGAAATATGTTTCAACAGATCACTTATTATTTCCAGTAATCGACTGTTCAAGGTAGTTACAAGATTCATCGATTTCTTTATTAGGTTAGACCAATTTAACTATGTTCATGCATTTAAAATTTGGTCGTAAATTTCAGTATGACCGTATATTCTCATTTTTTCCTGAACACGTTTGAAATTAATTGATTATGACTGATACATGAAGCAGCTGTTTCTGGTTTCACATCAATCATATAAAATCGAACCATAATTTATTCTGAAACTGGTTCTCGCTGTACTCAAATTATATATCTGTTAACACCATCGATGGTGTGTGGTATTCCTAATAGATCAAGTATTTGCTAAAGCAATATCAATTAGCTAAAAAACTCTCGATAATTTAATCATCCATTTCTAGCAAGACTGTCTCAAATATTATACGATTCCATCAAAATACAGTCTGAATTATAAATATTAATACTAAAAAATTTATCGTATAATTCAAAAGGCACCTCAAAAATTGTTAAATACACACGATGGCAATAAACCGTGTATATATATGGCTGTTAAACCTCGGTGTCAAGAGTTAAATACCATTAGTTTAAAAGTTACAATTTTATAATATTTACCTAAATTCTATGTTTAAACTCGAGTTTTAAATTCTATGATTGCACTCGACATGCGTAATTTATTAAACAGACAAAATTCTACCATAATTCAGTTCATTTTTAAGCAAAAGCATTATTGCAGTTCTTTTTCGAAAAGACAATGAGCATTCAAAAATTCTCTTTTTTTTTGCATTGACATTCACAAAGTCCAAGAAATACAGTTGGACCATAGAGTATGGTGTATAAACGTATGTGTACGTACTCCAATCGAAAGAATGTGGAATTAGAACTTATGTCAATTGAACAGAGATTGCTACACTTACACTCACTTTCAAAATTGAAAATAGATTGCCATATAGAGTAATAAGAAATGTAACATGTAAGTGTTATGTGCACGCTTATAACACAGAAAAACTGACAGTTTTTACATGGAAGTTTGTAGACATTCTGAATCTAGAAGCAGTATATTTTACACAGAATTCAATACATCAAATAAATTGTCTATCTCTATAATATTGATCTACTGTAGTCGTGAAGTAGACTGAAAAAAGAAGTGCTGCTCGACAAACCTGCGTTCAAATCTAACAACAGTCGTAAATTTTTTATTTTAGTTGTTTCATTTGTTTACTAGATAGTACTATTGCAATCGATTTCAATTTTATTTTTATTCATCAAATATACTTCGTTACTATATGGTCAACTTCTGCTGACCATACGTAACTTTGTAATAGACAATATTTTATTTTTAGTTATCCGGTTATTATTCAATACTATTTCAATTTATTTTAATTCTATTTTTTCGTTATATATATTCGCTTATACTCTCTTTTTCTGTTTTTTTCTCGTTTATTTTTTCTTATTTGTTATTATTTGTGTACAATTTGTTATTTTTTCTGTGTAATTGGATGTATACCTATCTGTTGGGAATGAATGTTATATTATTATTATTATTATAAAGACTGTAATAGCCTCAAGGTATTTACGTGTAAATGAGCAAACTTCATTTCAGATAATAATGAATAATAATGATGTTGATCATAATAATAAAATGATAATAATGTATTTTGAACTTAAATGTTGAATTTTTTATGTTTGTTGAATTTTTCATTCTTCGTGTTTGAATCTTGAACTTGAATATATTTGAATGATGAACTGAATGCATTTTGTAATACCTAGTGCTTAACAAATATAGTTTTTACCATTATATTTTATTTAAAAAAATAACATTATGCATTTCTTCATTTAAACTGTAACTGTGTCGAATTTCAATTTCTTGAAAAATATGCTTTTGTGAAACAAATTTTGACAGAGCTATATTTCGCAGTAAAACGATGCTTAAGATTTTGATTTAAGTTGTGATACTTACTTTGTCTTGATTTCTCATCATAGTTTTCGAATTATATTTTTCGCAGCATAACTGAACGTAGAATAAAAATCAGATCACTGTAATATCCAAATAGATATACATGCACTTAGTAGTTAAATCGATAAATACTAAGCGTAATATTACCACCTACCCAACAACATTAGCAGATGATCAGTCTGACATCAAAATATTAAGTAACCAACACATTGACCGTCACAAATTTCTATACTAAACTTCTTGTGTTTTTACCTTTTAATTCCAACGGTTTAGGATGATTGGTAATATTAACCGAACAACCCGTTTTAAACGGAGTCTGCTTATAGGCAACCGAACAAGCCGAATAAAGTATTTCGGTTGAATTGATATCACAAGTGATATCTGAACCCTGGTCACGAGATTAGGTTACAAAAAGGAGTCGTTTAACTGCTTTTTGGTCCGCTTTTTCGCCACATCGCAGTAAACCAATCCGATGCCGAATTTTTCTGAGAACTTGCCTCTTTGTTTGTCTTTGTCCCCCTAACCATTTGAATATTTATATCTTGCAACAGGTACCATAGGGTGAACTACAATCGAAAATACATAACAATTTGTTTATATATATATATATATATATATATATATATATATATATATATATATATATATATATATATATATATATATATATATATATATATATATATATATATATATATATATATATATATATATATATATATATCATTGCATTGCTATCTTGAGCCATTTTATTTATATTTTCAGAAAGAAATTATTGGGTTTTCTGGTTCTCAAATATATTTATTAAACATCTATATCACATAACGTTTCGGTCCTTTTCTTGGGCCTTTTTCAAATGAAGTTTCATCAATATATTGTCATCAACTAAAAAAAGAGAAAATGACAGGCATGTAAACAACATTACACGATCTAAAACTTACCACACAAACAAAAACAATACTTATTATTATATTATGAACCAATATTCAAATGAAGAAGGGTTTTCAAAAATTGTTATATTTCTATATATATTTATCTTAATTTACACTCGATGCGCTGTCGTTCACGTTCAGACAAAGACTAATTTCAGTCTTAATTAGCTCGGTTTCTTCGGTGTCACTACGCGCACAGAATGTTATTGTAGATTTTACTAAGACCTTTTATATCTACCTTGTCATTAATGGCAAATTTTCGATATATATATATATATATATATATATATATATATATATATATATATATATATATATATATATATATATATATATATCGAAAACCTTTCTTCATTTGAATATTGGTTCATAATATAATAATAAGTATTGTTTTTGTTTGTGTGGTAAGTTTTAGATCGTGTAATGTTGTTTACGTGCCTGTCATTTTCTTTTTTTTTGATATTGATGAAACTTCATTTGAAAAAGGCCAAGAAAAGGACCGAAACGTTATGTGATATAAATGTTTAATAAATATATTTGAGAACCAGAAAACCTAATAATTTCTTTCTGAATATATATATATATATATATATATATATATATATATATATATATATATATATATATATATATATATATATATATATCAATATTGCTTAGATTGTGAAGGAGTCAAACTTCTCAGACCATTAAAAGAAGAATAACTCTTCATAAGAGCGATATTAGACTTCGTCCTGACAGATGTGCCTTAGCACTACATTCCTCACAACAGGGACATCGTTTTGACTTTGATAATGTAGGAATACTGGATGTAGCTGATCAGAAAAGGATTTTTTTGGAAATGGTCCACATTAATCATAACCCCAACAGCATCAATAAGAAGACGGACGTTTCCAGACTTACCTGCATTTATAGTTACTTACTCTCAAATCATTTTAAGTAACCTTGGCAACTTCGCAGACATCTCACAACTTTAATAGACTTTTATGTGTTACGTGCGTAGTATGACATTTGTTACTACGGTGATTTTACTCTCTCACCTCTGTGTCGTTTTTCAGTGTCATTGTTTCTCTGTGCTCTTGTCATTTCTATTCTATTATTTACCTATCATTGTTTTTAGTTGATACATAAGAATATTTTTACATCTATAATAATTTAATATCAACTTATTTTTAAGAAACACATTCCTGTTTGATGATTTTTGGCCATACCTTTTATACCTAGTTAGCCGTAAGTTGTCAATCATAATTTTTATCAGTACAATTGTATAAACATCTTTTTCAGAGTCCTGATGAAGACTGTAAACACAGTCGAAATATAGACCAGTGAGATAAATTAGATAAAATCTATTCATAATGGCCTCTTATTTTGCCTATAAACCACAACAATTGTATTTATATATATATATATATATATATATATATATATATATATATATATATATATATATATATATATATAAAACATGAGTTTTGGAATCGAAATTACATCAAAAGTTTTCAACCTCGACCTGGGTTCGTATCCCAGTCGAGGTTGAAAACTTTTGTGATGTATGATTCCAAAATTCACATATAAAAATATCCAAAATTCATATATAAAAATATTTATTCATATATATATATATATATATATATATATATATATATATATATATATATATAGCAGTATCTATATTTGGAATTACTGCGACAACACGAGTGACCTCAACGGTGTTGTAGTCACTTTCAGGTATTTGCTTTTTCTTCACGGTTATCTTACTCGCCATCTCATTTTAAATATTCATGAATTGAATCTAAAACAAAACACCGAAGATGTATTCTGTTCCAGACCGTTTGCAGTGTTGTTAGTAGTCTTCTTTGTCGTTTTGCTATTAGCAAATAAACACACTCCCTCTAAAATTGTCTTAAAGTAAATCTTGTCATTGTTCCGGTTAGATTACATGATAGATTTTTACGTATACGCAAGAATTAAAGTGTGTTTAGTGGTCCTTTCATCACTAACTTAATAAAATACTCTTATTATTGAAGTTTATATAAAATTTTTCACTTTTTCCATTTTCAGACAAAAAGGTTTACTACACTAGTTGACTAGCACTGCTCAATAACTAACTATTTTATTAATAAATCGACAAAATATTTTTTCTATATAATGACGTCGTTTTTGATTGTTTTTATCGCGACATCATTTTTCTCCATTTTAAATCCTTCCTTATTTTCAAATATTCGGTTTTTATCGCAATAACTACTTCTTCCTTTCTTCAGTTATCGTTTTTTCTGTGAGATTTATAATTATTATATTAAATAAAAAACACTAGCCTTGGTTTCACTAAATTTATAATAAATAAATACGTGACAATTGTTTAGGGGTGTTACCCCATTTTCAAAAGTTGAACTGCTAGTTATAATTATTATTTAAGAATATTTTTCAAAAGTATTTCCTTATATTGTCTATATGTCCAAGTGGTTAAATGTCTGGGTATATCTTTCAATCAATTATATGTATATTATTTAGAAGTTAGTAACCCCAGCAAAAAAATCAAATTATTTCTTTTATAGTGAAAAATATAAATAAATGACCCGGTGGTTTCGTTTATTTCTTGGTGAAACAATAAATTAAAATTAAAACACTTGGCTTAAGTTTCACAAAATATATCAAAAACTCTACATGTTTAGGGTGGTTAACCCATTATCAAGAGTATACAATTTTACTCACAATTACTATTCATAACCTCAAAAAATATAAAGCTTGCCATATTTAATAGTGTTAGCGTTACTTGATGTAAATCCATTATAATGGAATAATATAAACTAAAATTCAAGCACTTGAACTTATGATTTACACTTTATTGACAACATAGCATGACGAGTTTCGTCTTAACAAACGACTTCTTCAGATTCTGACAGAATACTCATGTATTCAGAAATGCTCTGGTGTTCTTCTACAACAGAATACGCTAGAATAATCTGTTAGCATCTGAAGAAGTCGTTGGTAACGACGAAACGCGTCATGGTATTTCGTCAATAAAGTGTAAATCAAAAGTGTTTGAATTCAAGTTTATATTAAACATTGCTATAATTGGTTTAATTATTGTCGATTCTAGAAGTTTTCCATTCGAAAGTAATAAAAATTACTTTCTTCAGAGTATCTTTCACAAAATGAATATAATTTGAACGATTAATACACTAATTAAAAATGTAGTTCCTTATTCAAAAAATTCTGAAGAACCCCATACAGAATACAGACAAAATGAAAGTAATAGTGGCATATTCGAAATATTCTGTTGCTTATTCAAGTTAATATTCAAAGTCGTATTATGTGTCCTCCTGAGCATTTCGAAAGAATTGAGCATGTTAATTGAACGGAGTTGAGTAAAAGGCACGAAGTAGTCGGGGATATAAAGCCTTAAGCAGTTTTTATGGCTTAATAAATTGAAATCCAGACTTTCAGATAGCGTCGCCAGCAGGTGTGTCAGACTTAAAGTGGACCTATTCGTACGTAAAATACGTCTTTGGTGTATCGTTCGCACCTTTAATGTAGGAGTTTGCACGGATGAATCCTGACGACCTGAAGAAATCGTATCGAATCTTGGTTCGTAATTCGCATGTAACTGGATACAGTTCAACAACTGCAGTGAGATTATGAAAATATTTGCCAGACCGAAACTTTATTATAATTACTTATTTCAAGTTTTTCTTAAGAAGTTATTCCTTTCATATGTTTCTTTAGAAACTAACACTAAATTTTCCAATGATAATACTAACCTTTATAGGTCCTTCAATCACGATGATAGTTATAAGACAAGTCAAATTTAACATTAAGTACGAGGTTTGGTCAAAAGAAAAGTTGACTGTAAATGTTTTTCGAAAAGTATTTATTTATTCATCAATATCCATTGTGTCCCCTTCAAAGTAATCCCCGTCACTTATGCCAGCGCTTCTTCCAATCATCGAAGCAGTTCTGAAATGCACTTCTCGCTATGGCCATCAACTCGTTCTTCGATTCCGACTTTATCTCATTAATTGTGGCAAAGCGCTTTCCTTTCATTGGTCTCTCAGTTTTGGGAATAGGAAAAAGTCAAAGGGAACCGAATCTGGTGAATACCGTGGTTGAGGTATGATTACAATGTTGTTTTTGGCCAAAGAATCACGAACACGCATTAGTGTGTGATCTGGTGCATTATCGTGATGTGTTTTTCCACAATTCCGATCGTTTCTGGCATATGGCGTGACCCAAACGTTGTATAACTTCCTTGTTGTGTGCCTTATTAACCGTACGACCTGTTGACAAGAACTCATGGTGGACCACGCAGTTGTAATCGAAGAAAACAGTGAGCAAAACTTTCACATTTGATTGAACTTGGTGTGCGTTTTTCGGTTTTGGCTCTTCAATTGGGATGATTGGGCCTTGATTTCGACGTCATAACGATAAAACCATGTTTTGTCACAAGTTATGACATTTTTGAGCAAATCTCAAAAATCGCCATTGACGTCATTCAACAACTCTGAGTAATACTAATGCGACGTTACTTTTGCTCAAAATTTAGCAATTTCGGAACAAACTTCGCTGCCACTCGTTTCATGCCCAAAAAGTCCGACAAAATTGCATGCATTAGCCGATTGATATGTCAACTTCCTCTGCGACTTCCCTGATAGTCATTCGACGATTTTCCAAAACCATTTTCCTCACTGTTACGATGTTTTCTTCACTTGTTGACGTGAAGAACATCCTGGTTGCAAGTCAGGACGTTCATAGTCATCAACATCTTCTCGGCATTCTGTAAAGCGCTTTTACCACTTATGATCACTTTTTTGAACCAAAGTAGACTCCCGAATCCCATTGACAGCATTTTGAGTGCGTTGGAGTACTTCATTCCATTTTCAACGCAAAATTTAATACAGATTCTGTGAACCATTTTTCTCAAAAGTAAGAAATCGAAGAAAACACAAAAACTTGTCTAACCTTTTCAGTTGCCAAAATCGAACTACTAATCTAAAATGACTGATAATTTCAACACATGAGAATTGAAAAACGTTTTTGTATCAACATAACGTAAAAAATTTCGATAATCGAATATGTACAGCTCGCAAAAATTCAAAATTCACCTTTTCTTTTGTACAGACCTCGTATATTCAATTTAAGAATCAAAATGAAATAATGTTAACACAATCAAAAATCATTTTGAAATAATGCAAGATGAAAAAAAGCTTCAGGAGGATTAAATCAAGAGAAATCAAACATTACGGAAGATAATATGTATTAATCAATAATTTACAAAATGGATTAAGAAAATATTTATTGCTGCTTGAAAACATTTTAAGTTTGACAATTTTGAAAAACTGATTTTTTTTATCTTCTTACAGAGTAAGCGGAGGTCCAGGAGGTGGATTTCAACTCCTTGGAAGGGACTTCCACCCTGCTTACCGCCTGCCGCCCCATATGGAGTACCTCTATTCCCTTCAGCATTCCACTGCCAATTCTATCCACGGTAAGATTATAGTTTTATTTTTTGAAGTGAAAATTTCTTTAGCTGTGTTACCACTTATTGGTAGGGGAAAATATTGTCGGTTCGCATCACCGACATGTTGCACACGTGTGAGCATAGACGCTTGTTACATCGGTGAAATCTTTTGCGTTCGCGTCACCGACATGCTTTTAGAAGTATATCTGTAGCTGTACAGCTAACGTATCGTGCTTGGATAAATTTCAAATTAAACATTTTTCTTTCTTACTTTAGTTACCATAAGCATATTGTATCGCTTTTAGAACACAATGATATATTTGAAAGTACAAACAGTTTGAGTATTGTTTAAATTAATGATGACAATTATGCAAACAATGAAAATAATGTTGAAAATCAAGTTCATTCTAATTTGTGTAAATTCAAATACTAGTCATAAATAATACTAGTTTATCTAAATTGTTATTTTAATTAAATTGTATTTATATTTTGTCATGATCTTGTATAGCTCGTAATATATTTGAATAATAAAAAACCATATAAACATGTATATAATTATAACTCGGAGTGTCAATAGATGCCAAAATCAGATTGATGTTGATTTCAATTTGAATATAACATTTCGAATTTTAAAACTAAAAGTTTCAAGTTGTCACTTCTATTGAATGTTTCTATAACTGCTAATTACTTAATATCGAATATGTTTAAATACGATGTTACTCAGTAATATATATTTATATAACAATAAATTATCATTATTATTAATAATTTAGTCAAATATGACATTATTGTTTCGCCAACATAATGGCTTCATCAGATGTAGATGATAAAAAGTTTGTCATGTTTAGATGATAAAAACAATATTTTCATGTTTGACTAAATTATAATGAAAAATACAAAACTACTCAGTTTTATTCAAGTTATATACCTAACGTATAACGTATTTTCATGACGATTAGCTTGAAGAAAGTGGTATTTCAATCAATGAAACTAATGTTGAAGAAAATTAATATCATAGCAACATAGTACATCGGGCCTTCCCTCATTACAGTTGTATATTCATCACCGTTACTGACGACAGGTCATTATATTTAAAGAAGGATATCCGGACGTCGTGTCCGCTGAAAAATAAGATTCTAGCAAGCAATTATGTGCGGCATGCGGGTCCCGAATATAATAAGAAGATTGTTCGATACTGAATGATGATGTACAAAGCTCTAGCACTACTTGAAGTGAAAAGCGACACGATGATAGGGTTGAACACCCTCGCATCCGGTTAAAGGGTATAAGCAAATTTCTAAGAGATGTTTTGTGTAGTTATTTCTGTAAGTACAGTGAGATTATTCAGTAAAACCAAAAAGAAAGCGTTCAATTGTACACAATATTGAATGTTTAAGTATTAAAACTTGTACTGGAGATGTGTTATCAATTTTTTAAATTTGATTGTAAACTGCAGGGTATTTGAAGTAGTTTTGAAAATTTGATAACAGACTTCTGCTAAATCTTTCACCTATACGAGGGTGGGGTGAGAAGTTTCCGGCCTGACCAAGAAAAACATTAAAGAATAAAAATTAAAAATAAGAAAAGAAAAAATACGACTGTAGTTCTATGAACTGAAAAGTCATTCGGACCTGTATGTGAATGGTACGTAGATGCTGTACGAAACGTTTGAACTTCTTGACTACGGAAATAAATTTGGTGTTTCCTATGGCAACTATGGTTATAAGTATAATCATGTCTGAATATATTATGTCCTCCATTGAGATCTGATAAAATAAGTCTGCTCTTCCACGCAATGAAAGATTCTATGTATCATTATCATCTTACTTTTATGTAACCTTGTTACAAAAATTTTTGTATTAATTTAGAAGCAATGAAAACTCTAAAAAGTGCTACAAAGAAGGGATTATCTATTGAATTATGATAATAAGTTCACTAGTAAACAATAGGTTTCAAAAATTCCATTGAATAATTCCACGATTTACTAGATTTAACTATGTTCAAGCCTAGCAATCCGTTTTCATCCAATGTTAACCATTAAATTTTATAGCCGATATTGGAATAGTTATATTATCGAACCTAATACCGAGTGTATTCAACTTTTTTATGGAATTTAGCCACAAAAAGTGTTTTAAAGGGAGTCAATTGGAATTGTTAAAATTATTGCAATTTATGACTTTCGCTACAAAATTCTTCTGTGCCCAGTTTTGGTAGTAGAGAACACCATCACGAAGTAGTTCTGATAAGGTGAGAGATCTTGGTGTAGTCTTCGATTAAAAGCTTTCTTTTGGTCCACACATCACCCTACTTATTTCATTTGTCTCGAAAATATATGTATTCGTTATACGCAATGGCAAATATTTTAATAATTCCTCAACATTCATAGAACTATTTAATACCCTAATCCGTAGCAAGTTGGAGTATGGCAGCATGATCTGGTATCCTATTTACAATTGCCATCAACGACATCTTGAATCTATTCAGAGAAGGTACTTGAAATTCTTAGTTTGGTAGGAGGATAAAGTTTATCCACAGAGAGGAGTCAATCATAACGAATTGTTGAGTCGATTTACTTTATCACTCAAATTTTTATGCAAATTAGTGCGCAATAGTATTGATTTTCCTACTCTCTTGTTCGCTTTGAAATTTCGTGTTCCTAGGCAAAATTCTCGTAATATGGAATGATTCCACCTAGAGACTCCAAGGACCAACTCCCTAATACAATCCCCCATTTGGTTTATGGAGTCTACATTCAATAGAGTGGACAATAATTGTGATATTCACTTTGACTCCATAGAAGTTATTATTTGGTGTTATGTGAAAGAGAATTGACTAAAGTGAATTCAGATTGAAATTGAGTTTTTTGTAATATTTCATTAAATGTTATTATCTAGTTATTAGTTACTATTTTAGTTTTTTTTTAGATTAGATTGAGCTCTTTGTTATATCTTTTTCATTTTAATTCTTTAGTTAGTATTCAACATTATATTATTATTTTCTGTAATTGGGTATTATACCTGTTAAGAATAAAGAAATTATTATTCTATGATAGCCATTGTCTCAATGTCGAGGCTCACTTTTTTGAGCGATCATGTGTCATCTCAGCATCATTGTTAGTGACATATTTTGCATCATACAAGACCACTAATTAACATAAGCAACACTCAAGAGTTAACAAGAAGTTTTGCTCATCATATAAATTAATACATGTCAGTATATTTAATTGATGGAACCCATCTCATTTGGGTAAACTTGAAGACTTCTCTTCCTCAACTCATCTAAATCAGATCTTGATCATTGCTGAAAAAGATCTAGATTTCTTTTATAAGTTCTTCACAGAATTCTCTCATAGTACCATTTCCTAAATGCCCTCCAAATAGACTTGCTATTACTCTTTCAATCAATCGAAGTATAGGTACAAAATTCCACTCCATTTAATAATATATGTATATATTGTTTATATCATCTCCATTATCATTCATAAAAATTACGAAGTCTAAAAAGCCTATTCCCTAGTGGGAAAATGATTGAGAGAATCGAATAAAATCTTTCACATACGATTTGATGGAGGTAACTTAAATTAAATATTATTCCGATGATCGCCAGAACGAATTCCTGTAGAGTCCGTTATAAGTAGTTGTGAACTCTCCAGATATTCGTATCACTTAGTAAGCATAGGCGGAGTATGCGTGACGTGGTTCCCCCTAGTGAACTTTCGATTGAGTTTTTTCGAACTTCAAATATTGAGCATATCTACAGAACTATTCATATACTGTAATAATTAGTTAATATAAGTTAAATTGATTGTTAAAATTAGTTATAATATATGTATATATATATATATATATATATATATATATATATATATATATATATATATATATATATATATATATATATATATATATATATATATAGAACAGAGAATTACCAAGCTCCAAAGACCTACAAGATAACATGGGCGTACTATAATGAAAAGTGCATTTCGAGAGGTGCCAAATTGAGGCATTACAACACAACGATTCTTCCAGAAGCAATCTACGCATTTAACAATGGTTATTGACGGTCATTCAGTAATTAGAGAAATAGAATAACTAGAACGGAAAATTCTTAGGAAGATTTACGGCCAGTCAATAGAAACGGCATTTGGACGAAAAGATCTCAGAATGAACTGTATCAAAAGACAAATGCGATAACGGAAGAAATCAGAAAACGACGAGCAAAGTTCTATGCAAATATCTACAGAATAAAACGGTCCAGAAGAAACTACTCGATATAATTATGAAGATTAAATGCGGAACAGAGGTCCTGAACTAAAAGAGGTCCGAAAAGATCTACAACAAATCAATATAAGAAATCTCGAAGATCGGACTGAGTGTCGCTCTAAAATCGCACATGTGAAGTTTGAGCAAAAATCGAATCGCCAACCTAAAATAAAATGGACAGATGAACAGAAGAAAGAGCATTGAGAGAGGATGAAGCTTTTTTGGGAGGCAAAAAAGATGAAGCTAAAGTTCCAATTGCGAATTCAAGTTCAATCGCTCTCCTCATGGGGAACAATCGTAATAATAATATAATATATTATTATTACGATTCATACTATTAAAAATTTTATTCGAAATCTTGTGAACGAAAACAAAAATTATCAACTTTCGAGAGTGAATATTTAGTACGTTCCTGAGAACACCAACTAGTTGAAAATACCATACAGCGCTGTCTCATCCTATAGTGGGAAATGATCAATGGCATACATCCAAACAGATGCTTTTTTCAATTCAATTCAGTGACAAACTCACGTGATCCCTTTATCGACGAAACAAGATAAACTCTCTAGTGTTTCTTAGGGGGCGTTCGTGACAAGAACTTAGTGCGTACTTCCATACAAACCATACAAAAATGGCAACTTATAGAAGATAAATATATGCATGAACTTCGAAACTACATAGACATACACATTAGAAAATGCTAGGACTTTCATGCGAAGAATTGAAGTTAATCAAAAGAGTGTCATGATTGAACTTCTATATCGGCACATACGATGTGACCCCCCATCATCCTTCAAAGGATAATGTTAGAGAATGTTGAGACCGATGCCGCACTTTATGTTAGCACAATACAATACAGACTCTTTCGTTCTATAAGCAACTCATTTTATATTGTAACTCATCCTTGTTAATTTTACTAGATACGTTTTCAGATAAATTTAGTGAAATACTCAAATTGAAGTAACTTTTCTGTTTTTGCACCTATATGTAAAATTTTCGATCAAAATTTTTTTATTCATCTACGTCTATGCTCTAGAAGATTTGACATCTCATAATATCATTTCAGGTCGAGTTTATGAGAAAAAGCTTGGCTATAAATGTCGACATATGATTTTTTATAGTCAATTCGTTTCGATATTTTAATAACCAATAAAATGACAACATTCTCCCGCAGCTTGATACCATACAAGGCTGAACATCGTTAAATGAATACTTTATCGATATAAAACGGCCTAGAATACAGATCTATTACAACTATAATCGTAACTCATCTAATTTCGAAGAAGTTTTTCAGGTTTTTTCGTTCCGTTAATTGTCACCTATCGTGCTACAATCTAAAATAATCTAACATTATTTACATTCATCGCTCCAAATGTTTTCCGTTCGTAAAATGCATTTCTTTTTTTTATCTCCTTGTATTCAAAAAACATTCGATATTTATGTAATTTTTAAGGCATTGTTTCGATATCTATTAATAATATGAATTAATAGAATACCGCGATTTAAAAGGATTAGATATATTCATCATTAGGTATACTTATTTGTGTGATTCTAGTAGTATATAGTGGAGACAATTGTGTATCGCCTAATTCCTCAAAACGTTCTATTTGTTCTTTCTCTATTTCTTGAAATTACTAAAAAATGTTTCCAGAAGATCTTAATACTTTTTGAATGTTAAAATACTTTTTTACAGTATTACTGAAAGAAAGAAATTACAGTTATTTCTTATGACAGGATGGATGGTACTACGAATGGATATACAACTATAAGATGTATAATAGTGTAATTTCGAAATGTATTTCCACAGAAAGTAGTAGAATTGAAGGGCGGTTTATGCTTTAATATACTTGTGTGCACGAATTGGCAGCAAAAATAAGAAAGACTAAAATAAGATTTTACAAATCAATCTTAATATAGAAAGATTCACTTAAAAGATTGACACGTTGTAAATGCTATCCTCTCTTGGTCTGAAGTGATCTTCATGTCTGCAACATAAAATGGCATACTCATGCATCTTAGGTTGCATACGCCAATTACTCGGTGTGGCTTCTTGCAGCGTTCCAGTTCAATGAATTCGAGATATTTTGGCTTATACAAATTGGTCAGAAATATGATTTCGAAATATCGCCGATAGAAACGTAGCTTCATGGGCGCTCTAGAGGTGCAGTTTCATGCTGTTTTAATGGATTAGCGTTTCAGTTGCGAGAATGTATTCCTGAGTAGCCTGATGCAAGACAATTACATAATTAGTAGAATTTTTTTTCCGAATATGTTTCTGATTTTTCAATTGTTCGTTGCAGTTGTTATGGAATATTGTATCGACCGGTATGAACTGGTTGCTGTACATAACATACTTGTTAACTTTATCCCGTTTAATTTACATATCCATCTAATGAATGTATTTAGTGAAATGGTGGATGCGCTTTTAGCATTCCTTATTTTTTGTATAATCACTTTTTCAATTTTAGCAAAATTATTTCTTTCCTTTAGTGCAATAGATACACGGCCGACTTTAATTAAAGTGGACTGTGGTAGATAATATATCTGTTTTTGACTAAACTGTAAAGTAACCAAAACTCATTTATGTACATTATCTACTAGTCATAATGTTAGTAAGATAGAAGTTTAATTTTAATTTTTTTTTTTCATTATTATTAGTCTCGCGGAGCACCCACATAATTTCCGACACAGCACGCATCTATTAAGCTGCTCTAAATAGCTTCTTGATCTCTGTTCTAAGTAAAATATCACTTCACACGTTATTCTTTCCTGCCTCGCACAATTCTATCACCTAGAACAATACCATTGCTATTATATTTTGTAATCATTAAAATCAGAACCACTCACAAACGCCAGATCTAACTTGTGATTCGAACCCCTAACTTCTATTTCGGAGGCTTTCACACCTGCCAGTTGGCAATAAAGACGACGTTGACTTTTTGAAAAACTCCAAAATTTTTTCAGTTTGTTTTTCATCTAAATCTTAATTCATCTTTTTTCTTATATTATAAATGGATTTTTAGGTGTGATGTTTCATATGGAAATCGGTAATGGTTCCAATAAACGTTTAAATTTAGATCGACCCCGAATAGCTTGCCATCAAACAATGTTGTTCTGTTGGTCATCATAACCATATGCTCGCGACAGTTGAAATGTTGAAAACGTGTGCACATCCGCCGCCCGACTATAATAAACTTTCAGCTTCACCGTCTTGTAGTTTTACTGCCGATTGTAAAAGTTCTTATTTTAGAGACTGGAGTAGAACTCCATTGGTATAACACGGTTATCAGTCGGTACCTTAGACTTATTGAAAGGTCTTTTGCAGAAAGAAACCTATCCACAATTATCGTTTTCTTATAATATTCTACAATAGTATTAAACAATATTACTTTTTATGAAATTGTACGGATACCAATAAGAAAACAAACGCTTATAAATCTATTGGACAAATATCAATTTGTTTGATAAAATTGCAGCAAATTGTGTTAGCTAGTTTCTGCGGAAAATACAGAGAATTTCTTACGCATGATTCTTGCGTTAGCCTAAATTCTATATTATATTTCTATATTAAAAAACCAGTTGTAATGGACAAACTCGAAAAATACTCATGTGAATCATTGTATATTATTGACTTGACAACTTTGAAAGTGGGTAAACTAGAACTATACTAGGCTAGAACTAGATAGACAAAAACTGTTGTAGTTGAATAATACTGGCAATTTTTTTAGTGAGAAATTATCTTCGATGCAATTTCAGATTTTCGTGCTGTTTCATATGTTTTACTATATTTTATTTGTTTTTTCAATAAATTTCAAAGCATGTTCGTATGTGGACTTCAATAAAGTCGATAGAATTTTTCTTTACTGAAATACCTCAAGATTCTAATATGTAGGTATATGTCAGAATCTTGAGGTGTTTGATATACCAAGAAATCTTGGAATATCCTAAACAATTGAAATGAACAAACCATATAATTTCTTTTGGATTACTTTCGAATTAATAGAAGGATATATTACTTTCGAGAAAATGAATATTCGTGCAAAACTAATAACTTATTTTCCAGTTTATATTTGGTCATATTTTTTAAGTTTACACTAACACTGTGTTACTTATCATTAAAATTACATACTTTTTCGTTCTATATTGGTTCACCCAGAAACTTGAAATTTAGGTGACAAACTATATCGAATAATATAGTTTTCACTAATTGAGTTATTCAAAACATATAGTTCTAGAAATTTTCGCGAAACTATATATTATAGCGTGATATCAATGGTAGTCCTTTTCCGTTAATTATAAGGCTTAAAGTCATCTGAATAGGGTGCAAATTTAATGGAATGAATGATTTATATTGCGTTACAAATTAAATTCAAGTTAAACTATTATATTCCCCCATAGAAGTATGAACAAAAATTGTTATGGCAGCCTATTTCTTCGAGTGTGTTAATTAGCTATGGTGACAAGGCGCCATGCGTTTGAGGAGTAAAAATAGATCAGTAGGGCAACAAATCATAATGTTAGACACCAAGAAACATTCTAATTATAAGTCATTTCATGAATTGCAATATTATGAGCAAATTAATTAAAATTTGACAAATAGTACAATAATAATAGATACTATTTTGATGATAACTTTGAAAAAATTGAATATGCAAGTTTGATAATATATGTAAAATTGAATATGTATGTGTTACTTCATCTTCAGAAGTTCGGTAATATTCGCTACATTTCTATCGATAAAGTTTAGAATAACATAAAAACTAAATAAACAAGAAGACTAGAAGGAATACAGAATACAAGGCATTGATATATTTCTTTGTTTATCCTAATGTGTTCTATTTTGTGATCCTTGTATTCTTCTTCTTTGTTTATTCTGGGCTCATGAATTCCCTATAACAATTCATTATTTGGTCACTCTAAAACTATCCATTTAGCAATTGAAGAAGGAGTAGTACTTCAGAACGTTCGACATATATTAGCTTTCAACATATTTTGAAAAATATTAACTTCATTAATCTGTGATTATATATATATATATATATATATATATATATATATATATATATATATATATATATATATATATATATATATATATATATATATATATATATAGTGAAATAATTTCTGTTAATAATCGATATTGTTTTTCATCAGGATTGGGATTATCCTCCGAATACCTCAGTACCAGGGGCTTGACTGAACTCCATCCTTCATCTACCTTAACTAGCGCAGAATTTCCTTTTAGCATAGATGGTGAGTATAAGAAATGATTCATAGATATATACAGAAAAAATTGATCGTACCGATTTGTAGTCGACACAAGGTTCGTGTTTCTTGATGTGGCACATTTCTAGGATGAGTCAAAAGAGAGGAATCTCTTTTGATTAGTCTGTTCGTCAAGGCCTTTCACATCATTTTTTTTTATTCAGTGGACCTACAGTTTATCGCCGGTTCCGAACGGCCAATGGGCTCGTAATCAATGTACATTACTCAACAATTATCATCATAACTACTTAAATCGTAGACAAACACTTCGCCGGGACTCGAACCCGAATCATACCGCACCATAGTCGAGTGTTCTTCCGACTAAGCCAGGGAAACAGGTTCACATTATTAAAATCGAATTAGTGACCCGTTCTTTTATGATGAACTACTACAGCCACATGAGTTTTTTTTCCAAACGAAAGTCACAACTTGTTCATTTACATAGTTGGAGTCTTTTTCTCTTGAGAACAGATGTGAATATGCCAGCAGATTGTGTCTTGCGATTTTCTTTCTGGAAACTATTTGCATGAAGATACGATAGGATGGGTCAAACAAGAGAAAAAATTCAAAAAATTACATATGTGTAATGAAAAATCCTTGATGGAATCCATATCACTATGATGATTTGATGAGATTACATTATGAATGAGATAAAATTATGAGAAAACAAATAAAAACTATGTTTTTCAATATACAGCCTACACTAATTCACAAAAAATACTTTGTTTAGAATTTTAGTCATTCCATCCTATTTGATCAACTGAAACTTAAGTTTGCTTGCTTGCTAAGTTTTGCAAAACTTCAATCTGTTCTATCGATCCCCATGCGCAAAAATTGCATATTTATTTTTCATGAAATATTTCGAATTGTCCTACTTTCCCGTTTATTTTTCAGGCTCAAGACTGAACAGCCCCCGACCTGGAAGCTTAAGACAATCGAGAAAGAGAGCCCTCTCGTCGTCACCCTATTCTGACTCTTTCGACATCAATTCCATGATTCGATTCTCTCCAAACTCCCTTGCTTCCATAGTGAACGGATCCCGATCATCGAGCGCGAGCGGTTCTTATGGCCACTTGTCAGCTGGTGCGCTCAGTCCGGCACTCAGCATGCATCATGGAATGCACCTTCAGCAGATACAGGCGCATTTGATGAGAAGTGCAGGATCTTTGTTACCTCTGCCACCCACTGCTCCAGCACCACATCCAATGTACTCTTTGGGACATCATCCATTGCACATATCTTCATCTCACAGTAACATAAAGACTGATCTCACGGAACATAGAAAAAAGTCCGATACTAGTACTTTAGTGGATGTAGAATCTTTGTCATCGACACGAAAAGCTAAGGTAGGTAACTCACTAAGAATAATAGTTGGCATTAGCTTATAAATCATTCAGAAAACAAGGTACCCAAAATACATTGTGACCCTACAGAATTCAAGGATTGAATGAGGCTGAGCTGAAAATCTGGACATGACATTCTTATAATCCAGTGCTTAACTAAGAGACACTTCTTTATTAAATTTCATAATCAATATCAATCGTGTAGAATTTCCTACAAACATTTTGGCTACTTGGGTATACTTATGCTTCTTGTAGACTTGATATATTCCACGTGAAAGGCAAGTAATGTACTTCAAATTTAAATAAAAGAAATACTTGAGAAAACTAGACTTCTCATATAACACCACAAATAAGCTCATAAATATAAAGAAAATTGAAAATCTTCTGAAAGTCCCAGCCAAGAATCTCAATTATTGAAAACAAAAAGCCAATGCAGCAGGCAACAGAGCAGTGTTTCCCAACCTTTTTTGGTCCATGCCCCACCTTAGCCTCTCTAAAATTCTTATGTACCCCCGAAAAAGGTGAAAAAGTTAAACTTGGGAAGTGCGATAGAGTTGAACTGAAGTCCAGTCCATTTTGAAATTGCCCCCTTAACCGCCAAATTGCCCCCTTAACCGCCAAATTGCCCCCCTGTGAGGCGTGGGCCTCACTGGAAGTGTTGGGAAACGCTGCAATAGAGGCTCTAGTTTTCTTAAATAAGTTCAAAATATATTAATATCAATGTCATTAATATAAATTTTGTTACATGTAAATTTCCAATTATATTATTAAAAATTTATGTTTTGATGTTATGATTTCAAGATGATTGAATTTTTTCTTAAATTTCTTTTTTCTTGTATTACAGATCAAAAAAGAGCCTCCTAACGGTTCAATGCAATGCGGCTCTACTGTTGATAATGTGAATGACCAGATGGATCTAAAAGACGAGCCGGGTGACTTCATTGAAACAAACTGTTATTGGAAGGATTGCGGAATCGAATTTACAACTCAGGATGAATTAGTCAAGGTATTACTTTGAAAAATAAATTCTGTTCGTCATGGCACAATTATTGAAAAACACTCTATTGAAAAACAAACTATAAACCTTATCCCAATCATCCGGCCTATGATTATCGATAATGCTTACTTTTTCGTCTTAACTTATTTCTTTCATCAAAATAATATTTTGACGAAAGAAATTAATCAGAAGAATTCAAGAATTAATTATTCTAGAGTTTGATCGGTGAAATCGGTCATTTCACGATCAAGGTTTCAATATATAAAACTTTCCAAATCTGATAAAAAATTTGGAAATGCAAGTTGCTATTCATTCAAATAACCAACAAGTAAAATTAACAGATATCTGGTTATTAATCTTTTATAATTCTCTATTCTTTTCAGCACATTAATAATGGTCATATACATGCAAATAAAAAATCATTCGTGTGCCGGTGGGATGGATGTTCTAGAGCTGAAAAACCCTTCAAAGCCCAATATATGTTAGTTGTTCACATGAGACGACACACCGGGGAAAAACCTCATAAATGTACAGTAAGTAGAACCATAGAACACCATACTTGTTCATTAACTGACTTGCGAAGATTAACTTCAACTTTGAAAACAGCACAACAAAATATATTCCTACATTTTTATGATTAGAAATATTAGATAAATAGCGTTTTCAGTTTTCATTTTTTGAAGTGAAAACTTCATTTGCGAAAACATAGGGGAACATATTATGAATCCGCGTCACTGATATGGTGCGACGTGTTGTGTGCGAGTTGGACGCTTTTTGGATGGGTGAAGTACCTTGCGTTCGCGTCACCGTCAAGCTTATAGCAATTTATCTTTAGCTATACAACTGACGTACTGTACTGAGATAAATAACAATCAATCATCTCCCTTTCTCACTTCAGTTACCATAAGTCTATGTATCTTTTTTAGAACTCGATAAAATAATTGAAAGTACAAAAAGTCTAAGTATTGTTGAAATTAATTATAATAATGCTGCAAACAATGATAATGTAAAAATTCAAGTACATATTTCATCATGTAAATACAAATACTATCCATCAATAATATAATTTTATAATAATATTTAAATTAAATTGTATTTATGTTTTGCCATGATCTTGTTCAGCCCGTAATATATCTGAATAATAAAAACCACATTAACATGCATATAATTCTTAGTCGAAGTGTAGGAGTGGAAAAGTTCTATGTTTCCACTTCTATCGGCAGCCCCTATAACTGCCAATTTTTCACTTTTTTATTTATTTTTCAGTTTGAAGGCTGTGTAAAAGCGTACTCAAGACTTGAAAATTTGAAAACACATCTCAGATCTCACACAGGTGAAAAGCCATACACTTGTGAATATCCAGGTTGTTCAAAGGCCTTCAGTAATGCTTCCGACCGAGCAAAACACCAAAACAGAACACATAGTAATGAGGTAAGAATTCAGTCAAAACAGAAAATATAATAAAAATTTGTTAGCTAACATAGTATTTCTGGTAAATTCTGAGCATTGCAGAATGGAAATATTTCTTCGTTTTAAATGACGATATTTCGTTTGATATCCATCAAATTATTATCAGTGGAATATGTCCGAAAATGATTACTTACTTATGAATGATTCTATCGAAAAAGTTTTTTTCATGTCCTCAGAAAAAAGTGTTAAATTATGTTAACATTATTATTTCTCTTAATATGAATTCATCCGGTTGTGAAAAGCTGAAAAAGTCTGCAAATACTTACATAATAAAATTTTTGAAAACTTTCAACTTTCTTCAATGTTCAGAATTTTGTTTTATCCAGTATTGAATATCATATAATTCATTCGAATATTTATTGAACATTGCGAACACGATATGAAGGATATCAGTAAGTATAAAATATGTGTCCATCCAAAATATCCGTGGCATTAATTATAATTTTCTTGCAGAAACCATATGTTTGTAAAGCACCTGGTTGTACAAAACGTTATACAGATCCAAGCTCTTTGAGAAAGCATGTCAAAACTGTACATGGAGCCGAGTTCTACGCCAATAAAAAACACAAAGGTGTTGAAGGTAGTTCAGATGATGGTCCCGCTGGGTTAGACTCTAGTCCCCGAAGTGAAGATATGCAGAGCCATAAAACTGCCAGCCTCAGCAGTCCAAGCATCAAATCTGAAGTAATTTTTTACTCATTTTATTCAATGGCTGAAATTTCTATAATGCCAAAAAAATTTCTATTGATTTTAATAGATGAAACTTTTATGGTATTCTATTGAAGACAGAAATTGCAATCGGTGATTCATGATATTATATACTTCAGCAATTATGTGGTGATTTACGTGACGTAAATTTCCCAAGAAAAGAGCAGTTTAGTCTTCTGCTACAGTTTAAACGTAAAAACTATTTCGAAATTTTTATTGTTCAAAACACCAAGAAGTGTTTTGTCCCTTGCAATGGCATTTTCAAACAATATGTAAATATGAAAACATATGAAAATAAGATTGCAAATAGATTCTTTTTCACATTTATAAAATTTCTTATTAGGTATACAATCTGATAAATGATTCATTACCAGTGATATTGGTGTTTAAAAAACAATATTTTTTCTAGTCGGATGTTAATTCTCCTGGTCAACAACAGGGAAGCCCCCTAGGAATAACTCAATTAACCCATAACTGCCACGACGATTTCTCCAATGACATTACATCAACAATACAGAATTCTTCAGGTGCAATAGATGAACCCTCTTGGCCTTATGAGGCGGAAGATCTTGAGGTAGATTCATACTTATAGAGTATTTTATAATTTTCTAAAAAAAACCAATAGATATTGTCAAATATAACATAAATTTTTTTCAGATTGATGATCTTCCAGTAATACTTCGAGCAATGGTAGGTATCACTTCTGATCGAGGTGGAGTAGCAGTAAGTGAAAGATCACCAAGGGCGAGAATGAAGTCCAGAATACAAGTAAAGCCTCCAATGTCTCCTATGTTGCCGCCCCAAAGGAAAAATATTGGTATTACTGATTTGAACAAAAGAATAACAGACCTCAAAGTAGAAAGCGGTATAAGCCCCCAAATACAGTCAAAATCACCGTTCACGGAAATTCAACAGAGACTTCATCTCGGCAATACTCAAACTCAAATAAGGCGAGATAGTAATTCAACTGTGAGTTCCTACTATGGAAGTATGAGGAGTGCAGATATGAGTCGAAAGAGTAGTTTGACATCTCAAGTAAGTAAATATTATATCATCTTTAAGTATATTTTTTACTTTCACTATTTGTGAGTTACTTTACAAATTGCTTTTTCATAATAGGGTTCCATAATGAGACAAGGAATGGGTCCTAGTTCTTTTTATGATCCAATATCAGCAGGCACTTCAAGAAGGTCAAGTCAACTTTCAACAAACACAAATGGGGGTACTTGTGTACCTCCATCTCCACCTTCTCAACTATTAGCAGGTCAACTTCAACGGCTGCAAAATTCATGCAATAAACTGACAAACAACTTGGTTCTACAAGTAAGTTATCTTTGGAAAAATATAGATAATTTATTGATATTCTGTTAATTTGAAATTATACATATTTTAAATCACTTCAGATTTCACTTATTAATGATAATCTTTTTTCATGTTAGACTCAGAATGCATCACTTCAACAAACTGCGGCTCAGCAGTCCTGGTTGAGTAATTTAGACAATTTGACTAGTTCAAAAACCACTAGCAGCACAGAAGGTAGAAGGATGTCAGAACCATGTCACACTATGACAGACAGAAGGAGCCCACCCCCTAGGCCATCCTCTGTTACACTGTCGCCACTTAAAAGTTCCGTTAGTTTGGCTGACTTCCATCCAAATCAAGCTGTAGTCCTAGACGAAGTTGGAGAAGGGGAAATGGTAGAGAACAAACTTGTAATTCCAGATGAAATGGTACATTACCTGAATCAAGTAGCAGATACACAAAACGGTTCAGACTTCAACCCGGCTATGAGTTGGAGTGAAACCATCCAAAAATCTATTCCCAGTCCTAGTCAAATGTTATCATCTCCAACTAATTTAAATCAAATAATTCCTGCCTCTCCTTCAAATATCAATCAGTTATTACCATCTCCTCAAAATCCTAATATGTCACCGCCAAGTATTAACCAGTTTATACATTCGCCTGTGAGTTTGAATCAGATGATTCCTTCTCCTGGAAACACAAATATGAATCAAATGTTACCATCTCCTTCAGCCAATTTGAATTCCGTTATAAGTTCTCCGAACTTGAATCAAGTAATACCTTCCCCAGCATCCAACTTGAATCAGATATCATCTCCGATGTCAAATCTTAATCACATGGTTGCATCTCCACAAAGTGTGAATCAAGTGGTGCCTTCACCTGGTTACAATAATATTCAGAATCCACTGATGTCACCAGTTCAAAATGCCAATCGGATGGTAATGTCTCCACCTACAATGGACCAAATCATGCCTTCTCCAAGACATTGCTCTTCTCAATCAATTGTGTCCATGAACAATCAAAATCACATAAATCAAGCAAATGACTCTCATCCATTAATGGTCCCACGTCAGCAAATGATGTCTCAAAATATGCAAGTCAACAGTGACCAGCAAATAGGGCAAAACTATTGTTATAGCCAAGGAATGGGTAATCATAGCTACTGCTCTAATATGCAACATAGGCATGGTAATAATTGGACTAATCGAACTACAGGCATAATGCAAAATCAACTGTGCCATCAAATGTCAATCACTCATCCAAATAATCATCACAACATATGTTCTCAAACTCACCAATATATGAATCAATGTCATCAGACAGAAATGTCATCTACAAATAATTTCAACATGGCTATGAGAGTGCAGGAAAATATGAATCCTTGTGCAAACCACAACTCACAGATGTGTAACCAGAACGCCTATATGCAAAATAAATGTCAGAATGAAGCTAGTAACTATTCATGTAACAGGAGTTCAAACATTTATCAACCACTTAGAAGTCCAACATATCACAGTTGCGCTTCTAATTTGAATAAACCCCCCTCTTCACCATCCATGACGGCTCTATCTCCAATGGAACTTGCTAATCCAGTACAACAGGGTTTTATAGCAAGACCTAAGTGCAATCATTTTCAAAGTAACTGTTACCAGCCGCCACCATATTTATGTGCCCCAAACACTCAAAATGTAATACCCCAAAATCAAATGTGCAACAATTGTAATTGTCAACGAAAACAAAATTATCAGCAGAAATGCTTTGACGATAGATCTACTAATAGTGAAATTCAGTGTAAAGACATCAGCCAATCTCAAATGTCGCCGGGTATAGTCAGCCACAATCAACCGAAAGAAACACAAAGTAATCACCTAAACACAAATACCAATAATAGCATTCAACCAATGAGAATGCGTCAAGATACATATCAAAGAACTTTGGAGTATGTGCAAAATTGTCAATCATGGGTTGGTAACTCTGAAAGAGTAACGAGTAGTACTCATCCTCTAGCTAAAACTAAGGGAGAAGAGACCTGTTCCAATATGGTAGTGAATGATATGACTTCATCTTTAAGCTCTCTGTTGGAAGAAAATAGGTATCTACAAATGATTCAATAGAGCAATTTTGGATGTTTGCAATATGAATCTTCCAATAATATAAATGATCTGAATTGCAAATACTCGTATTTTCAATTTGGACAAAGAATCGAAATTCTTAAGCAACGAAAGCCCTACTGCTTTATAGACCTGGAAAGTGGCAAAATGCAAACGTCTCAAATCTGTAACTATTTTAATGTCCTTTCAGTCAAAAATTCTTCTGAATATTTATTATTGTATTCTCATGTAATTTGTAATAGCAACAAAATTTACTGTCTATAAGCTGTCTTTACAGCTTCAGTTTCATACCAAAAGTCAATACATGATTATATTCAATATTTATTTTTTTCCATTGAAATACAAGTTCATGTCATCTATTCTGACTTCCAAATAATTAATTCATACTTTTCGATATTTACTTTCACACTTCCACACAACTAATCAAAGTTGTGTTTGCCACATAGATCAAAAATTTTATTATTTCTATAAATTCGTATCCCAAATAGCATCATCAAAATGAAACTAGGTATTCAGATAAATGGTTAATGTAAGTACAATGTTATATCATACCTTAATGCTTTAACAGAATAATATTCAATGGAAATTAGTTTTACCATAGGTAATCTGTAATTCCATTACAGTACTCATGTGGCTTCATTTTTTGTGCCTATTGGTAATAGTGGATATTTTCGAATTTAAAATAATTCATGTGATCAAATAACAATTTTTTTCAATTTATTGTTTTGATCTTCAAGATGTGTACAATTTGTGATATAGGTATTGAGCAATATTTAAATTTAGAAAATGCATTAATATTTGTAAATATATATAGTTTTTCTAATGTATACATTTTGTTCATAGTAATTCAAATATCTATTGATGTTTTATTTATGTAGATGAGCAATTATCAATTACTTTGTAATTTGGCCATTACGTGCCATGTTCATAAATGAATTTTTATGCTCTCATAATTTATAAAGAAGAAAATTCAATTCTTCAGATATATATTTTGTAATTGCGTTTTTGATAATTATTGAATAAAAATTTAAGCTTAAAAACCAATGAATTTAATTTTCCCCAGATATTACTTAAAAATAGAGAAACTTTTATCTAATTTATATATAATTCATGTTTCAACATGAATTACATTAATTATTTTTGTCAAAAAATAAATTATCCTTCTTTTACAAGTTGTTGTCAATCTTTACGAAGTCACTAAAATGTGGTTATTAAAACTCTTATTGAAGCTGACACACTTAATAATTAGTTTATGCTTGTGCTTAGGCATTCTTCGCACAAATAGTATATTACTGCACAGTGCACAGCCTAATTTTACTTGCGTAAGTAGGGTTAGGATGTGAATTGTGTTTATCTAATATACCATAACCTAACTTTAATTACGTAAGTAATCAAGGCTGTGGCTGTGTAGTAGTGTGGCGTATCACATAATATACTATATTTACAATTCAAATAAAACTAAGTATTTTTTTGATTTTCATTATAATTAATTTCACACATGACAATATTGTTTCGCCAACACAGTGACTTCATCAGATGTTGATGATAAACTGTTTATCATAGTTGTTAAACTGTTTAGTTTAATTTTTACATAGGTCATATATAAAAATGATCTAGGAAATTTTACTTAATTTTCTGATTTTCACTATAATTAATTTCAAACAAGACAATATTGTTTCACCAACACAGTGATGGTGATAAACAGTTTTTCAACAACATCTGATGAAGCCATTGTGTTGGCGAAACAATATTGTCATGTTTGAAATTAATTATACTGAAAATCAGAGAACTACTTAGTTTTATTTAAATTATGTATTTAGATTTTAATCAAGTATCGGCCCAATCGATTGATGATACTATATTTATATTCTGTGTTTTATATTAAACAACGGCGCAAATATTTTATTACTCTATACTGATCACAGCCTAACTCTACTTACAAGCTATAAACTAGGAAATGTGACAACATCATAACAAAAATAAGTTGTGAAAAGTGCTACTATTTGAAGTTCTGGAGAGAATATAAACAGGAATATCTGTTGTGTTTAACGTTGTGCTTTTTTTAGTTATACCAGGAGAGGTAGAAATAATACCTAACTTTTTTCATCTAATAATTGTGTAAAAACAAAAATCCTCGTGTCAGTTATTGTGCTCTTATGTGATGTATAGTGTGTAGAAAGTGCTACTGTGTTTTTTCAGCAACAGACTAAGGAATACCTTTGAAATTTGTATGTAAATATCTATCTATTACTGAAGTTTTGAGTGAGTAGTTCAGGCATTAACAAAAGTATTACCAGCTAGATTTTTTTTTTCTTGAAATTAGTAGAGTTCTTTGTTAGGTTCGGTAGTTATTTAGAACTAATCTATTATTGATCTTGTTCTTGATATTAGGTAGCACAAAAATGAACATGCCAAGGCACTACTGTGTGCCCGGATGAAAGTCGAACTAACAAACTTACCTCCAGTCTAGCGAACCACCAGTTTCTGTTTTCCAAAGGATGAAAATCTAATGAATCAATGTCAAATAAATATTCCTAGGGCATTATGGACTACCACAAAATATTCTGTAGTTTGTACCAAGCATTTTCCAGAGGGTGGTCTTATTAGAAAAGGTATTTATCGCTTGAGAGATGGGTCAACAAAGGCAATACCCACTAAAGTTAAACTGAATTTAAATGGAGTGCCAAGTATTTTGCCTAATTTACCCTGCTACTTATCAAAAACAGTCCATATTCAAAGAAAAGATCCAGATAAAAGAACCAGAGCATTGAAGGAACGTTGTGAGCAAGCAATTTAATGAAGCCTTTGAAAATTCAGATTTAATTTGTAATTTTGTTGATTTAATATCCAAATATAAAAATAAGATTTTCATATGTAAATCTTGGAATATAAAAATTTTTGAGAATAACAGCATGTTTTTTTACACTCTAGGTTTTCTATCAAATGTAACCGAATGTTTACAAATATACATACAGTATACAAATAATAATTAATCATATTTTAATAGAAGCAGACATACATGTTAATGTTTTTATTGATAACAATAAACTGTATTCTAATGATTTGCAATGGGTACCAACCAACCTATGCAATATTGAATTGAAATATCGGTTAATATTTTTTGCAATTTTGGTATTACCAAGATAGGTAAAGTGTTATATGTTTTATTATTCAAATTGTTTAAATCTTAACGTGATAGAGTATAACTTACATATATTTCAATAAAATATTCAAGTTGTTCAAACTTCATATTTACTAGCTAATAAAAGTCTTTAGGTGTAATATAGCCGGTAGGTGTTCCTGTTAGGAAAAAAAGTGTATAAATAATATCTATAGATAATTGTATGATCTACAATTTTTGTTAACACTATTTTTTTATATAACTTGCAATTAATCTGAAAAATGTTGTGAAAAGCCAACCATCCCATGAGGCTATCCCGTTGTTCGATTATCGATCGGTCTGCTGGAATGGTCCGATGCGACGGTGCCAATTCTATGTTCAGTTGGGTTGTGTCACGGCCGACTTTAATCTGTTTAAAGTCGGTCGTGGTATTACACTGTACACAATTGAAAAATATAGAATTCATACCAAAAGCTCAAATTATTTTACTTCAAACTGCGAAAGGTTTGAAAAGCATCCTATTTACAATAGTATACCTGCTCAACTAATGGCGGAATTGTATAGACCACTGAATATACCGTGGCAGACACTCATTTCATGGCCTGCACTAAAGTTGACCGTGGCTGTATCTCTTCTTCCATCGAATGACAATGACTATTCCAAAAATGTCAAATGTTCTGTGGTGTTAATGTAATTTAGGTTATGTTCTGTGCTTGTACCACAGAAAATACCTGTTTTATGCCATGAACTAATCCAGTTAAGTTACAAAACAACCTAACTCCACTTAAGTTAAGTTAGGCAGGGATTTCAACAAGCAGTTGAAATTAAATCAGAGATATAAAACACATTTGTTTTAATTAAGTGATAGTATAATCTATCGTTATAGTGCTCCATTGATTAATTGGCATATTGTTCCGCTAAAGATTCACGTATAGCAGACTGATTGTAAAAACATACTACATAGACGTGCGAAAGAGTAAGGGACAAAGTTGAAGAAGAAAATAAATTTATAGAAGAAGATTAAAAGTCATAGTACCATGCGGTGTTCATTACTGCTTGTTTTTTGAAGGTTATGTTTATATATTTGAAAAATTTGAGATTTGTCTGTATTTCTAACATGTATAATGTATAATTATGTATGATATCAAATAAAAAAAAGGTCAAATAATTTCATATTGAAAATCGACTAAAAAATAATAATGGGTCTTACCAAACAATACCTGAGGTATATACCTGCTGGAAATTTTAATATCATTGCAAGTAGTACATGTAATGTAGTATTTGTAACTTTAGAAGGCCAGGAAGGAAGATTCGTTGCAGTAGGTGCTTGTGAACATGTTATAATTTGGGATATGAGGTTGGGAGAGAAGGTATGATAATGCATTATAATTTTTAATTTTCAAAATGAGGTTAATAATAAACTTTAAATGTAGGCCCAGGTACTTAGTGGTGAAACTTCTGCTGTCACATGCTTGTGTGCAAGTCCAAATAAAAGACATCTAGCTGTTGGATATGCAGATGGAAACATACAAGTGTTTGACCTTCGTTCAACCGATGTTTTGAGTGTATTCTCTGGTCATAAATATGAAGTTACTGAACTTGCATATGATCAGTTTGGTCACAAACTTGCATCTGGTTCTAAGGTAAGCTAACCATATTTATAATCATTAAATAAGTTTATTTAATCCTTAATCCTATTTCGTAGGACACAGATATTATCATTTGGGATACAGTTGCTGAAACTGGATTGTGTAGATTATCAGGGCATAAAGGACCTATCACTAAATTATCTTTTATGACGAAAATGCAAGTATTAATTTCATCTTCGAAGGATACATTTGTGAAATTCTGGGACCTAGAAACAGAGCATTGCTTTAAGACCCTTGTTGGTCATAGAACTGAGGTAAGCATTCATAATTGGTGATTTTTGTTAAAATTGTGTTGTACATTGAATCCATTGGCTGTAAATATCACGTTATACCAATATTGTTGACATTATTATCATAAAGTTAATCTTTCACTCATTTTTATGTGAAAAATTTATGAGATGATGACAGACACTGAAAAAATATATCGTCTTAAAAACATACCTCTTACTTCATCCATATCAAATTAAGTATAATTCATTAGAGTGAAATTAAATATCAAAAATCTTCAAGAACTATTCTTTAAATTTTGGTTTGGAAAGGTTTTTTTATTCTCATTTAATAATACCAAATTATAGGAAATTAATATTTGTGGTACTAGTAGCTGTTTATGAGCATATCATTTATCGTATTGTACCTTTTACAAATCTCAGATAATATTTTACCTATCACCTGTGTAATATGTTGTAATTAGATATATTTTTCCAAACTTTCCTAATATTTAATTTTTTAAAATTTTTGTCCTAATCCCATTTTATTCTATATATCTAAATATTCATCCAAGTGTTTCCACATATTTGAATTTTGAATGTATAAAAAACAATTTGATAGATTTGTCCAAAACTTTAACTTTTTTATTTTTTAGGTGTGGTCATGCGTTCTTATGAAAGATGATCAATATCTAGTAACAGGTAGTTCTGATGCTCTATTGAAAGTATGGAAGCTATCAATTGATACTGATAGTGATAAGAATAAAGACGAAGTTGCCTTGAAACTGAATTCAACAGTAGTTGATGACAATGATGATTTAACTGTGAGTATATTGAAATTAATTCTAATGAAAATATTTTTGAATATAGATAACAATGATTGTGTACATAAATAGGAGATTTAGATTTTTAATTCAATTACATTTTTTTTTATCAATATCCTCACTTCAGAGCTTGAGTTCTTTAAACTGATGATATATGAAATCATTGAATTACATTTTTTAAAACAATTTGGATTTCTTCATTTCCTCCATTGTTGGGAAAGACTGTGTTTGATGTATTGTAGTAATATAAATTGAATAAAAAACACTTGGCATAATTTCACAGAATAATATTGTTGCTTTATGTTTTTCTGTAGTATTATCCCATGTGTGAAATTAAGGCAAGTGTTCTATTCAATTTATATTAAACCACGTGTCACCAAGACATTAGCGGATATTCAATGAATTTTATTGTGGTAATATTTAGGTACCTAAAGTCCAAAGACATAATCAAGATTTTCTACCGTTACTCTCTTGGTATGTCAAAGTTAGTAATGCAGAAAATTGGATGTATAATTCTTCTTTTCAATTTTTCTTTTATAATTTTGGCATCTGTTCATATTTTCCTCAGTCTTGTTTCATATTTTTGGACTGTGACAATGTGAAATTCATATTTTGAAAAAATTGATTGAAATTTATGAAAAGCACATATATCATCAATAATTTGTTTTTATATTGAAATTTTACTCTATGATTAATTAAGTGTACTTTATAATTTTTCAAGATAGTATTTTATTATTACTTACCTGGCAGTAAAGAGTTTTTTGTATCACATAATTGAAAACATTCTATTAAATCAAGGAAATTCTTTAAACCTTGAAATTATGTTTGGGGTTTGTTGCAGTATATATTTAAAAATTGATTTATTGCCAGTTTAAGATAGTTTATTTTCAATTTTTTTTAGAAATAACAGGCTTTATAGTGTGAAAAACTTTATTCTCATTCCTGTTGACGTTTTGTTGTATAATCACAACTTTGTGAAAACTAATAATAAATTAGTTTTGACAAGGTTGTGATATACAACGAAACGTCAACAAGAATAAAGTTTTTCACATCATAAAGCCTGTTATTGCTAAAAACATTGAATATATATATATATATATATATATATATATATATATATATATATTTTTTTTTAATGTATTGCCTGTTTAAGATTTTTATTATTTAAGTTTATTTTTAATGTTTTTAGCAATGACAAGTTATTTTCAATGTTAAAAACTTTTTTTCGTTGACGTTTCCTTGTATATCACAACTTTGTCAAAACTAAAATTATAATTATTAATCATTAGGTTTGACAAGTTGAAAATAGCCTGTGATTGCTAAAAACATTAATTTCGCCAACACAGTCTTCAGTCAATTTATCATCATCTGATGAAGCCACTGTGTTGGCAAAACAATATTGCTATGTTTTAAATTTATTATAGTGAAAATCAGAAAAATACTTAGATTTATTTGAATTATCAAATATATAATATATATAGATATATTTTCACCTTTGAGTATCATATGAATTAAATTTTGCAGCATCCTCTTCAATGTAAAGAGGTGGGAAATCTGATTTTGAATTATCAAATATATAATATATATAGATATATTTTCACCTTTGAGTATCATATGAATTAAATTTTGCAGCATCCTCTTCAATGTAAAGAGGTGGGAAATCTGATGAGAGGAGGTAGAGGCCGTGTTGTCTCTTTGAGTGGTGATAACAATGGACAACTCTTGGGTTGTCACGGAACTGATGGTCTTGTAGAATTATTTCATTTCCTCCCTGATGATGAGGTTCAAACAAGATTCAAAAAACGTCTGAAGAAGCTCAGGAAAAAACAAGGGTTTGTTTTTCAATTTTTCTGTTATGACATTATATTTAATATAATTCAAAGATTATGTTCTCAATCTCATAAACACAGTTCTTATTAATAACCTTCTTTTTTGCCATAGGGAGAAGATGGTAAATGAAACTGACGTTGAAAATACCCTGAAGGAAAGTATGGTTTTGGGTTTAAATGATGAAGTGAAACGTTTAAAACCAATTCAGCTGTCTAGTAAACCAAAATCTTTAGATCTTGTGTTAGGGAGAGGAGGAGAGTTAAGAGTAGCGGTTTGCTTGTTCAACAACTTAGTGGAGCTATATACTATGAAAATATCATGTAAAGATAGTGAACCTAGCTGTTTGCGGTCAATTTCTAGTCAAGGGCATCATAGTGAAGTGAGAGCAGTTGCATTCAGTAGTGATAATTTAGCAATGGTGTCAGGAAGTGGAGAGTCTATTAAAATGTGGAGCAGACCAACACAGGCGTGTATTCGTACAGTTGAAACACCGTAAGTAGAGACATTAGAAAATAATACCTAATTTTTGTTTTCCAATTTTGTCTTTTTAAAGCATTGTGAGACCAAATGTAGAAAAGAATACCTAGTGACAAAATTTCATCATTGACCTACTTCTAAAGCAGTGGTTCATAACCTATTATTCTGTGTGCCTTCCTCAAGTTTACCCTTAAATATTACGCCCCACTTGTCCCAACTCAACGGTAATATTGGAAATAAAACAAATATGAAAACTTTAATGAACTGTATTAATCGTAAGTGGACATATAATCAAATAACTAAAGTACAAGACACTATTAATGATTAGTGAGAACATTATGCCTGCACTTTATAAACCGATTGATGAATTCTTGGGTTCATATTGGTCAGTGCAAAGAGCAAATCATTCGCACCGCGCATAAAATGGATTTTAATACTGCCTATATAATACGTAAGGAGCTCGTTGCGCCTCTTTGGATCATCTTACGCCCCCCAAGTGGGAGGGCGTACCACTGGTTGGGAACCCCTGTTTTAAAGGAATCAAATATATTAATTAGTACTAACAGTTTTATTATTATGTTTTTCAGTAGATTGCAAAACTTGCATCTCAGTTTAGGGTTAAAATTTATCTAGATGAATTTTAATGCAGTTTCATTTATTTTATTTGCAGATATAATTTTCTGATATAAATTTTTCAACAATGCACCACACATAAACCTTATTCTTCTCTTACAAACGCAAGTACTTGGCTGTAGAGATAAGTCAATGTACAAAAGAAGGCATGCCTTCAATTTTATTATATTTAAATTAGCTCTATTTTCATTTGTTATGGTATCAGTATTTGTAGGTTCCCTAGAATGTCGAAAATGTATAATTTATGTTGTTATGGTAGTAGAAAAACAGTCACAATACTGTCAGTTACTTACCATTGGCTTTTGTGAAATGGCCGGCTAATTTTTAGGTTTTTTTTGTTCTGAGAAATTGAATCTAAAACTGGCATAAATATGAATTTATATTATTTTTGTTAGTTATTTCTGGAGCTAAGAAAATTATTTAGTGGAGTTGATATTCCACTTCTACAATGCATTTTATGACTGAATAGAATTTGTTAATTTACGTGAAGATGTATCTAATTGTATGTTAGATTACCCAATGAAAAAAATTTGAGTTTCTCGCTTCCGCTAAGACACTTTCGTAATATAATAATTTATATGTTCTTAAAAAATTTTAATTTTTTATTCAGTAAATTCTATGATTCATGAGATTTTTATTTCAGATACATTCTTTCACTTATTTTCGCACCTGGAGATAGACATGTGCTAGCTGGTTGTAAAGATGGGAAGCTACTTATTATCGATATTGCCTCTGGGGACATTCTAGAGGAAGTATCAGCTCATACTCAAGAATTATGGTCGCTTATTTTAACACCAGAAATGGTAAGATATGATTCCATATATAAGAATCAGTTAATTAAAATTATTAATTCATTTATATCATCTATTGAATATAAACTTAAATTCAAACACTTGAACTTATGATTTACACTTTATTGACTACATAGCATGACATAGAAACATCTGAAGAAGTCGTTTGTAACAACGAAACGCGTTATGCTATGTAGTCAATAAAGTGTAAATCATAAGTTCAAGTGTTTGAATTTAAGTTTATATTCAATTATAATGGATTTACATCAAGTAAACGCCAACACTATTAAATATATTATCTATAATTTTTTTAGGTAGGATGCGTTTCAGGTGGAGGCGATCAAACAGTAAAGTTTTGGCAGTTCGAACTTGTAGTACCTGAGAACAGTGAGAGCAAATCAAAGGTGTTATCTGTACTACATTCCAGAACACTAAAGCTTGAAGACAGTGTTTTATGTATACGATTATCACAAAATGGAAAATTTTTGGCGGTTGCCTTACTGGATACAACAGTTAAAATATTTTTCGTTGATACATTCAAGGTACTTGTTTTCAATCATTAAATGAAGTTACTTCAATATTTTAAAAATTAGAATCAAGAATTTTATCTAGGAAAAGAAACAAAAAAGAAATTTCAAGAACTTATAAGTTAATCTATTTGGTATGCATGAGGGTCAATAATTTGAAGAAATAATTAATGTCCAAATTATAAAATAAATCTGAGGTTAAATTAAACTGTGAGGATAAACTTGGAGAACGAAAAACAATTATTTTAAGCATGTTTATGGTTTACTGAAAACCATAATTTTCAAAGTTAATTTAAGGGAATGGTGCAGAAAATTCAATGTTGAATGAATATATATATATATATATATATATATATATATATATATATATATATATATATATAAAATATATATTCATTTATTTATATATGCAAATATAACAGTTGCTATTTTTACTAGAAATAACTAATATTATTGATGTTTTCAGTTCTATTTATCACTCTACGGCCATAAATTGCCAGTTCTCATAATGGACATTTCTTCTGATTCTACTATCATAGCTACTGGTTCAGCAGATCGTAATGTTAAAATTTGGGGTATGGACTTTGGGGACTGCCATAAGAGTATATTTGCTCATGATGACTCCATAACTGGGCTTCAATTTATTCCCCGTACTCATTACTTGTTCACATGTGGTAAAGATGGTAAAGTGAAACAATGGGACTGCGATTCATTCAATAAAGTGATAACTTTGCAGGTATGTTTAATTTTACTATATATGTGTTTCATATAATATGATGCATAAATTTTTATTTGAATCTGTTTGGTACGTAGCTAATTTTACAGAAATCTTTAGAGTGAATGAAGTACTAGGAAACAACAAATGGAATGTAATATAATTGTAGAACTTTGCTGATACTACTTTTTCAATTGTCAAATCAAAAACTGTTGTGAAATGATGCTTAGTAAATTAACTCTTTTTGAATTCAGGAGTAGTTTATTTCTATAAATTATTCTCAAAATAAATTCTGAGTAATTATTTTTATTGTTGAAAAATTTTTAATAATACATTTAGACACTGTATTTATGTATTAGTTATAATCTTTTTCATCCAGTGTGATACTATACAATATAATATTTAATATTATATTGTATACTAATATTATAGAAATTAATATTAAACAAACAGAGAAATAAAATATAAGTATGAAAAATAGTAAGAATATGTTTTCAGTTCTCACAAAAATTATAACTATTCTGCATTTAATAAATTCAATGGACGATGAATCTACTCTGTGATAGTTCATATTTAAATGAGAGGTAATAATAAAAACTTGTCTAAAAATCACTGACTGAACAATTCTTTATTCGACTAGTTTCGCCTTTTACAGCTTTCTTGATAATGCTGTAAAAGGCGAAACTAGTCGAATAAAGAATTGTTCAGTCAGTGATTTTTAGACAAGTTTCTATTATTACCTCTCATTTATTCTGCATTTGTTTCTTTATCTTGAAAATCAGCATTTATCATTGTACAGGGGCATGGCAATTTTTGCTGAGCTACCCTTTCAAAAACAGAAATGATTTTGAGTAATGTAATTGACTATATTATAACTTGTTATAACTTTCATCATTTTGTAGAAAAAAAGCTTATATTGAAATTAATGCATATTTGCTTATGATATTTTAACTTTGACATTTTGAGATTCATTTTTATATACTTTTTTAAATGTTTTTTGTAGTAAACATTGTAATAAATTTCATATTTCTTAAAAACCAGCAATGAAATCTATTTTGAATAATTTTGTCAGTAGATATTAATGCCCATACTTGTACTGAATATTTCATTATTTGATAAGGTGCAAATAAAGTAAAAATACAAATTCATATTATTTCATTTGTATAGTATTCATTAATTTATGAAATTTATTTTTCACTATTTTTAGGGTCATAATGGTGAAGCTTATGGATTGGCGGTGTCTCCTAATGGGAAATTTGTTTTATCCTGTGGGTCTGATAGGGTGCTCAGACTATATGAAAAATCTGATCAACCGCTTGTACTAGAGGATGAAGAGGAAATGGAAAGAGAGCAACAAGAGCAATTAGTAACTGGGGAAAAAACAGTGGTAGCTGGACATTCTGAACTCAATTTACCCTCTAAAAAGACAGTTGGATCAGAGAAAGCGGTAAGATTGTTTTTGATATGTAGTTAACACACTGAATATAGATGATTTATTACTATCTATTTGACCTGACTCTGTTGAAAAAATTATGTTAAATTATTCATAATTTATTTTAAATCATAGGTTCTTTTTGACAAAGTTATTTATAATTGTCATTTTATAATTTTTTCAACAAACATTGAATAACCCATAAACTTGCTACCTTGAAAATTATTAGCAAAATTGTTTTATTGCAGGCTGAAAATATTCTCGAATGTTTGGAAATTTGTGAACAATACAGACAACAGTTGGCTGAACATAAAGCTCTTCAGGCAGCGTCCACTCAAGTTATTGCAGCACCACAGGCACCTTTGCTTATGCAAGCATTTAAAGTTTCAACTCCAGATGATTTTCTTCTTGAAACAATTAGAAGAATTCGTTCCAGGTACGTAAATCATTTCAAATAATATAATCTTTTTTGTATGTATTTATCGCCAGCTGAATACTTGTAGATCCTTTATTATGTTTCGATCTCTGAACATGTACAATGGTGTTCTCTTCTATTTTTTTTAAATAATTTTACTTTTTATTTCTTACAATTTTTTTTTGTCTTACAATTTTACTTTTGTTTATTTCCTACTTCCAATTAAGGTATCCAAATCAATTTCAACCTCAGGTGAACAAACATTGGCTAACACTTTCTTTCTTGAACTTTATTGATATTATAAACTGATTTGAGGTCTGTGCATTACAAATCGGTAATATGAGTATTTCTTTCTCTGAATTATTCATAGAAACATTTTGTTTTTCTATATTATCATCAATGTATTTTGATTTCACTATTTGAATTAAATTTGTTTAAAGTTACATTGTACAATACACTTATTTCATATTTATCATTACAGTGACTTGGAAGAAGCTCTTCTGATTTTACCATTCTCCGCTGTTTGTGAAGTCCTACAGGTGTTACCGACATTGATACAAAGAGGAGATAACATTGAACTTCTATGTAAACTCAGTGTTTTTCTGTTGAAATTACATCACTCTCCTGTTGTAGCTAATCATACACTACTGACAACATTAGAAAAGCTGTATAAGTTAGCTATGAACAAATTGCAAGAATTGAGGGTAAGTTTAATATTTCCAACAATTAATAAGATGCAATAATGTATATATTCTTTAGGATATGGTTGGATATAACCTATATGGTTTACAGTTTCTGGAGAATGAAATTGAAACATCTGAAGGTATACAATTATTTAAAGATATGACAATTGAAAAACAGAAGACAAATAAGAAAAGGAGACAGCGTGAGAAATTGAAAAGATCTATCATGGTATTAAATAGTTGAGTATAAGAAGCTAATTTCTGTATATATTTTTAAAGATTAAAAATGTTGGTTAACATTTTGGTGTAGTCATTCTTCAAAGTAGGTGCATCCAAAAGATTAATAAAGAACTATATTTCTAAAGAATTTATATATATATATATATATATATATATATATATATATATATATATATATATATATATATATATATATATATATATATATATATACACTGGCTAACATTCACTTTGAAAATATTGGAAGTTTTTATGTTCTATCTATGAATATATCAATGAGTTAATAGCAAGAAACCGTTAATTGATATTTTTTTTTGGGAAATATGTAGATCTTTTAGAAGAGCGTTAAAAGCTACTTTTTTCTGTAATAACCTTATAGTTTTCAGTTTGGTGATTATATATACATATATATATATATATATATATATATATATATATATATATATATATATATATATATATATATATATATATATATATATATATTATATTTTTGGCAATAGCGGGTTAAGTTTGATAATTTTTTTATTCTTGTTGAGGTTTCATTGCTAACTGCAACTATGTCAAAACTGTTGCAATTTACAACGAAACGTCAACAAAAAAAAAGATATTTTCAACAAACAATTCTGTGAAAAATATTTCAAAAAATAATCTTATCTAACAGGTAATAAACCCATTAAAAAGATATTTATTTAGATATTTTTATATTTATTAAAAATAAAGGTATTTTATTTTCAATAAAACAGATTTATCTGAAATATATTTCGATATTATGTAAACTGTAATAGAAAACACCATGTAGTAATATAATTTTTTATTATATTTTTATTTTGATTAATTAATTATTTGTGAAAGTAATGAACAAGACTCTAACATTTTGTTGATCGAAAATATTTACAAATATTCATTGATAAAAGCGGCAAATTTTAAAAACTACACTGGATCAAAGTGTAAGAAGTGGAAACTCAAAATTTATGTAATATAATAATTATATTTATTAATACTTGAAGTCTAGTTGAATATGACACAGTTGATGCAGCTTGTTTAACATTTTCAAGCAAAACATTCAAATTTACATCAAGAAAATACTTGAAAGCTGCATGAACGTCCACTACTGGGCTTTGGTTTATGTGCTTAAAATATAGAGATGGACAATTGTTTTCTACATCATCTATGAAGCAGACTGAGTATGGACAATTTGCATAGGCATGTGTATTTATTCAGGCATCTACTTATATTTAAGAGGTGCTTATGTTGGAAATGTCTTCAAGCCCATAATCGAAAGTCACAAAGATTGTTTGAGCAAAATTTAAGTTCAGAACAAGCGTTTTACATATTAGGCACTTTTTAATACTTTTATATTAAAATATAAATTACAAATGAATAATTAAGTTCTATTTTTTTGAATAGGATTCAGAAACTTACTATACAATACATGTTTTCTAGTGTTGCAGTTATTATCCATACATACACAGAGTGCTCTAGAATGAAAGTCAAAACAATTTGCCCCACAATTTCACATTTGAAAGTGACAATCGATTTTGTACCACATACCAAAGCAGTAATAATCTCTTAAAATTAATAAATAACAGTAAGAATACTTTAATAATTTAAAATATATGATAAACTAAAATAGCGGACATTTACAGCTTTGGTATGTGAAACGTTTAAAACAAATACAATTGTTACATGAGTAAGTTAGGAACCAAGTGCTTATGAATACATAATTTAATACCTAATTTTCAATAACTCGACCTTATTGAGCAGAACCTCAATATAGGTTTCATATTATTGAAGCAGAATTATATCAACATTTTTACAACGAAGTAACGGCATTGAGAGAATTTTATTTTATCAAAATACTGAGCTTCTTGTTTATAAAACAGTCTTTGAAAATACAGAAACAGAAAAAAACAAAATGAAAAAAGTTTTAACTCGTAATCTAGTATCTAGCAGTATATTTTAGAACAGTTTCTTGTAATGGCATTTTCCTGAAGTATTGATACAATAAAAATCTAATTTAGGTATATTAATATTATATCACATAATATTAATGTACTATTGATAAGGAATAGATATAAATATTGGATATAAATAGAAAGTTAATTCTGAGTTGAAAACAGAATAATGATTCTGTGTTTTATGGATGAGTATCAAGTGATGAAATTGTTGAATTAAGAGTTGTAAATATTATTTGCCTTATATTTCAACTGATGGGTATTGAACAACAATCAATTACATTAGGTAAGGCAGAACAGTGATCAATAACTTAATGAAAAAATCAATGTGTTATTAGTGTAAATGTTTCATTTTAATTTCAGAAATTTATTAAAAATTTGTTTGAATTCTAGTATCCAAAAGACATATTTCAACCAAAACATGGGAATTTTAATGTTTTCAATAAGTAGCTATTGAATACTGCACTTAGTAAAATTACTCACTTTTACTACTCAACAACAATTTCTATTGTTATTTAATTCTGAATTAAATTTGGGCTAGATGAATGTTAGTTTTCGAAGTAAAATTCTGGTATCATTGGATTTAAATGTTCTAATGCTAAAACATTAGATTTCATTTCAAGTGAAGTGGTGAAGGCATTCAAACTTTTTTCTGTAGTTCATGAGATACTCTGATTGTTTCAATAATGTATTAGAAAATTGTAAAAAATTTTAACAGTGAAGTGAAGTAGATGCACATTCAGAGAAAAACAATCATTTTTTCTTAGTCATGTAAAAAGGTGAATAAATCCATTGATGTTTCAATATCAAAATGTAAATATACAAACCTTAATTTTATTTACTCTTATGAAAATGAAACTCGTCTTCTGGAACTAGGGAACATTTTCAGTAATTTAATAATATTACAAAAATATTTAAATTCCCCAGATGTCTAATTTTTTGCAGACAGTGAATGAATTCAACCAATAGAAAGAGTTTCATATCGTTTATATTATTTTCAAACAAGAATTATTTTTCATAAAAAATGAGGTAAAGTTTACATTTCATGTTAAAAATTTAGATTTCCAGTTATTTTATATTTCACTATGAGGTTTAACCATCTGACTTACAAAATGGACTGCCATTCAAAATACCTGACATAATTCGCAAAAACTCAATTGACTATTTAAATAAATTTAAAGATTTTAACAATAGTTAACAACATTAGAGCGAGGCTTCGAGAAATATACAGCCAGGAATGTAAATATTTCAACAAAGTAATGCAATAATCCTTAAATCTGTTGAATCGGCCTAAATAATATAAATAATTGTGTATAATACAAAGATTTCCATCAAAATAGGTTTTAAACACAAATAATGGTATTTACAGGATTTCTCTCAATAACTTATATAACACATGAAGAGTTCAGACTTACATTAATCAGACTTGCTGTACATTTACACTACTCAGTGTAAAAGTCATCATATAGCTAGCTATAGGTGGTCTGGTTATGAATCAACAGACAAACTCTTTCATGGCCCTTCTATTTCACCACTATTTAGAGTGGGATCCAACCAAATAGAGCAACCACAAGTTGAGTTGGAATATCTTCAAAAGTCTTGAATGGGTCATGCAAGGTTAATATGACTACGTTATGTTTTTGGTATTCCAATAAAAAACAAATAACTGCCAAATGAAATTCACTAACGTTACTTTATCTAACATTATTCATTTATTAATTGAATTGCTGCCAAAATATTGACAAAATAGATGCAGAAATAAAGCTGCGTGACAAAATAATATTAAGAAAAAAAAGTTAATAGGTACATCATAAGCTGCATATATAACAAGTGCTACTCACTGCCGTATAAGTTATCATACAAATTATTGATCTTCTTATTTTGGAGCCTGTGAAACAGGTTCGTACAATTAAAGCTTTAATCACTTCGATATTTAACGGTAGCCCTTTCTGATCTCTCCTGACAAAAATACACTTTAAGTATCAAAGTATTAGGAAGCATTCTTCCAGTATTCCTTAACGGAAATAGGTCAGGTAGCGATCGGAAAAGTCCCCATCTACATAAACCACAGTCTGCTGGCTGCTAGCTATACAAACACATTTTACACGCGCTCAGGGTTCTTGGTGCTGTCCTGCTAGCGGAAGAGGAGAAATCAGAGTTGTCACCCGATGTAGGTCGACTTTGCTCTGCGGGTTAATGTCACCCCGATCGTGCACCCTAACGGGCAACTCAACTTGCGAACGGGTCCGCCACCTTGTCCCGAATGTAGGAGTGTGCGCGGAAGAAGTACGACTATCTACACAATCCGAAGAAGTCCTCGACACTTTGGTATGACGTTTATAGTGTAGGTACACAACTATGCACAATATCACTACTAGAAACACGGCTACCGTTGCACCGCCAGCAATGCTTGCTCGTTCTAACATCACTCCCCGCTGGACCGCTGTAAATATTAAAAAAATGGTTAAAATCAATTATCAAATATAAATAAGAAAATTAAAATATGTATCAGTATATACACACATATATATGCCTGAACACATATAAATAAAGTTCTTGTGTTGATGGTGTTAAATCTGTTTGTATTATGGAACTTATGTTGTTTCATAACTATTCATTGACTTAGAATTCACATTATGCTTGTGGTAGTCAATAGTCAATGAGATAGTCTTGATATTTAATTCCTTATTTTGTAGAAAGATTATGTAGATGTCGGTTACTCACAAAAAAATATTTCAATTTGATATAGAATTAAGCGTATGTTATGCTTTCAGTTTAGCTTTTGAAAATGGGGTAGCCATTAACAATCATCAAAAAATTAATATGATTTTGTGAATCTAAGCCAATTGTTTTTTTTTCAATATGTTATGTAAGATCAGTTTTCTATAGTATGGAAAACAAAACAAATAATCAATACTTGCTACTATAATTATTTATCGAGTGATTGTTACATAACATGAACTAGCAATTTGAAATCCAAATGTATAATATACCTAACACTTGGATGCATTTCTACTATTAATTGAGAAAAATATGATTTAATTAGATGTAACTTACGTAAATATGATCCATCTAAATCCTTATATTCACATCTGGCTCCCATAAATCCTTCTGCGCATCTGTAACATTGAAAAGTTTTTATTAATTGAGAAATACTTATTCAAGATAGAAATGCTAACAAAAGTTTACATTTTCCAAAAATGTGGAAATGTAACTAGATGTTGTGTTTTTCACACTAAATGTACATATATACCTAAGTTTGAACTAATTAAGTACATATTGATTGAATAATTTCTCATAAATACCCATGTAAATATTAAATTTGACAAAAGTCATGGAGCAGATTCTATAACCGAAATAAGATGTTGAATTCTAGACCCCACAAAGAAAATATGTTGACTAATTTGGTAACTTGTCCAAAATATTATTGTAGGTATATATGATTATGTAAGTAGTTATAAGCTCTTAGTGTAAACTTATTACTCCTGGCAACAATTCCAGACAAAGGTGGGTTTTTATAGTGTTATATTTTAATGCTTTACATAGGCAATGCTGAAATATTAATAAAGATATGTGGCAATAATGAGTATTCTAATGACAGATAATTGCTTATCTATATTGAACAATTGTGCTTATTAAAGATTGATTTTTTTTATGATTTACAATAAGATTGAATTTTTTGAACCAGTTTTAATTACACAAACGATTGTAATGTTTGATGTATCGGAATAAACAATTCTGCAATAGTATTAATCTCTGCTAGTATTCTCCTTGAGTAGGTGTAAAATATATACTTACAAGCAGTTATATATGAGGGACGCTCCTATCTTTACTGTGAAGCAAGTTGCCCCATTGAAACAGTACCAAGCTGCAAATTCTGGCGGACATTCGTAAGTTGTGAATGAAATGTTTGGCCTAGGAGTTGGGTGTGGTGGCGGTCGAGGTTTAGGCGTAGTCCGTGACGAACAAGCATCTGTAATGAATTGAAAATTTGTAACATGAACTAAAAAAAATTCTATCTTTCTTGCTGAAATTATTTTTGGTCACATTTGGTGAATGATATATACACACATGAAAATTTGTATAAAATTTGAGACAAAAACAAATTTGAGAAATGCTGCTTGTGAAAAATAATAACTTTCTAGAACAATTGGAGTCGAATTTAATTTTGAAATTCAAGAAAAAATTTCTGTTCACTTTTTCTTAAGAAACTATATTTTTCAATGTATATATCCCTTTATGTTTATCATTTGTTATCTATGAGCGGAAATTGGAAATTTCTGAAAACAAAAGTGATTAGATATGGTTCATTGAGATGACAACGCATTACTCAGCTCTTGTTGCATTAGATTTTCTATGTAATCATTCAGTTGTTTGTTAGACTAAGAAAAGAAAAGAAAAAAAATACGACAGGTAAATTGCTTAGGGTCAGTTTTTATTCGATATTTACCACATTTCGAACTCTATTTACATTTTTAACATGAAAATTGAATTATATCTATATTATAAAAATGAATGCCTGGACCAATTTTGTCAAAAAAATAAATCCCCAAAAAAATTTTTTAAAATAAAAAATAAATTCACAAATCTAACACGAAACCCAACGAGGAACTGCGTACATAAAGTAAGCTGTGTGAGAATTAATGAAAATACTCATGACTAAAATTGTGCAAACGTAATAAGCTGAGAATCTAATACCTATTATAAAAAATAAGCTAATGCATTTCCTGTTAGTTGCGGATTTGGAGAAGTGTTTACCGAGTTTGAATGTACATTGTTTACTTTTATTACATAGCTTCAACGTAAATTGCTCATAACCATTAAATGTAACATTGTATTAAAAATAACTGAGTGTGTTACGTGGAGATTAGAAGGGATAAGATTGATATTAAGATTGAAGTATAGTAACTGTGTAAGATGTATTCACTATATATTTAAAGCAAATAACTGTATTTAGAAGTTACCAATTAAAAAAAAATTATTTTTTCGGTTTGTGCATGCTTTGACATTTCCGCAACATTTGGGCGAATTATCAGATTCGTATTACATACATAGCGAAATAAAAAAACTCTATACAGTAATACCCCTGATAGGTGGGTCCGAGCGATTGCCGTGTAAGTCGAATTCTATAAGTCGGAGTTCCACTTTGAATATAAATACACATATAAAGTATGTTTAATCGGGACCGGAGTTTAAAGAAAACCATAATTTAGAAGAAAAATGTTGAATAAAGTGTAAGACAATACAACAATTTACATTGTTATGAATAAAGTAACCTAAACCGAAGATATTTTGATGTCGAAGGCTTTATATATTCTAACAATGTTGCCTGACGAGTTGAGTTTTCCTTCTTCTCACGCAAAATTTCCTCTTAGCATACCACTAATTTTTTTATTCCCCGTTTTGTCGTAGAAACGCGTTCTTCATTAGAATCTAATTTTTCTAGAATTTGTAACGCCTTTTCAATTGAATTGGGCCCTTCTGTTAAGTTTGCAATTGTCATTTGATTTACCGATTCAACTGGGTCCAGCGAATCAGTTTGTTCAATGTCTTGATCATGCTTACGAATTTCTATAACTTCGTCACTTTTTCTATTATGTTATCGATTTGTTCAGGATCTGAATCTGATTAACTTTGGGTTTCAGTGGTGAAAAAAAATGGACACAGACACCATTCAAAGTTTTTTGTGGAACCTCATTCCAAGATTGTCCAATAATTCTTACAGTATCTAAAACATTGAATTGCTTCCAAAAGTCTTTAACAGAAAGCTCATTGTTTTGTCTCATAGCTTCATTTAGATGTGCAAATAATCGACTTGTGTAGAGTAAGCTTTAAATGTTTTAATGACTCCCTGGTCTATTGGTTGAAGCAAACTAGTAGTGTTTGGTGGCAAAAATACAACTTCTACTCGTGGATCGAAATTAATTAGAGTTGCGGGAGGATGACCTGGTGCATTGTCAACTAGTAGCATCACTTTAAATGGGATTTCTTTTAAATGGCAGAAACTTTCGACTTCAGGAATAAAATTATTGCCAAACCAGTCTTCAAAAAGTGACAGCTGAGAAGCTGTCACCTAAGCTTTCGCATTAACTTCCAAATGCCAGGCAAATCAGGTTTGGATTTATTTTTTGAGGCTCTTGGATTTTTTGAGCGATAAACTAACTCCGAATTCGCGTAAAACGGGGTAGCGTAAGTCGGAGTATTACTGTATTTCAATTTGTATGTCTCTCGACTGCCCAACACTCCTCTATTTCCTCTACATGTTTTTGTATGCCTTAACCCTTATGAAAATATTTAATCATTTAATTGAAAAAGTTTTAAAAAAGTTAGGATTTAACAATAATTCATTATAGATAATATTATATAATTTTCGTTACAACATATGATATCTTATATACGATATCCTAATACTTTATAGTACAGTCAAATTAACTCTAAAAATAGTAGTGTAGCTATAAAAACTAGCATGTGGTTGAAAATTGATTCGAATGTTTCGAACATCATAAAGCTCAAAAATCCTCATGGGTTCCTTAGGTACTTGAAAAAAAGTTTATTTAAGCTCAAAAATCTCAAAAAAAAACGCTTTTCGCGTTTTTCTGCAAAACGATAAGTTTTATCATGAAATTATATGAGACAGAAATTGTAGACCTTATAATTATCTACAAAAAATGTCTGGATACTTTGTTCCTAGGAGTGATTGTTCCTGAGATATAAAGATTTTAAAAGTTGAAAAGTTGTAATCTTCATATGCCTTCAGTATATCAAGTATACACATCATTATAATAATAATAATAATAATAATAATATTTATTAAGAAAAGAGTATAAGATTTTATAATATTTTTACATTTTTATCCAATAATTAGATATTCTCAATAAACATTCTTGCTCACAAAAGTGAAGACACTTGTAAGTGAGTTTTTTACCAATTAAATTATAATGTATCCAATTAAGTGTTAACATATCATGCTTCTACAAATAGCGTAATTAATCAAAATTTACTCATTCTTCTCATACAATCGAAAACAAAAATAACATGAAATGAAATGAAACAAAATGAGCCCAAAAAACTACTGTTAAAATTAATTAATTCAACCTTCAAGTGTGGCGATATCGGTTGAAGAACTTGTTCCACTCTATTTTTGAATTTGTTTTAATCCAGATTTTGATTTTTCTTTTATATGCTCCTATGTTTATGTTCTTCCGTATGTTTGGCGGTAGTTTCCTATACAATAATGGTGCCAGGTAAGTGAAGACTTTTAGTCCAATTGTTTTATTAGCCCTTGGTATTGGTATTGATGATATACTCCGAAGTTCATACTTCTGTTCATTTTCAGGTACTTCAGGTTTTACACTATGTTGATGTATCAGAAGTGAACGGGCATAAAGTTGTCGAATTGTGAAGACGTCTGCTATTTCATATAGGTCCAAGGTCGGGTAAGTAATCGTTTTTCTATACATTATTTTGATTATCCATTTCTGCGTTATTTCCATCCTTTTATAGTAAATATCACTTAACCCTCCCCATCCCAATATGCCATACGTTAAATGCGGTTCGACCAATGCGTGGTACACCATTTTTAGTTCATTTATTGTACATATTTGTCTCAAAAATTTAAATTTATTTATTAAAAGTCGAATTCTCTTCGAAACCAAATCCGAATGAAGGTCCCATCTTAGATGCGTATCTATCAGTACTCCCAAGTATTTTGTACTGTTTGTTTTTTGTAATTCTACATGTGAGTGATCGTTTGGAATAAGTAATTTAGTATAGGTCGGTAGATAATTTTTGTAACTGGCAAATGTCATGAACTTCGTTTTTTCAAAGTTAACTGTCAATTTCTTTGTTCTGAAAAACTGAAAGCTGTAATTCAAATAAATATAACTTTCTATCGGTCAATGTAACTTATTTACACAAAATAGAATTCAATTTTTAGGGTAGTATTTTTGGGCGTCACGATGTGTGCCTTGTCAGGCTTGTCGCCTAACAACGTCCTCGATTATAAATCGATAAGAATCGTGTAACATTATTAGATATTGATTAGTTGGATGAATACTGAGAAACTAATATCAAAAATTCAAGTAGGCGATAGATTTCGTACAATTTTAATGATATGATTCAGATTGTAAATGAAATTGTCTGAAAAAATATCCCACGATCGCTTTAGAAACATTTAAAATTTATCCTATCGTCTCTAAATATTTGTCGATACTTACTGGCCATGTTTATTTTAAATTTACTCGTCCGACAGGATATTTTCAATTCATGACAGATAATCGGCATGAACCGTCAATGAGGCATCCACGTAAATATTTCCCTAGCGAAATCTCTTTGTGGTATATTTCACGGACATCGGCGTAGCACAAAGGATCCGAAGTTCAATGCACATTTTCGAAATACCCTGTCAACCGGCTCACCTTATTAAGGCTTAATCCCATCGACAAATGGCATTGTGTCACTAATATGCTTATGTACTGGAAGTTTTGTATTATTCGCTGGAGCACGAGGGATAATTCCATGTTTCAATGATGCACTTTTGGATGCGAATTCTACAATAAATATATTATTTAGATAGTTATTTCGCCCTTAAGAATTGAAAGCGGAAAAATTTAACCCTGTTTGTGACGAATGGAGCGTTTGGAATTATTATGGACCGATATATCCAATACCTATACGAAGTCGTTTCACAGTTGTTTGTTGCGATACACTGAACATCTAACGTATACACATCTACAATATATCATTATTTTGGCTAAATAATATAGACAATCGTTGATGTGAAATGTTATAATTTTCATTGAATGAAATTGTTCAATAGCAAGCGAAACTTTTCTATAAATACGAAATTTAATAACTAAAAGTAATCCAAAATTTTTTTCAGAAAATACATCTCGAGATAACACTAAATATGAACGACAATCCATTATTCTACAACTTTCATATGGCTTTAGGACTTATAAATCACTCAATTAGGAATTTCCGAATTTTTTCTTCATATACACAATTAGTACACTGCAGTGGCGTATATAAGGGAGGCCCCAGGGGGCAGAGGTCCCCCTGAAATCATACAGTGTAATACAAAATTAACTTATGCGAAAACGGCTAGTCCAGGATAATGTGAAATTTTGATGAATAAACAAAGGTGAAATTAATCTTTATTTTTCATTTATAACTTATGTGAGTTGGTGAAATGCGTAATTTATAAGATCTAATAGATGATCGGGTCACCAGTGAGCGGTAAGCGGTTCGGTTGGTAAAATTCAACGTCGTCTAAGGTCTCTTCCTGCAGCAAGAAGGAAGAGGCCGTAGTGCTATTCGATCTCCCGCAAACTGTTACATGACTTTCTATTCTAACATTTATATCCCCTTGAAATTTCTGTCAGTTCTTCCTGTTTCTGCTGCCATCGTGTGGAGAGATTTTTATTCAGTGTGAAAGGACTGAGGACCTACTTAAGAAACAGCACATCCAAAAATAGTCTTAACGGAGTGACTTTATCCACAGGGATATTGTTGTAGGTGATTAGGAAGTTATTGATAAATTGTCAAGTACACTAAGAAGCTTAGACTTTGTTCTTGTAATCTCTGTAATATTGTTGACCGCAATAAGTCTTTATAATATATAACTTTTATAATTTAAATTCTTTTGACCTTTTTTTCCATCACTTGTATTTATTTTGTTTCGCCGTTTTGAAACAATATTGAAATAACCGTAATTTGCCCTCTGAAATCAGCCAAAACTAACGTATATCACTGAGTATACATAACTACTTTATTACCCAAATTATATAATATTACCTTGGTCGTGAAACCATCCAGACCATCCCCCACCCGCCCGAAAATATTTTGTATATCCGCCACTGGTACACTGAGCATATATTTTCACAATTTATTCATTTGCCTCTCAGGTGCTGTTTAACACATGCAATGATATTTGTCCATGGTAAGTATACATTCATACATTCAAGCCATACATTCAAGAAAAAAAAACAAAAAGTATCTAAACGCTTTTTTCAAATGCTTTGTTCTTGTTGTAATTTTAAAGTAGTTCAGGAAATGATGAGGGATAATATCATCAAGAGTATTTCATATATTCAAATTCGAACAGACAAAATACAAAATGAAAAAAATAGTTAAGCTGGTGTTCTCCATTCTTCTGTGCGGAGAGTTGACACACACAGATGTCCTATGTGATAAAATGGAAACTTTTTAGCTGTGTGTGTGTACATGAAAACGTTAAGGATATTTTGGAGAGATCAAATAAGAAACGAACTGCTACAGAAAGTACACAAGACAACAGAAGTTTTGCAAACAATCAAGACAAGGTAGATGGAGTATCTCCGACATATAATGAGAAACACCAAGTACGAGCTGCTGTACCCACCCTTCGACAGAAAATGGCACAAGAAGAAGAACAAAAAAATAGTTAAGGAACACAAAGCAATATATGTCATCATGAATAAAGACACATGAAGAAGTAATCAAGAAAAACAACTTCGATGCACTATAAATAGATTCCCATTTCAGTTACATAAGAATTGTACTAATAAAATACCATACCGTTACTGCAAATGAAAAACATCATGTATTAGTGTTACCTCTCGTTCTGATTTAAAAAAATGACAACGATAATAGAAACAACGCTTTAAAATCGATATAAATTGAAGAAATTATAATTTTTAAAGGGATACTGTAAGAGAACTGGTGAACAATTATGGCAAAAACAAATTATAATGATGTTTCTCCCTATCTTAATGTCAAAGAATTTTCGTCAGTTTTTACTGTAAACAAAGGTAACAATTTATAACATCGTTAGCGTCAAGAATGGCGGCATTTTTTCTCTGATCACGTTAACTACTCAGTTCTAAGCATCTGCCACAACGCGATAATAACTTTTAATCAACTTCCAATCCATCTATTATTCTCGAAAAATAAAGGTATTATTTATTGACCATATGGCACACGCGGTATCGAAGAAACCAAATTGGTAAACATATAGAATGACGACGAGAGAGTCTCATTACATGGTGAAGGACGATTCAAGACCGGACGGCCCAACCCTCGTCCCAGTCTTATGTGTGACGTTTCTTTTCTCTCCTTTTATCTGATCAAAGCTCCTGCCTCCATTATAAAAGGACCACCGGTCATTTTATTTTCAAACTATTCAATAATAGAATCGATGAAATACATTTGTCATCTGCCAATGTCCCCACGGAAAGGGAGAAGCTAATATAAGGATTATAAGAATACCACGTCGAAATAATGTCATTTTCAAGATCTAGACAACCATTTTTCGATTGTTTGAATATTTGGACATTTTAACCTTATCGACAACATTAAAATCGCCTACAAGGTGTTTAAATTAAAATCCTGAGAAACCAATAATTGCATGAAATAAAACATGAGAAGTGTTCGATGATTTCAAGTTTCCAAATAGTGTTAATTACATCGAAGGGCTCCAATATTTCTAAATGAGAGGTAGATAAGATATACTTGTCTAAAAATCACTAGCTGAACAATTCTTCATTCGACTAGTTTCGCCTTTTACGGCATTATCAAGAATGAATACATATTACAAAGACATCCTCTAAATATTTGCAGATCAGTTCTGTCCACAGAATATACTTTAAATTTGGTCTGTTCTGTGGTTCGGTCCCTGGAGGTGGTAGAATATAGAACATCTATATCAACTCTGTTCTACGTTCTGTTTCCATAGAACATAGAATGGAGGTGGTAGAAGTATATCTTAGTTACTTCTCTATTAAATATGAACTATCACAGAGTTGATTCATCGCCCATTGAATTTATTAGCACTATTTCTAATCTTTTTTTTAAAACGTATTACTCTTGAAAGTTAAATGCATAGTTACTTCATTCAGGGTTGAGCCTGAATATGTAGAATTGTCTTAGTGTCTGAAGGTACGTATATATTTATTAAAGATTATTAATGATTCTCTGATCTCTTTATGGAATTTAATTTAATATTATTAAAGAGAAACTTAGTTTCACAGAATAATGTTAATGACTTCACAATTACTTGGAGGTTTCACCCTTATTTGAAGTGAAGCTCAAAATGAAAATAAAACGAAATTGTCAATAAACTAATATAATTCTGTGAAACTAGGCCAAGTGTTTTATATTGAATTTGCATATTTTTATGTGAACTGTTAAAAGAATGATTTATTTAGAAATGTCTTCATTCTGAATGTTTTTTTTTCTGAACATTCAGTAAGGTTATCAATTCTGCAAATGCTTATCCAAGAAATTGGAAAACGAACACTAAATACGTATTGATATCGATTATAATTACATTTAAAAGTCTGCTCAAATAGAGTTGTATTGTTCGTACTAATTGCCAATTACTAACACGTTACATTTATCTTTGTCACCTCCTGAATTTGAATATTTAAGGTAACCTTCGAATATGTACGGTTTATTAGCTTGCATTTTCATTTTATAATGGAAATATTAATTATTATATATATATATATATATATATATATATATATATATATATATATATATATATATATATATATATATATATATATATATGTGATATACCACTACTATAACATTCTCTTGATTAATTTCAATTTTTCAAATAAATGTTTTCCTTTCCTTATATATATGTAATATATAGAATATTAGCTTAATTAATTTGTTTGCACTGTATATAAATATAAGGCATTATCTATGATGCTTTTACATGAGCACTTGATAAGATATTCTAATGTGTTCCCTCGAATAAATATTGAACATCTTAGATTAACAGATTTCACATTTCGTTAGAATCTAGGAAGTAGATATCTATTTAATATATTCTACCCAATAGATGATACTTTTAGATTGATTTGTCAAGAAAATTCCTTTAATAACACACAACTACAAGTTTAATCAATGAAATAAATTATGCAAAATTAAAATATGTTTGTAAATTTGCATCGGACTTAAATGTTAGTAGTAGGTAATGCACAAAATTTCCAGAAAGTTTGACTATCGTCATTTACTTAACAGAACTATCAATCATTCAATTTGTTATAGAAAAAATTATTACTACCATTAACTCTTGATAACATCAACCAAATCACAAAATAAAGAAGAGAATTTCAGAAAATTATTATGAGAATCCAATAAGAATCTAATCCAAATCATGTAATAAAAACAAATTAGTTTTAGAAATATAAATACCAAAGTCCGAGATAAAAACAATAAATAAATAATTCTATCCATTTATTGATCAACCCCTATACGTATAAGTGATATTGTTCCATATAAAGTGAGAATTTATTTTCCTCTCACCAATTAACATTCGAAATAAATAAAAAGTTAAAAAGAGGCAATTGAATAAGCCGATATCAACTTCATTTAGAAAGGTGGAAATCGATTACGTTGTTTTCCTTTGCGTGACTGAACATCGGTAATCCGAATGTAGGTATACGAAAATAAACATTGCCGGCAAATAATAGGCCGCGCTACTTGCACTACATTTTCCTTAGTGGCTGCCGTGTTTTTGCACTCAAATAAATGGATGTTACACATGCATTTGCATGTGGAAAAATCAATGAGCGCAGTCAAACCATCAATATTTATCTACCGCAGAAAAATGGAAAATGCAGTTTAAATAATTCACAATGTAACGTGAAAATTTTTATCTGAGTGGGTATCACGTTTTCGTAAGAGTTGCTGAAATAAACACATCTTCGTAGTAAATTGTTCAAAATACATTAACATATTTTCTACAATAAAAAAAAATCATAAAAGTTAAACTTTTCTAGAAACAATATATTATTAGATCTATAAAGAATTTTTCTTTCTATATCTCTGAACCATTTTTGACATGTGGATTTGATGATACAATTTCGCTCAGGTGTTTTTTGTGTATGAGGATCATCCTATATCACAGTCAATCTACAGCACTTTTATCTTTTGTACAAATTTGTTTAAAATAAGTTCATCGGTCTTTTCTGTGTCAAATACCAGTTACCTCCTTTGGTTCAATTTTCTTAAGTTGTATTTATTACTACTCATTCGTGCATCGTTGTTTCTACAACATCGAACTCAATTTCTGCTGAGTTATCATCATAACGACTTATAAACTTTTACTTCTATTGCATTCCTGTATATTTAATCGACAGTTATTTACTTGCTCCAGACGTACTTGTGTCTTGCTACTCTAATTTGATTAATCCAAGTCAGAGTCCTTGGTAAATGAATGATTTTTTACCATATTATATCATGAAACCATAATTTCTTACCATTATTATCCGATTTTAAGCCTTACGACTCTCATATTCGCTTCCAAGGAACCTTGTTTATCTCAGATATTATATATCAGAGGGATTACGCTCTGTGGGGCCCTTTCCGAAGTATCAAGCCCGTGGCGGCGGTCTCCATGCCGTTTATTTCCTTTTTTCCCAAAAACTCTGAGACAGTCCTTTCTGTGGCAAGTATCAACGATTTCTCTAAGTACTTATAGATATGATCGCCGTGACTTAGTTCTCTGATTATTTTTATTATTGTTCAAAGAGCGGAAGAAAAACACCTAGCTCAATGGACCTACAGTTTAATTCAGGCGGACCTATACAGTTTAATTATTTCACGCCGCTTCTGAACAGCTGCCAAGAACCTGGTGGGAATCGAACCTATTAGCATCAGTGAGCCGACAACGTTATATAGTCAGTAAGGCGTTCGGCTACTAAGCTTCTAAAACTTTCAAACGTATAGGCTTCCGTTTAATCTGTTATACTGTGATCTGTAATCTGACTGAACAGTGTGACATGATTATCATTGAGTCATTCTTCGATACAATATCCCGATATTGAAAATTACATATACGGAAAATATGGAATTTGAATCATTCGAAAGTCGAATTATACTTCTACCAGAATATTAGAAAATAAAAAAATAAGAGGGTAACTTAATTTGAATTTAGGCCTGTGGCAGTGGCCATCAAGTAAATTAATATATTTTGTATATTAATTCACATTATTCATTATTATTTTTATTAAGTATTATAGAAACACTTCTTTAGAAATAAACTTCCTATTGATGGATAACTACACAGTAACATCCTAAACTATTCTATTGAAACCTTAAGAATTGAATTTGAATCAAGGCAAATACATAAACTAGAAGTAATCCCCTCGCAGAAGGTTTAAAAGATTATTTGTTGTAATCTCATTACAGGGAAGCTTTTCTTACCTGGCCGCAGCGACAACATTTTTGACATGCTTACTAAGTGCTTAATTTTTCTTTCGGTGTTATCCACCGTATTTACACATAAAACAACATACTTCATCTTATTTCCATTATTAATGATAAGAATATTTACAAGAGCAACATTTTCAAGAATTTTCGTAAATTTTTCTTACATAATTAGGGTAATATCAATATTCTCGGGAGGCTTGTTCGATGAATTTCGTATATTCGGATACATTTTTCAGTAACTGAAACATATAGATTCAACAAAGTTGAATCGCAAAGTTTTGTTTTTGCAAAAAAAAGGTCTAGAATTGAAGTTTTTTTTTCAACTCGAATGCAACAATTCATTAAATTTTCACTGGAAATAAACGATATCCAATGATTACAAGGAACATATATTACAGAAAATTACCTGTATCCATATTAATTCTGCAATGATTTAAGTTGTTTAATTAAACAAGAATCTTGGAATATTTCGTCCCTTAGTCTAATAAGTACAATACATGAGCCAAGAAAAACCTACATTCTTAGATTTATAATGGCGCAGATTCCGTAACTAAGAACTGAATAATCATCGTAATTTTCCGACGACCTAGTGAGGATATTTCACGATGGCAACATCATGTACGCTTCCTTAGTGACAACGACAGATCAATGCACATCTAAAGGAATATCCTGTTTGTTCAATATATCGGAATCATATTTCATCGTCTTATTGTCGTAAAATACAACCTTTTTCAATCCGTCTGGAGGGTATTGGGCGAAAAAGCATATGCCTCTCTTATTATTGGTTTAGTTAATAGGGCTGGAGTGCGGTGCCGGAAGTGGAGTATAGCCATTTTTTTTCTGACAAAAAGAGGGCAGTTTAATCCGACATCGACTAACAAAGTAACAGATGCTCTACGGCGGGTGGCGTAGCGCCGCGATTAAGGGGATGGTACTCGAAGTAGTCCCGACCGTGTAAGATGATACGAGGGTACGTGCCACATGCTTCCGCAGAAAAATGTTACGATCAAATTTGATGTGCGACTGATTGGAGGTCATCGATTAACAATGTTATATTCCGCCACAATTCACATCTTGTATTCTATGCATTTGTCCAAAATAACTCACAAATTGTGGATTTATGAATAAAACTGCTAGGTTTATTCAATTTTAAATCAAACTGCTACAAACTTTTGAAGCGTACTGCTAACTTCAACATATTTTTTGGCCCACTAAATTCATTTCAAAATTGTCAATCAATCGCATTTTGTTATTCTTTCACTATTCAACATGGTGCCAGATTAGTTAATTGAAATCTGAACACAAGGTTCCTAAATTACCACGACCACTCCAGAAAACGATGAAATGTTGTAGATGTATACGTATCAAGTTTTTCTAAAAATATTTTCAGCAATAACAAGGTTTTTAAATTGAAAACATAAATTATCAAATGAATCACCTGGCTTACCAAGTATTTTTCAGCATTTCCTCATGGCGAAGAAGACAAATACATTTCCGAAGCGAATGCTAAACCAGAAACATTCATCTGAATATTAAAAAGACAAAAGAGCCGAGTTGATTGTCAAAATTACAATTGCAAGTATGTACGATATATGGTGACTTCATAATACTTCAAGAGATGTTGTAGGTTATGAAGTGAAAATGTAAGAGTATATTGAAATCGATGTTACATTTCATGGAAGCACAAAACACAATCTTCGTTCTACAACGAACAAGAATCAATCGAGGAAACGACTTCAAACCCCTATTTCGAAGTGAAAATTGTCAAGTAATAATTACTTTACAATTCCATCTGTAGGAATCGATAGAAAACCTTTTTCAGATCATAGACACAAGTATCGAAGGCATTGAAGAAAAAAATATATATATATATATATATATATATATATATATATATATATATATATATATATATATATATATATATATATATATATATATATATATATATATATATATATATACATATAGTCAAGAGACTCTAAATCGAAATATTTCAAATAAAACTCTTAGGGAGCTGTCTACACAAATGTCAACGAGAAGGAATTTATCACTTTCGAGAGTGAATATTAAGTACGCTTTGAAAAATCATCGAACTTGTTTAATGATAATAAGATACAATTTTTTCATCCTTATTATTTCGTCCTATTCAATCAATCAATCAAAAATCCATCAATCAAATCAAATCTAAAACTATTTTGTACTTTGGTTTGGGATACATTGTTTTGTAAATATATATTCAAAGGGCGGGAGGCTCTAAGGTTTTGCAACCTTCTTCAACCCACAAGAATCCATGAATTCAAAAAGTCCTAAATCCGAATGAGGAGAATATTAGTTCGTGAACTAATCACGTGAGCGCCCTCTATTGAAGAAAAGACGTATATAAACTCTCAAGCGTTCTAGATTCCTACTCATGACAACATTAGTGGGAGTACGTCTGTAATGTGTTAGAATGGCAGAAAAGACTCACAAATTTGTCGTACTTCGTGAATCTCGCAACTATATATATATATATATATATATATATATATATATATATATATATATTATATAGAAATCTTTTTAACGCATAATATCAAGAGACTTCAAGTTTTCGAGTAACCTTTGGAACATTGTTCAGAAATACGATCGTATAATTTTAAACATATAAATTATATATTTAATAGTGTTGGCGTTTACTTGATGTAAATCCATTATAATTGAATATAACTTAAATTCAAACACTTGAACTTATGATTTACACTTTATTGACTACATTGCATGACGCGTTTCGTCGTTACAAACGACTTCTTCAGATGCTTACAGAATTATATTCTGTAAGCATCTGAAGAAGTCGTTTGTAACGACGAAACGCGTCATGCAATGTAGTCAATAAAGTGTAAATCATAAGTTCAAGTGTTTGAATTTAAGTTATATTCAATTATAAATTATATGACTACATACCTAATTCGAAAACAAATTGGATGATGTTTTTCATTTCAAATTGAGAGCAAACAAAAACGATTGAAAAAAAATCTCATAAGCCATACTTAGAGATTCATACAAAAACTTCCCTCATAAATTTTATACCTAATCAGGTTCTGCATCCTCGAATTTAATCTAGTTATCATTGTACGATAGTAACTCAATTCGTTATTTTGTAGCAAGATCGAAATTATATATAAAATCAAGAGGAGGCTGCGTCGGCTATTTTTCACGCGGCACTGACATCTTATTAAAGGATCCCAATCTGTTTTCTAATTACTAGACGGCGCTCGAGCATATTTTTCGCCACAAATAGGTCTCGAACTTCTCCGCTCTTTTTTTACGGGCATCCCATTTTTTCGTCGGTGGTCTCTAATTACAATCATAACCTCATCCGACGTCACCTAATGCTCTTGTAAATATTTGCTTTGGAAGTTTATTAGTAAAATTATCAGCGGTGATGATACAACTATTGTTCTAAACCAGCTAGACCAACCCAAATAATTACAGAGGGCCAATTCGATAAAGGGAAATCTGTAGAAGGCCGCACTTGAGATAAATCCGCTTTCGAAAAATAGAATGCAAATCTAACGTGCTAAAAGTCAGTTTTATGGTGCCATTAAATGTAATTAACAAGCAGGTTTCAAGTAATCGCCGAGAGGGTTGTTTCAGTTAAAGTGGAGGGCGCGGGTTTGAGAACCTATTCTAAACGAAAGGATCGAGGTTTCCCCTTTTAGTTTGGATGATTAAAAGCATCAATCTATTAATTAATGCTTTCAATCAGACAAGCCGAGCTTTTCGTTTTATTTTGTGATGTACCCTCAATTATCTGCGCTTATCTTGCTTCCTACAATTAACATATTTATTATAAACTAGCTGACCTGGCGAACTTTGTACGCCCATTTATTTTTATCCGAATATTTTTCAAAAAGCCGGAAAGACTTGTTCTACTATTTGTGCTACACTATCTTGTTTTTAATATTAATCCCGTGTGGAGCCAGGGACTTACTCACTTACGAAAGGACTGCAATACTTCCTGTTATTTCAAATCAGTCGAATAATCAAAAAATTCTTATATTAACACGTTTGATGTATTGAAAGTTATTAACCTGTCCGTTCTATAGTTGAACATCATGTTCCTAATTTCGTATCAAGTACTTGTCCGATATATCATTAATTGTATGAGATATTTGCTGGATATAAGTCAAAATGTTCAGAATTTAGTCCATTCCCGGAAACCAATCAATATAGAGGCTCTGGTGGCTGTACCAATAGCGTATATTTGAATTGACTCTTCACACAATATTTTGTCGCATAACTGATAGTGTTTTCTTATCAATAACAATTAAACTTTGCCTTGCAATATTGACACTCAACGTTAATTGATCCAATAGCGACGATTTGCTATTTCAACGGTATAATTGAATGCAGGTCGATAGGAGTTAAACGCAACCTCCTCATATTGTTAATTTCGATTTCATCGATTTAGTTCAACTTCATTGCGAGCTTCTCGTTGCTCGTCAGTTTTCTCTTCTGCGACTTAAGTTCGTACATCTAATAGTACATTAGTTATTTTCACAAGTCAAATTTGTACAATTTTATATTTTTTATATTTTTTAATAAATATTTTAATTTTTAAATTTTGAGATTTAATTCTATTTAAATAACTAATGAACTTGTTAAAGTATATATTTTGAAAACATAAAAAAGAAATAATTTTCTATTAGTTTAGACTAATTTTAATTCACTAAAATATTAGGGTTAAAATGAAACATTTTAACCCTAAATTAAATATTAAAAAATTTAAAGAAACTGGCAAATAAACTTTCCAAGATAAATATATTAATTTATCATAACGAAAACGAGGTAATGTTCCTCGAACTCAAACTCGAAAAAAAATTAAAAAAACTACTTTAATATAAAAAAAAAAGAATTAATTTTACCTCCTAAAAATATTAATACTCTTAATATTCTCATGAATATAATTCTAGAATATTCAGCTAAAAAAATTAAAGCAAATCCACCTCTTCTATATTCAATATTAAATCCAGAGACTAATTCTGATTCACCTTCAGCAAAATCAAATGGTGTTCGATTAGTTTCAGCCAAACTAGAAACTAACCATATAAATCTTAAAGGAAAAGTTAAAAATAATAACCATAAAAATTTTTGAAAATTCATAAAATCAAATAAATTTAAAGAAGAAATGTAGTTCGTACATTTTTACAAACAAAATTTCAACTGTAAATTTGAGAAAACTGTATTCTTCTTTATAAGCAAAAATACCACGTGCTGTGTTAGTAACGCATAACATAGCTATGTAAGTCTATTCAAAGTTACCAAAATTTTATATTAAATTGAAGTTTTATTTTTAGTGGTGATAGCCTTTTAGTAGTATATTTTAGTGGTGATAGCCTTGAACTAACCGTGATGTGTGATAATATATCAAGTTTTTTTACATCCCCGTTTTGAGAATTAATATTTCTTACTTATAATACTAATTAAGTGTTCTTAAATTTTCTAATTTTATACGCAATTTTTCAAATTGTTTCCCTGACAATAATAAACCCAACAAAAAAAAATAGGGACATCGGTCCAGCCGTTGACTCTACATTTTAGATAAAAAACGTTTGTATGGGAAAAAGAAATGGTCTATTTTTAAGGTTTTCCAGGCAATTATTCGAATTTTTCTGTAATGCCGTAAAAACCATCTTTAACTTCAGCGAACATTTAAAAAATTGGTCCAGGCGTTGTTGAGTTATGCGCTTACCAACACATTTTGCGATTCATTTTTATATTTTAGATTTAAGAGAATATATTATTTGTAATTGTAGCCATAATACAAAAAGTAAGATAGGTTTATTTTGAATTCGTTTAACTTGGTTTGAATCGATTGATTCATCATCAACCAAACAACAGAAGCGTCCATGTATTAGAATCCAAAACAAATTCCCTACCTTCTTCACTCTTTAATGCTATGGATACGACTAAAAGTTTTTAGGGTTTCAATTCTATATTTAATCGTCAAAGTGAATGAATATATAAACATATTTCGTAAAATAACAGAATTCTATATATAATAATAGAATCTATTAATCTCGATTTACAAACTTTTGCGGTTCTCAGTTGTTCATGTACATACAGAAAAAGCATCGTAAACATTGAAGTATTATTACTTTAAAAAAATACTAGTAATAATTTTGTGCTTGTTTGGATACATTCAAATTATTTCTTTATTTCAGCATATTGATTTGAGAGATTGTTTTAGTGGTCTCTACCTAGAAACGATAATTACGTAAGCCATTATCAAAATCGAAAACCGACAAACGTAACGATCCCGTCGGTCGAATCAGACATTCTTCTTCCACACCAAAAGGTGATACTTAATAAATGAGGCGTTTTTACTTTGTGCTAGCCCAGACCGACGAAGGTCTCTGTTCAAGTCGACGGTGGTGGTCCTTCAGGACGTTTTCGTGTCTTTTCACAGCTCCACCTTCGTCATCAACGCATTCTACTTTTATATTATTGTTACCTTTACGAACAAATAACGATATTTTAAGATGATGACAGGCTAAGCGATGCTTCTAGTCGCCTGATATGCTGATTAGGTCTATTAAAATAATTGACCTCATAACAAATTATAATCGGGCGACATTATTGTACGGGATTGGTTGATTGAACAACAAGGATGGAGAAAGGCATTTCTGGTTTTTATCACCTTGTGTAAAAATTACTGAAACAATATTATTATATATTTATATAAACATTTTCTCAATAGTTTTGTCTATTCAAATTTTAACTGAAAATTGGGATTCTTGGCAATAACACGCTTCAAAATGGAAAAATTTTATTTTTAGTAGACGTTTCGCTAAAAAATGTACTTCATCGATATTACGATTACTAGTTTTCATCAAAATGCAAATTGAAATTTTAATGAAAACTATTCATTGAAGTTTTCATAAAGCGTCAATTTGCAGCAAAATGTAAACTGAGAATGAAGTTTCTACATTCATTTTTTGGAAAATAATATTTTTTGAACATCGGTGCAACTTTTTTTACTCTTCTTGAACTGTTCTTGGGGTTGTTATGTTGACTTTTGACTTCACACTACCCCACAAAAAAAAAATAAAGCGCTAAATCATAATAAGAAAAATTTTACTACAATTTCTTTAAAAAAAAATTTAAAAATAATTAATAAAATAAAGGAATATATTTATGAAAAATGTCAATTACTGTGTATCCTCTTCAGAAACAAGATTTTAAAGAGATGTACCTACATACAATTTGGTGCTTAGGGACTAAATAGTATTATTATTATTTATTTAAATAAAGGCAGAGGACAGATCCTATAGTTGCCACGTAGTAACAAAAATATTACTGATCTCACCTATTTAAAAATGACGAAATGCAAAACTGAGTAATAATGATAATACTCAAGAAAAAACTAGAAGACTGCATTACAAAAAGAACAGAAATTATATACTAATTCCAATGGAAAAGCATTTTTTTTCTTCAACTAAACAGTTGAATCAAAAACCCTTTGCTCAGTTCCACAAAAATTTATATCAATTGCTCGGGAATTGTTTCTTGGCGGTTCCTCATTTTTTAAACCTTTTGAAAATAGGATAACACCCCGAAACAATATTCAAGCAATTATATAATATAACATGATTTTGTAAAACTCAGCCAAGTGTTTTTTATTCAATATATCAATCAATGTTTCACCAAGAGATCAACGAACATTCAATCAACTTTATTAACTAAAGATTTGTTCAAATAAATTATCATCGACTTTTCATATAGGTAACATTCATCAATTTCAGATCTTAGAATGCAAAAATCAATAATGCCACTTCTTCAATGACCTGATAAAATAATTTATTATCAACCTTAGACTGATTTATGAGGACCAAAACGAAAAAAACGTAAAAATGTTAAATTTGTTGACGCAATAACACGAATATTATATGTTTCAACAAATGAGACAAAACTGGGCACATTTCTGGACCCTAAATTCTCAGGTGATTTAACAAATTGGCAAGATTATTGATGGCCAGCTGCCCGCTAAGCCGAGGGGTGACCGTAGGTCATCTGGGGTAGCTATTTTGTTCGCATCATAAGTCACTAAACTACAAGGTCCTTTGACCGACTCCTCCGGCCTTCCCATCGCACATAGTGATCTTTTAGAATGCCGCTCGGTAATTATATACGGTCAATGACAATATTGACATAATAATTGTCTCCCGGTTGTTGGAAAGACAGGATAATTTGGTGACAGAAGAAAACGCCCCTACTGGGGGAATTAGATTCAATTTCGCTTCTTTATGCCAAAAGTAGAGGCCACCGAAGTGGTAAATATGGAATAGGGTAGATATTTGATTTTATAACAGGAATTCTGAGCGAATTCAAAATTATTTAATTTCTTCTTTCAACAGTAATTATTATACATATAATTATATCTATAAGACATTAATTTTTAGTGAAATAATTTATATCGATATTTTTGAACATTTCATGAAAACTTTGTAGTGGTATTTATTATAGCATCTTTTTTTTTATTCAGTGGATCTACACTTTAACGCTTGTGATCAATTACCCATCAATTTTCATCGTTGAACTAGCTAAATCATAGACAAACACATACACCGATGCCTTTACCGGGGCACGAATCCGAATCCTACCGACCATAGAGGGTGTTTTACCGACTAAGCCACGGGACCTTTAATTTTTATAGGTTCATGGGGAACGACCATATTGAACAACTGAAACGAAAACTTTCCGGTACTCTATATTTGCTTAGACGAATGCGAACTATAACGAGCATTAAAATTTGCATCATACAAGGCCACTTATCAATATAAGTTGATTATACAGATTTTCAGAAAGCTTTTGATAATGTTGCTCATGCGCTCCTACTACAGAAATTACGCAACAAATTTGGATTCTCTGATAGCCTCACCAAACCTTTACATTTTTGCCTGGTTGACCGACGTCAATTCGTATAGCTGGAGGGTATACAATCGTCTGAGTTCATATCTACCTCTGGAATACCTCAAGGGTCTAATCTTGTACCACTGTTATTTATTCTGTTCGTAAATAATCTGATGGATAATATTCACTCTCCACATTTGATGTTCTCAGACGATTTGAAACTATATCATAAAGTTAGATCAAAGGACACCGTGTTCAACTTCAGCTCGCGCTGGACCATGTTGCTAGTTAGTGTGAGGACAATTATTTGAGTTTGAATGTGTCAAAGTGTAATGTTGTCTCTTTCATAAGGAAAAGAGACCGAATTGAGTGTGATTACAGCGTCGGTGGTCAGGTTCTTTCTCGTTCTGGTGAGGTAAGAGATCTTGGTGTAGTCTTCGACCAGAAGCTTTCCTTTGTCCCACACATTATCCAACTTATTTCATCTGCCTCGAAAATATATGGATACGTTATGCGCAATGGCAAATATTTCAATAATTCCTCAACATTCATAGGACTACTTAATACCCTAATCCGTAGCAAGTTGCAGTATGGCAGCACGATCTGGCATCCGATTTACACTTGCCATCTTGAAGCTACTCAGAGAAGGTTCTTGAAATTCTTAGTTTGGAGGGAGGACAAAGTTTATCCACAGAGAGCAGTCAATCATAATGATTTATTGAATCAATTTGGTTTAATCTCATTGCATAGCAGGAGAGAAACTTCATCACTCAAATTTCTGTACAAATTACTGCACAATAATATTGATTGCCCTCCTTTCCTGTCCGCTTTTAAAATTTCATGTTCTAAGGCAAAATTCTCGTAATACAGAATTATTCCACCTAGAGACTCCAAGGACCAACTCCCTAATACAATCCCCCATTTGATTTATGGTGTCTACATTCAATAGAGTTGATAATAATTGTGACATTCACATTGACTTCATAGAAGTTATTATTAGGAGTTATATGAACAAAGGGAATTGACTAAAATGAATTGATTTAGATTGAGTTCTTGGTAATATTTCATTAAATGCTATTATTTAGTTATTAGTTACTATTTTAGTTTTTTAGATTAAATTGAGCTCTTTGTTATATATCTCTTTCATTTCAATTATTCAGTTAGTATTCAACATTATGTTATCATTTTCTGTAATTGGCTATTACACGTGTTGAGAATAAAGAACTTATTATTATAATAATAAGCAAACACTTAAGAGTTAAGAAGAAGTTTTGCTCATCACAAAGAATTACTGCTAGACGTGCCAGGAAATTCTTAATTTAAATGATGTCGATGATACTCTATTCCGGATTCCGGAAGTACTGTTTTAATTCAATAATTTGTACATAGAAAATTGCAACATATGTTACGTCACACTAGGCGGGGAGTGTCAACAATGTGACCAACTGTGTCAGTCTGGGGAGGGGTCAAAAAATCATGAAATTCGTGACGTAAATTATAGATGGTTTCTTATATAATGGATTTCCCACAATTCGTGAGTTATTTAAGAAGTTGTCATATTTTTATTCTATTTAGGCGCTTGATTACATTTTGGAGCTTCTTACGTATGGTTTTTAAAGCCTCCATCATCTCCAACTGTTTTCAATTTAAAAGATAGTGAAAATGATGAATTCAATTGATTCGATAAGGATAACTACTATATTATGTATGGATGTAAACGTGGGACATTTGGTACGTCATTGGCTGGCTATGAATGAAGTGAAAGTGAAATAATACACCCGATACATTTATTGCGGCAATAAAGTGCGTAATATCGTCGCGTACCTGTCACCGACAGAGCCGGCTGAACCCAGCCGAGGCCAACCAGTGTAGTTTTCAGTTTCTGCATATAATCCACGTTCTCTTGCAGAGTTTGTCAATGAAATATGGCATTCATCCACAACTGCCTTACAAATACTGCGGATAGACCACGATTATAAGAAAAACGAGGAAACTGCACGTTTCTTGTAATACTTCATGAATTTTTCAATGCAAGCATATCATATTAGGGTTTCATCGAGGAGATGTTCGAATAGTTTTGAATTTACCTAATGAATTACCAAATATTCGATATATAATTTTGTCCCATTTTGATTTATAACAATAATTCTCGAGAATGGTGAACTATAATTTCATTTTTCTATGTAGAAAATGCCAAGGGTTTCGATGGAGTATACGATGCAGCCTTTCACAGTGCTATCAAGAGTTACCGTTTCACTTTGAACATCACGTAACAGAAACTGATGCTTTTGGTACGTTTGTACGAAAACGACTTTTATTTATTCAATTATATATTTTGTATTATTATTATTATTACGATTGTTCCCCATGAGGAGAGCGACTCAACTTGAATTCGCAATCATTAGGAATTTTGCTTCATCTTTCTTGCCTCCCAAAAACGCTTCATCCTCTCTGAATGCTCTTTTTTCCGTTCATCTGTCCACTTTACTCCAGGTTGACGATTTACTTTTTGCTCAAACTTCACATGTGCGATTTTCTAGCGTCATTCAGTGCGATCTTCGAGATTTTTTATATTGATCTGTTGTAGATCCTTTTGCACCTCTTTTAGCCACTCTGTTCCGCATTTACTACTCATAATTATATCGCGTAGTTTCTTCGGTATTCTGGACTGTTTCATTCTGTAAACATGTGCATAGAACTTTGCTCGTCGTTTTCTGATTTCTTCCGTTATCGTATTTGTCTTTTGATAAAGTTCATTCTGAGGTATTTTCATCCAAATGCCGTTTCTATTGATTGGCCCGCAGTCAAAATCTTTCTGAGAACTTTTCGTTCTTGTTATATTTAGTATATATTATATATTTAATATTTTATTATTATTCATAAAGACATTGAATAGAAGACTGTAACGTTTTCAGTTAGTACCGAAATATCTAAATTTTATTCGCTTATACATTCCATTTTAGCTGTGTAAGAGAGAACTAACTCATTCATCGATTTTCAATTCTATCATATTAATATTTAATTTTTAGGTAAAATGTTCTAATCTTCAATTTCTAGTTGTAACTTAAATTTTATTGTATACTCCTAGTTATCTGTATATGTGTATTTTAATGTTGAATTTCTATAATTGTGTTTGGAACTCGGTGAAGTAGATCAGCAATGGTGAACTGTGCCCATGATTTCAAAAATTAAGACCTCTTATTATTATTATAATATTATGGCTAATTTTACAGGCTGCTACAGTTCTAAGTTAAACAAATTTAAAGAAGTATGAAAAACAAATTAATTCAATAAATAGAAAACCCAAATCAACTATCAATTATTTTTTTCAATAAACCCATTAAAAATTCATTAACTTCATTACGTTAAAAGTTATGAAGTAATTTCTGCCAATTTATATGATAATAAAATATTTCTATATGGATGGACCCTACGAAATTGTTCCACTATAGTTATGAACAAATAACAATGCCAATAAATAAGTAGATAGGCAGTCTATAACGCGTTTAAGACCTATACTCAATAACTACAACTATAGAATCAAGTTCTTATATTGCTTAATGATAGCATTAATAATGAAGAAACGATACTACCTGAGAATAAGGAGCCCTTCAAATCCATGTAATTATTAAAGAAGAAATTTCTTAGTTCATATAAAATTTAACAGCAATTTCTCTCAATAATTTACAACGGGTAGTTCCGTAGCATTAACAAATTGTTCACTAGCATGAACTCTACTGAACTGTTAATTACTGAATAATAAATGTGAATATAGAATCTATATCGCTGGAGTTTTTACGTAGACAAGATGGGCCAAATTATACGGTAACAGTATTCATACTCATTTTATGAATAAATTAGGAAGAACTAATGATTATTTTGAATTATTCGCTTTATTTAACATACAGTGTTTTACAGCACATGTCCTAATTATAAAATAGGAAGGACAACATATACTAAAAACAAAATTGGTAGTACAAAGTTCAGAGGTTTCAATTTTGTACTTTCAAATTTCAAAGTTTTTAAAAGAAAGATTTTGTGATCATGAATCACAACTGATAAAAAGAAATATAATTAGTTATAGGAATAGAAAGAAAAACTTAAATGGTGACCAAACTTATGCATACATATAAGATAAACACAGTTCTACATTTACGTCCACATATTAACACATATACACACATACTTGTACAAGAACGAGTATATGCCTGAATACGAATCCTATACGCCAATACACATAAATGATTGTTCTAGCAGAGATTATGTATATCAAGGAAACTTGCCTTAATATCAGTAACAGAACAGTTGGAAATATCCACCTTAGCTCGCAAAATATTACATTGTGCAATGGAGGAAATTTTTGAACATTCGTTCTAGCTGCTGGAGAGTAGAACGTCAATTCGCTTCTGGACGAAACTCTTGGAACAACAAAGTTAGCTTTTGCAATAATTCCTGACATTTCACTTTACTGTCAATTATTTTATGCAAGAAGATTATTGCATTCTGCAGAAGATCATTGCGATTATGTAGTATATTCGTTGAATCCTTAACATAAGTAGACGACTGAAGACTTTGGCAGGGTGAAACAAGAGAGATCATTCTGAACTATCGCAAAAATTTAAACTTGGTTCTTTCAATTGAAGGCAGAGAAAAAGAAACGTGTGTTGTCATAGAATACCTTCAGAATCAAATTATTCATATTGCCACCTTCAAAAGTAATTCGAAATAAAACCTAAATACTTTATTATCCGAAAAATTTCGTGAAGCACTTGTCATATAATAGAAAGAGACAAAAGGATCTACGTGAGTAGATGTAAGAGCTGAAGAAAATAGCACCGTAAAGGTTCTGTCCTACGTTACGAGAGAGAGAGAGAGAGAGAGAGAGTCTGCATGCCTAACGATCCGAAGATAACTGTTTTTAATTACGTGATGTTTATTATCAATCCACACCTCCAGCAAGATTATCTTCATGTCTTATTGCAGATGTATAAATATCAGTTTCTGTTTTCACAATTTTGAGTTGAAATAGTTTTAATTTGTACTGGGACATAATTCACGACATCTGCACTAAATGATAGGTGTAAACACGTGCGATTATCAATAATAATCCTATAACGAGTCGGAACAAGTTAACGTGGCTAGCTCATAAGTTTCATGAATGGCTATACTACTATTCGAGAGAAAGCCAATACGCCCAGGAATGTCATTGAGCAAATAAATCTGTGAATGCATGCTGAACACTAGCGGGAGGAACAGAAACGCGTAAAAGAAGAGAGATGAGAGGTAGCGCTCATTCCGGCAGTCCATATGAATAGTACATCCAACTACTACTATATTTCCGGTTTTCGAAGCTTTTATACTTCAGACAATGAGCTTGGAAACAAGTAATTTGTATTTGTAGTTTGTAGAATTTCTGTAACGATATCTTCTAACAATCAAGCAAGTTTGCAATATACATATTATAAGACAGGGCACACACCCACACACACACATATATATATATATATATATATATATATATATATATATATATATATATATATATATATATATATATATATATATACATATATATCACAGACATCATCGGTGGACCGCGAAACCCTTTTTGAAATCATGAAAGAATTTGGAATCGATCGAAAGAACCGAAAAATTATAGAACAGACACTTGCAGGTACAACGTCCAAGGTAAAATTTATGGGCGAAATATCAGATCCCTTTGAAATCAAAACCGGTGTGCAGCAGGGGGATGGACTTTCGCCAATTCTTTTCAATATTGTTTTAGAGAAGATCATTAGGGAATGGGAACTTCACGTGAAGGGCATACAAGTGAGTATCAAAAAAGAAAATAGAATAAATGTCAAATGTCTCGCCTTTGCAGACGATATTGCAATCATTACAGACAACAGAACTGAAGCTATTCTCGCCGTAGAAAAACTACATGAAATTGCGCAGAAAACCGGGTTACAAATTTCTTATGATAAAACCAAATACATGGAAAGAAAACCAAAAAATAAATCTTCTCTTATCACAAAACAAGATGAAATTATGCAAGTAGGCTATTTTAAATACCTCGAGGAAGTTATATAGTCCTCAGGATCAAACTAAATGGCTAATAAACAGAGACTTACCAAGCTCCAAAGGGCCTACAAACTAACATGGGCTCACTATAACAAAGAGTGCATTTCGAGAGGCGCCAAATTGAGGCACTATAACACGATTCTTCCAGAAGCAATCTACGCAGCTGAAACAATGGTTATTGGCGGGCATTCAAGAATTAGAGAAACAGAAAAACAAGAACGGAAGATTCTCAGAAAGATTTACGGACCAATTGAAAAGGAAAACGGATGAAAAGACCTCAGAATGAACTTTATCAAAAGACAAATACGATAACGAAATAAATCAGAAAATGACGAGCAAAGTTCTATGCACATGTCTATAGCATGCAACAGTCCAGAACACCAAAGAAAGTACTTCATATAATTATAAAGAGTAAATGCAGAACAGAGTGGCTAAAAGAAAAAAGATTTACAGATCAATATAAAAAATCTCGAAGATCGCACTGAGCGTCGTTATAAAATCGCAAGTGTGAAGTTTGAGCAAAAATAAAATCGCTAACCTGGCATAAAATGGACAGATGAACAGGAGAAAGAGCATTCAGAGAGGATGAAGCGTTTTTGGGAGGCAAAAAGGATGAAGCAAAAGTCTCAAGAATTGCGAATTCAAGTTCAATTGCTGTCCTCATGAGGAACAATCGTAAAGATAAAAATAATATATATATATATATATATATATATATATATATATATATATATATATATATATATATATATATATATATATATATATATATATATATATATATATATATATATATATAGATTTATATATGTGTTTGTATATGATGCTACAATGAGGATTCCACAAGAACCTCTTGGAATCAGAAGTTTGATCTTTGCTTCACCATGGAGGAAACTTCCAACCTTTATGGAACTCGAACCAAGAATTTAAATAAACAAAGAGGTGTAGCGCTCTAGACGAGTTTCGAGGCTGTTAGTTCAATGATCAATGCAACGTAACCAAGTTGAACAATCTTGGAGATGAAGTGAAATAAAAAAATGTGTTTTATCACGGGAGAAATTATAAAATGAAATAATCAAGGAGATATTTTTTCGTTTTATCTCCACGGTTGTACAAGTTAAACTATATTTACTTAAATTCTTCGCTTTCTGATTCCGTGAAAATAAAAGTCGTCTCCATAGCGAAGCAAATGTTCATACGGAAGCTTTCTATTTTTAGAAATTGGGAGATTTTACCCATTATCTTTGTACAAAAAATTTCTAATAATTTTTATCAATTTAACTCTTATGAATTCAATAACTAAGCATATACCGAAAAGCTCTTGGATGAAACAGAGCGAAACCAAAGAGCATCAATTTAACGGACCAAATAAATGCTCGAATGTGAATGTAAACCAGTAAACATCAACTCGCAATCAATCTGATAAAAATTTTCCGGAGGTTTAAAGCCCAAACCCCTACATTTAATTTCAGCAACTCAATCAGTCAGTAATACTGACAGACCAACTCATGTAAACTGTACCACTATAATATTCTAGCATACTTTATTACTTGAAAAAATGTAGAAAATAATTAAAGATAAAACTATTTTTATTTTACGGAAATTCATTTCAAACAGACTGAAATAAATAAATAATGTATTTGAATTATACGGTTTGCAGAAAATAACTTGTGATGATCTACTTTAAATTAAATAATATCCCCATTGTTTCTTATTATTGCTGAAATCTTTGAGGACCAGATTTTTGTCGACAATAATATTGAAAGTTCTTGAATTTGAACACGATTATTTACTCAATAATACTAATTTCGCAAGCTATAGGGAAAAAACAACAGAATTTAGAAGCATAACTCTGCGGATGTGAATTTCAAAAAATAATAATAATTTCAAGAAAACAACAAAATTTTCAGATTCTTTGAAATCCAAATAATCGGAAACTGCTCCACTTTCGAGAGTACTTAAGGAAAATCAGTAAAATACGATTAGCCTTGAAGGCAAAATGACGTATTTTAAACCAGTTCCTTCTGAGGGGTGACCAAAATAGCATTATATCGAAATTTGATCCTTTATTAGGGTAAGTGCACGTCTTCCCGCGATTCAAAACAACGAAAAATTACTTTAAAAAGGATGAGTTTTCGGCATGAAAAGCGGAGGTCTTTCGTAATTTGCCAAATATATAATTTGGTAGGATTTTTCAAAAGTACAAAGATCTTAATTTCGAGTACCAAATACATTATTTTACCTTCGTGATCTATTTGATCTTACAATTCAAAAATTCAATTAATTTAGTGACATTTAGAGCGTCTCAAACTATGGCTTGAAAATTCACACGATATCTTAAATCATGAATTTATATGCCTCAAAACTACATTGTTGCCAGATGTTATTATTTTTCTTGGATGTCATGTCTATAAACTAGTTGGGAAACATGTTCTCGGCCCCATTAGCTCAGTTGGTTAGAGCCTGGTGCTAATAACGCCAAGGTCGCGGGTTCGATCCCCTCATGGACCAAGAAGTTTTTATTCAATTTATTTCTAATTAATTTTTTCGCTTTATATTTTCGCTTATACTCTCTTTTTTTTCTCGTTCAATTTTTCTTATTTATTATTATTTGTGTACAATTTGTAATTTTTTGTGAAATGTAATTTTTTTGTAATTTTTACTCTGTAATTGGATGTATATCTGTTGGGAATAAATGTATTATTATTATGTACCTAAATTAAATATTTGTATTGATAGTAGGTGTTTCATAATCTGAATTTCAACGAATAAATATGAAAAATAGACTCAAATTCAACGCGTGGTTTTGATGTCTGGTGTAACGAATTTTCCGACTTTCTGGTAAAAACGAAATAGTTAAAATTTCAATATTTCTTGAAAAAAATAATAAAAGGGCATGGTCAAATTCCCGTCGACGACCTAAATTGAGAATCTCACAGCCCGTCGTCCGGAAGTGTCCAATTTCAAGCGGCGACTCTGCCGGCGGTATGCATGATTCACGATTTCACTTTTGATAACTAAACTCTCATTTCCTCGGATCGGCTGATGCGAGGAGCCGCGATATACGCAGACCGCATCGGACACCTCTCTCTAAACTATTTTCTCGCATATATGCTAGTTAGGTACCTAAAAAGAAATATAATTGAGGAAATATTAAACTGGACTTCGCTCATATGCTTCCGCTGGTAGATGATGATTTAGGAAGATGTTTGCCTAGTAGACATGACACTTTGCCAAAAATGTGGCGCCTAGGTTACAGCGCCATATTAATTCTTCTGTCATCCTGTCCGACAGCTAGAAGATAATTTTAAAACAATCATTCATGTTCTAGATATGCAACAACTGCAGAAAATTGATCTAGAAATCTTTTGTTTCCTATGAATTTCTTGTCTAATTGTGACTTATGATTCTTGAATATTATTTCGAATCATTTTGACATTAATATATTAGAATATACCTTCTTGCTACACACAATTCAGCAAAACATACAACGTACCTATGGAAGTTATAGGTACTATAAGGTTCTAGTAACAGAAGCGAAAGCATGGGAACCAGGAATACAGTTACCGAAGCGGCAACAGAAATAGACATTGATTGTTCGGGGAAAGGAAAGGTCAGTAACGTCATGTTACTCTCGTAGCATATTTGACAAAACCGCCTCAATTTTGGCACGTTGTACCTACTCTACCGCCGCGCCGCGCCGGTAAAATTACTCTCCAATAATCGTCACAATTTTCACGGACCCCTACAAATAAAAATTTAATTATTCAGTACAACAAATAGGCCGTGTTACTAGAAAGCCACCAAGATCTTTTTCATTCGTTGTGCTAAATTATAAATTATTTGATAATGTCGGTTAATTTCTACATATAATTGTGAAATGAATGGTGTAATAGATACGCTTGCGCAGTGAAATCATAGATTAGATGATGATTATTTGTAGAGTTTGACAGAAAATCAGTTCAAGCAAATGTCAAAATCTCGTATAATGCATAGGGGAACGTTCACAAATTACGTAAGGCCTATTGAGGGTGGGAGGTGAGGTGGACAATCCCTTATGAAACCTGACATGAGGGAAGGGGGATATTCATCATATTTACGTAAGGTTATCGACTATGTTGATATGCTATTTTGCGTGCTGACTTTCTGCGATTTAAAATTGTTTCGTATAACATCTCGAATTCAAAGAACAGTGCATGAAGCTCCGAATAAAACTAGATGCTTTCTAGTATAGACAATACAATATAGATATATACAGAAACTAGTAAGTTACTATCAGTATTCGATCTCACTCGAAACAAAACCAAGAGTCGGCATCACATGAACGCCATATACCCATAGAGTCTGACGCCAAAATCGGTGCGACGTAAAGGGTCTGCAGATACGCATTCTACGAAAATATAGGTAGTCAAATGTACCGAAGGAACTTGTTGTAAACCTTTGAGAATTTACGAGATGTACTTGGTAACGGTTTTTTCCTCCTCCATGTTCTGTGACATACAAGAATGGTTTTTTGCAAGCGCAGACACTAAGTAAAAATGAAGAAGAGCATATATATCTACCGCTGTTCCAAAGGTTATCGCTGAACTTTTCAATCGATTACCAACCATATAAAGAAATGCCGTATGATTATTACTGTCCATCAGTTAGGGATCAAATAGATGAAAACAAGGAGCAACTTCACACATGAAATTATTGGGTCATAAAGTGAAAGAGCCAAAAAAAGGATAATTGATTCCAAATCAATCTTAAAAAAAGGAAAAATAGATCATGTGTGTATTTGAGGATTCAAAATTCGATACACATAATGAGTGGGTAGATACTGATAAAGTAGAAGTAATTTCACATGAAGAGCAGCAACTCGATGGAAAAATAAATGAATCAAATAGTATCCTAGTTGTCAATTCTACGTCAGACTGGTTAACAAACCCTTTTGCGATAGATGCTGATTAGTTATTATCTAGATTGATAATTTTTATTTTTCAAGTTGTATTTTAGATTTTTTTGAATAAACTACATATAATACAAACATATGTTAGTGCTTTACTTTTCATACAACGTCATTACGTTTGAACTTTTTTGTATACTTTATTGTTAGTTCTTGGAGTCTTATTATTTTATGTACAAACGTATGTACTTGTTATGTATGTAGTTTTGATTCAAATGAAACGAAAAGATCGAATGCATTTTGAATGACAAACCACGTTACATATTTAACAAATTTGAAACCGATCCCATTGAATCTGAATGAATTTGTATTAGCATAATTGACATCTTTACGGTTTTTCGCTTGATAGTATATCTCGACGGGAACTATGAAACAAAAAACTTACAGATACTGGAAGGAAAGTAATGCTATAAATATAGTTTTCCGGGATTTTTAGCCGTGGTCCAACTGAATTTTCAATTTCTGACGTTTCACCTACTACTGAGATAGGCATTTTCAGAGAAAAGCTACCGAGCAATAAGAGGCCGGTCTGCGAAATCGCTGATCTCATTAGCGATTAAATAAACTCAACTTAAACTGAATAATTATGGTGTTCTCCAATATTGGTAAATAATATAGCAATAGTAATGAGGTGTTTCCATCCCCTAATGGAAAGACTTTTACATACTTTTATCCCAGATAAGATAAAAGATTCTCAAATAGGAGATAAATACACCTCTGTGGAACCCTTCCAAAATAAGGGGAAGGGTTGTAGACCCGTGGTGTTGGTCTTTATGACGGTATTCGCATTATTTCCAAGCAAATTTTTAACAATCCTCACAGAAGAGATCAGCACTGATTTCTGTAGTTCTCTTTTTTATACAGCTCAGAATGAAGGCAAAATAGAATATAGAATGACTTTAACAATTTCCCAGGGAACGTGAAAATTATGAGGGGATATCAGGATCATAAAAATTGAAAGAAAATATTGTGATGATTAATTGCATTATTCAAAAAAAAAAAGTGTGCGTATTCCATTGATAATGAGAAAACAAATCTGCTAAAGATTTACCACAAATTATAGATAATTACAACATCTTCATCACACACACACGCCAATCATAATTTTGAAGTATCTGTCATTTTAGATCCCACAAATATTTTTCGCGAAAAACATTTATATTTCCTTGTACCAAGATAATAAACATTCTCTAAAACAATTTAAAAGTAAATCATCATTTTGAAAACTACATTTCGAACACCTTTTCGAATAGCTGTAGTAAAAGTGCAATTATATGTAGTTCGAAGTTGATGGTAACTTTCTGATAACTATCACAATTTCGTATAAATTCACGGTCAAATTGTTAATCACCTGTTGATCTCACAATCTATTTTTCAGTACTTCCTAATGAGTTAAACATTGAAATTAAGCCAAGTTGCGTAGTTTCGAGGATAAAAATAAACAAGGAAAAAATTACGTAAGGCATGAACCCCGAGAGTTACTTGCACTTTCGAATAGAAATTATATGTTTCGAATACAATGGAAATTGAATTAACACCAATATAAGAATTTGCGAGCAGTTTATATAATATATGAAGTTAATGCTAACCACTTCATTTCTAATGGTATTTTCATCTACGTCTATGTGCTGTGGAAACTGAATAACTAACTACTTCTAAATGTCCAATCAGATTAAGATCACCTTTTCGTGTGAAACAGAACAAAACGGAACCATATTTGGTGAAACATATTACTGTTACTTATTAATTTTTGGAATAGTTTTCATTACATATTAAGTGAGCAAATATTTAATGCTAGTGTCGGAAGAGAATTGAGAAATTCCAATATCGATAGAATTGCTAATAAAGTGAAAAAGTTTGGTGGATCACTCCCAAAATCACGTAAGCACATAAAAACATGGACACAATATAAACATTTGATTTCTGTATTAACATAATTTTTCCGTAACGTGGTTCCTTGCGAAAATATTCACAATAGATCGAGAATTACCAACTCTGGAGATGAAATGACATTACTGCAAAACTATTCTCATCGTAATATCTATTTCCCTCGACATAAATATGATGAATAGGTCGATTCTCACCTTCGGTAAAATTGAGTTAACTTATTGCATAAAAACATGTGGAATAATTGAAAATACTTGGTAAAATTTCACCAAGTGTTGATAAAGTCGAATCAAATTATTTAAAAACATTTTCCTTAAATTCAAACACTTGAATTTATGATTTACACTTTATTAACTTCATAGCATGACGCGTTTCGTCGTTACAAACGACTTCTTCAGATGCTTACAGAATAATTCTGTAAGCATCTTACATTATTCTGTAAGCATCTGAGGAAGTCGTTTGTAACGACGAAACGCGTCATGCTATGTAGTTAATAAAGTGTAAATCATAAATTCAAGTGCTTGAATTTAAGTTTATATTCAAGTAAACGCCAACACTATCAATTATTTAAAACATTCTCCGTTTTCTACAAGGAAAAGAAAAAGAGTAGTTTTCTGCCCTTATTAATTTTTTTGTAATTTAACTTAGTATTTAACTAATGAGCATAACCAATTAATTTTAAATACATTGTTCATATATTCAAAAACTAATTAAGCAGCTTCAACATAACTTGGTAGAGCCATCTAGTCATGAAATCCTGCATTAATATATTTGAACGTAGATCCATAAAAAGATACCTAAAGAATAATTTTTGAGTTTTGAGTTTGAATTATTTCTGCTTTGCTATTGTTGTCTTTCCTTGAGAAAAGCACAAGAAGTTTTCTCATGAAACATTTAACACACACATTTTTTTTTTGCGAAGTCAAGCAATAACCAAATACACAAAATGAAATGAACATATTGTGTGATACTAGAAATTGTGGATTTAATATCATACATACCACTGTGTTTTTAGTACTTTTTTAGCTATTTAGTTTATTCCAACAACTTCAACTTTTTTTATTATTAGATTACAAGGTCTTAAATTAAAAATGCGTACTTCACTGATTAGATTTTTCATATATTCGAAGATAGCCGTTTTAGTTTTACGTAAACAGATTTATTACAATTATAAATTCTTTCCCTCGCTCCCTTGTCATCAAGAATAAGCAAAGAGAATAAAAAGAAAGAGAAAATAAGTAAAACAAGAAGCAAAGTCCTTACGCCTTTCCATGCTTAAGTAAATATTGGAATGTACATTTTTTAAATGTATTCTGTTTTTTGTAATGGTTCATGAGCTGCAGTTATAACTCTAGAAACGAGAAAATGGGTCCAGGAATCATGGCACGATGCCATCAGAAAGAAACAGAGCAAAAACTCCCCCGACTCCCTACAACTCCCTAATAGTGCACAGCCGTAGATGTCCCCTGAACTGAAGAGTTAAGTGGTGTATGTACTTCATATTAAGCGACGAATATTATTGGTTACCAGTTATTTACACAACCTTAATATTGTGTAATAATCAAAAAAATGAGCGAATGTGTTGTTATGCACCTAACTCCTTCCGTTCTTCTGGAATCCACGTTGTACGAATAACCACACGACCCAAAATTAAAAGCATACCTATCCGGTTTGATTCTGAGACAGCAGAAAAAATTCAACACCGCCCGATTCACAATCGTGTAGAATTATCACGACAATAATTTTCGAAACACCTGTACACAGACAACGCTACGTAACATAGTTAACGTAACAACGTAATTGGTGTAGACCCTCGCGACTTTTTTCAAAAAATGTAATAGCCTACGCTCCCTCTTTCCTCGGTCGGTCGGCGACAGCGAGAAGTGGTGGTCGAACTCCAGGTAAATCACATATATACTTATTTGTGTATAAAGGGGCATGCTTCCTCATCCATCGCTACCAGTACGCATTTAAATGCCCTCCTGATAGTGGAGTGGTCACGGTGAAGGCGATAATATATCATACGTCATTTCCCTTTCCGGCGGCGATCGTCCTGCCAGATGCTGTCTGGTGAACTGTGTTAATTCTTGGTCTTGATTACATGCTTTCTTTTGCAATAATGGTACTCCGGCATTGAGTTATGAAAGCGAACGAGACTTCTATTATGAATAAATAAGTCGATTAACAATATTGATATTCGACCACATGGCAAAAAATTAATTTCAGTATGTAGTTTGAAGAACTTAAAATACCAATGACGGACTGTTAGATTAGTAGCGAATGTATAAACAAGTGATGTAAAATCGATTTCTATTTCTAATGAATCGCTCGAATTTAAATAGATTTTTCTGATGTTTTTTTTCAGTCGACTGTGAATATCTATCAGCAAAATAGTTATGTACAATTATTTACTTTAATTTGTTGGATTCAGAGTTCATGTCAATCGTTTAGCATATATACATGAATTAGGTTTAGAGTTGAATGAATCAAAATCTATTTGCAAGTATTACGTCGTTCTTTAAATATATTCCGCATAAAAAACTGAAGATTTTATTTAAAATCACAAAACCGTCAATTATTTTAATAGGCACATCATTCTAAAATACAACATGATTGGTGATTGTAACCAATAACTTGTTATAAATTTCGGAGATGAAATGGTATAAATTATTGAAATATATATTAGAAAGAATCTAAAAATTTGACAAATCAGTTGAGTAATAAATACTTTGAAAATTTTCAGATTTTTCAACGTGAAAATGATATAAATTATACTTCATCCCTTCTTTTGACAAGATCAGAAATTATGGATTTTCGAAAACCTTGAGGTGACTTCATACTGAAAATGAGAAGTATGTAGCAGAGATTTGCCAGAAAGTGAAATAAATCACTAAGACCTGAATTTGATATATTGTCTGATTATAATAAATCACAGTTAATGTTCGATGATTAAATGAACACTGCTATAAACCATCATTATTGCTTCATTTATATTCAATATTTCAATTAAGTATTTATTAAAAGATAGAAACCGCCTTATATATCCTTTAACTGTATCGCCCAGTTTTTCTATGCAATTTCCGTCTAATTCCGATAAAGATTGTTGTATTTTGCTTCACAGTTATTTTATGATCAATTATTCCAATATTTTCATTGAATTCAAAACAGTTACTCGCTGAAGTAGTACGGCGTGCAATAGTCTAAGTGTGTGTACGAGTATTTCCGCTATTCGGCTAATACCAGCTATGAGCTAAGAAGAAATGCAATGTTTGTTTGTAAGAGATGAGCAAAATGAATTGTGCAATGAAAAAATGAAAATGAAATCGCACTTCACAAGAAAAAACAAATTATTGAATATGTTTTTAGAAAATCGATTTAGTTTCGCAATTTTTAGTTATAAGTTACTTTGTGTTTTTTGTTTCAGTTTATTATTTCATTGTTTTCGTATTTCGAATAAAAAATGTCTAAACAATGTAAGTCCGACAGTCTATTGAAGAAACACAATCTTTCATCATCATCTATATTACATTATTATTGGAGCGTCGGAAAAAGAAATATACTTGATAGGGGCAGATTTGAGTCAATTTAAAATATATTCATACAACAATTAAATAGTTATGGCCAAAAATAATTTCTTCTCAGATATGAAATCCTGCAAAGGCCTTATTAGTTATAGGATGATTTTCGTAAGCAATACACCACCATGTTACCCCCACCCTTACCTTCCAGCGGATGGTAAGTACCATCTTTACCGATGGTTTTTACAGATGCAAAGTACCGGTTTCAGTCAAAAAACAAACCTTGAGTATACAGAAACCTTTTCTCGGCCAATGTTTATGCTGGTTGCAAGCACCTTTTTTTCGTATATTTTTGCTGGTATATGCTTCTTAGGATTGACAATTCATGTCATTTTCATCCATATGCAGATACTTTCATTTTATTTCGTAACATACGATTAATAATAATTTTTCAGAAAGTTGAACAACAAAGGAATTTTTAGTAGAGTTCACATACGTTTTGCATACTAATTATCCATTTTGAAATCAGTGAATGCACCACAACAAGAAGAGAAGGAAGTTTTAGAATATGTTGCACCAAATTACTAGGAGGAATTATTTATCCATGTTTCACTCGTATAAATAAAATTTTTCTTGACTCTACAGTTTTAGATTGCAAAAGCTATAACATTTCATGATGTTCCCAGTTAAGTTATGAATGATAACGAAAATACGAACATCGTTGACCTTATTTCTCGAAAAATTAAAGTTAACTATATGTTTAAATATTTAGTTTAGAAGTTCAGTAGCCGAACGGTATAATCATCCTATCTTTCTGAATAATTTTCAAAAATCAATCAAAACTACATACAAAAAACTGTTTTATGTTTTCATTCGGCGTTGCCTCATCAATTTTGAAAAAACAATATAATTTTTTGAGTAATAAACATTAAATAAAAACATAAGTACATGGCGACATAGTGAAAGTCATTCATCGACAGTACATTTACATTTATTGTATTCTTGCAGATATTAAAAATCGTACATCCTTCGAAAGACAAAATACTTGAGAAAAGATAATTGAAAATATTTTCAAGAATAAAGGCGGAAAAAGAACATTTCACATCCATTGGAGAAGAAGTTCTCCACATATATAATTAAAATGTTTTGGTCATCTCGATGTGACATTCTATTTTGCGTGTAAGGGTGTAATATTTTAGAATTGGGTTATCCCGAAATTTTTATCGCTTCACTAATAATTAATAACAGGCGATAAAAACGTCCAGGGAATGTGCGACAGAGATCGATATCGGTGTTAATTGGAACTAAAGTAGCCTATTAAAATGCGCCATCACTAAACACCGGAGCGAGATTATTGGGGCCCCTGTCTAAAGGCAGGGAGGTAGCAGAACATTTCGCGCCGTATATAGAAGTTTCGGGAGGTGGTTGAGGTCATCTGGAAAATCTGTCTTTTGACGTTGAAACACTCCTTTCTCTCTTGTAAAAATGAGAATATCAAATGGATTTCACAAGTCTTTGGTACTAAAATATATATCATTTAACAAAAGGATCATTCTAACCATATGCTGTAATACAATAAAGTATTTTGAAATATTTATTCCAGATAAATATAGATACATATATAAACAGACAATTACGTAAAACAAATCAGCAAGTAGGTATAATATATCGAAATGAACAGAATATAAGCCGTTTTCAATTTGTCGTTCAATACGTGTTTGTCAGATAAATATATATACATATATAAACAGACAATTACGTAAAACAAATCAGCAAGTAGGTATAATATATCGCTTTTGTGTTTGTCAGATCGAAAATATATTTGTTTCGAATGAATAGTTCTATTATTTGAAATATAGTATACATTTTGAAAATGCGACATTTTCTTCTACAGGTATAGCTTTCAACATACAATTCGCAATGATCAGTCAAGAATGCAAATGAACGAATAGTTTGAATTTTTTTCAATCTGTTACTGTTCAATTATGATGGAGTTTCCGAGAAACTGCAAGAAATTTCGTGGTATTATAAAGTATGAATGACCAGAATTTTTGGAAAATAGAATACAATGCGACTTCAATTTTAATGGACTTATAAAAACTAGTGATTCTCAACCACTGTGGTGTGAGATTCTTGAATTGTGCCGCCAAATTTTTGGGGATGCATACTTACAATTAAATAGCGGATGAGATTTTCGGAGAACGTATGTATTTTGCTCCCTGGGCATGCATCGAGAAGAAATATACAAAGCAGAACTTAAAAATAAAGCTTGTCTACATTTTGTATTTACCAAATTGTTAGCGTGCCACCAAGTTTAATATCTTGATATATATTATGATGATGATGACGATTATTACGATATTATCTTGATATATATCATTTTAATGTTTAAATATCTGATATGAACTGATGATTGAAGAGCAAGTAACAAGTTTTCAGTTAAAATGAGAATGTATTAATATAGCTTTTCACACTATTCAATACGAAAAAATTAATCAGAATGTTTGATCTACGCAGGGAAACGAGAAGATAAATTTTCATCTTGAAAAAAACGGATTTTAAAGATATCCGTTTTGTTCATTCGTTGTTTCTAATTCGATTTTGAGCTTTAAAAATACTTACTGAAGAATCTTTCATTACAATATGAATTATTATACCTGTATATTTTGTGGTTCCAGAATAAAATGATCCATTTTAAAAAATTCAATAATAAAATTTTCAAGTTCAATTAACTCCTAATTTTTTAAAAAGTAAAGTATAGTACAAAATAAGTGGCTTAGGTAATTACACAAACATTTTTCTAGAAGTTTTGTTTCAGTGCAGATTCGAATTTTCAATAATACAATGCACAACTTCATTTCTACTGGACAATTTTGAGAAAATTATATTGACTATAAGTATCATGAATATAAATCAAAATAAGAATTATTCATTATTCTTACCAATTCAATGCACCAAAAATATCATCATTAACAACGTAGAATGTTTTTCAACAAACTTTAATGGATATATTCTTCTCATTTTTATACCGAACGACACTAACTTTTTTAAAATTCATCGAAGTACGCTTACTTTAATAATTCGTGATTTCTTGCACTTCAGCAATTGAAATTGAAAAAATAACCTAAAGAATGCCTCAACTTGAAATTTACTATTTTCCAGTTGCAGTTTTATCCATAAATTTCCAACCATAGAAAATATGAAAGAAGAACAAATTTATTATGTGCGCGAAAAAGTTTTTGTTGCTAATGAGTCGGAAAGTTATTTGAGGTCGAAGATTTGTGATGAAATTCAATTCACACACTCAATACTTGCAACAATTTTGAAAATCTCAAAAGTTATGTATATTTTGTCCACTACAATATTCTTTGGGAATACATTACCTTCATCATGTGGATAAAACCTGTATTGTACACCAAAGAAATATTGTAATGGACGACATATTGGAATATATTGGACACCATTTTGAAATTTTTAAAATTGTTCAAGTGTCAAGGGTATAAGTCGAAAGCTTGCCTATACATTTCCACCCATTCCATACGACCTGTTCGACGATATATTTCACAGGTGTCTCGAAGCACCCGCGCATTCGGCAGTACGGACCTGTTACAATACTTGGAAATAGATCCTGATAAGATCCGTTTCTGTGTCATCTTTTACATTCTTTCACGTTCTGCCAGTACTTTTATTGGTTATTCGGCAACTGGGGAACACACACAAATAATTCAACATTGTGAGAACATTGAATTCTCCTTGAATTTCGTCAACTTCTGGTTAATAGCTGCAACCAATCTCAAGGTAGGTGAATTCGATTCATCTAGTCACGAACTGTCTTCAATACAGGAGGGATATTATTATGTCTCTAGGCTTTTGGAAACGGAGGTGAGAATTTGCCACTATTGAGGTAAATAGGGGTACAAAAAAGAACATAACGGCGACACAGTTATATTTATATTTGGGCTATTCATGTTTCAATAGATTTATTGTTCCACATTTTGAGAACTGTCGTAAATATTTCTTTCAAAATTTGGCCAGTGGAGATGAGATAGAATACGAATATTACTTACTAGCAACTGAATTTTCACTTTTTATATTTAGTCAATTTGTTCCGAACAAAAATCGACTTCCAAAATATCATCGCGTAACTTTTCGACGAGGGTTTTGTGTGAGTTTTTGTTACATTTTAGAATAACAATATTTTCAAGTAGTTTGTTTAAATTTACTTCAACAGTTAAACAAGGGAACATTTATTCCACGAAATAATTCAGTAAGGAGAGACCGGATTGTACCACTATCGGACCACTGTAAAAAGCCTGAAATATTAACGAAAAAAAATTAGAAGAATCTTCATATAATCTTCAAATAGATTAGATTCTTCAGTTTTCTCGATCGTGAAATCACACACAATAATCAATTCATCGACAGTAGGTACATTTACAATTATTTAACATTTTGTAGGCATTAAGGATCATACATCCTTCAAATGATCCAGAATATTTTCAAGTATAGAGGAGGAAAAAGACCAATCCACATCCATTGGAGAAGAAGTTTACTAACGTTCTCCGGGTGATAGACCAGCACGTTTTGTGTGGCAAAAGTTGAACTGCTCCTTTTGAAGCAGGAACTATAAAATTTCTCTCAACGGTTCAAAGCCTGGTTTTTGCTCAAAAATTTGCTATGTAGGTTAAGGATCTCAGCCTAGTATTTGATCAAAAATTCTCATTTATACTTCATATCAACCAATTAATTTTATCATGTAGCAAAGTTCATGGTTTCATCGCTCGCAATGCAAGAATGTTCTCGAATTCCTCAACAGTGGTCCATTTATTTGATGCCCTAGTGTATGTAGTGAAGCAAATTCGAGTATGGCTGTCTTGCTTGGCGACCAATACATAATTGTCAATAAACCGACTGGAGGCACTGCAGAGGAGGTTGTTGAAATTACTCTAGAATTCTAGAATTTATAGAAGATGGTTTATATCCACCTGGGGTTTTGATCACGCTTGTTTGCTGTCGAGGTTGACACTAGTAGCCTCCACATCAGAAGTTTAAATGCATTGAAATTTGTATCCAATTTGCTCAATGATAATCTCGACTGTCCTGAGCTTCTGGATACACTTAATTTCTTTGTTCCTCAGAGGTGTACTAGAAATTTTCTCTCGCAATCGCCGCTTAGATTTGCATGTTTTATTGCAAACCAGGTATCAAGTTGCTGTGATTTACACTGGGATTCACTTGTTTCCTTCATTAATGTGTATTTAAATATCATTCGTTGAGGTATCCTGATTTCTTTCGGTTTGAGTTCTGAGAGAAATGTCTTCTTGTTCAGTTATTACTCATTGTTTGAAGATTCAGTTGAATAATTGAAAATTTAAATAATGATATTATAACTGAGATTGAATTCTCGCTTAACTCTTGGTGAAACATAATTGAATATTAAAATAAATTAAACTCTTGGCTTAATGTTTCACGATTTATTTAACAATATGTATAGTCAACATGTTTCGAGCGTTAGCTAATTTTCATTTAGTCTTGAAAATTAGCTAACGCTCGAAACATATTGACTATACATATTGTTATAAATCGTGAAACATTAAGCCAAGAGTTTAATTTATTTTTTATTTTAATGATATTATAGATTTCGATTATTATGTTTGATGGTGTTTTTTATTATTATTTTTCAATATTGTATATCTATGTTATTATTGATAATTGTATTCACCAAATTTTGTATTTTATTATTCATTATATATTTTCCTGTAATTGAGTAGTTACTTGTTGGAAATATATGCTTATTATTATTGAAATGTTTTCAAAGTTTTCATCAACGCACATCTCTCTATATGAAGTTCAGTTGAGAAATTGTATACCTACATTAACAGAATTGATTTGTAAAACGGAACATACCGATTTGTATCAAGCTCTAGAACATTCTTTTCTATTGCAGGCAATTGCCAATATTGCGAAAGTGTTCATCAGCACTTTATTAGCAATATTTTAGCTAAAATATTCAATAACTGAACTGGGGTATACTCGTATATACAAATAAATATGTAAGTCTATAATAATTGCATATAATTCGGTCTCTAGTAATCAGTAATCTATAGGTATCAACACTGTTGATAAAGTCATGACCTGTGTTGAATGATTTTCTGGAAAAGAAACGAACTGAGTACATCGAAGAAAGAATTCATTCATTAAAATATTTGATCAAACACTCAACGCGATACCTTCTTCAATATAAACAATGCAGAGATAAATGTATCGATGCATCCAGCTTTATCTATGTAAATAAGCCGCGCACGTGGGTCAATGTAAATATTTCAGAGATTTATTTATTCGCCGTTATACCTTTTGAATCCATTCATGTGAAGTTGATTCAGTGAACAAGTTCCAGTAGATAACAAAATAAATAGTTGGATCTACAAAAAAAGCCCGATCGCCGCGTTCTCTGGGGGATAAGATGATGTAAGCCATCATAAAGCGAAGAAGACTTTCCCGTTTCCGATTTCTAGCGTGACGTATGAGGTTATTCAACTTCTGGAGAATCTTTCAATTGGGGCAATCGGATGTAGGGTACAGAATTTCTGGAAACATGAAAATCGCCGAGATGAATCGATATTAGGGGAATTTGGACATCTCGAGACGTTTCCCCCATGTTTATGTTAGCGAATGGGCACTTCGACGGATTGACGCCATCGAGGATGTATTTTTCCCCTAACAGAGTTGAAGTACACTAAACTCTTGTTTTGCGAGGCCACAAAGTGGATAGCTATAACTCGTACTTTATATTCGGATAAATTTCAGGATAATCTTAGTTGTAAAATCCAAAGGATGACCGATCATTTCTAGTCTACTCGTAAAATGCCAATGAGGAGGATTCAATATAACTTCAGTGTATTCTAAGTCTACGAGAAGATATAAATGATGTAAAAAAAAGATATGCTTACCACCTACGAAAGTCACCCATCATCATATGAAAGTTAGAAGATATACTTTTGTAAATTTAAGAAATTAGAAGCTTAGGATTTGTGAAAAAGATTGCCATTTTGACTAAGGATACTGAATGAAAAAGTATAAATTACTTAATTTAAAGGGAAATATAAAAATTAACGAAATAAATAGATCATTTAAAATGTAAACTATATCGACTATAATTAAATAATACTCGAAACAATTGACTAAATTCCACAGAAAATGTTGATACAATTTGTATCCATACTTTATATTGGGTCACTAAGTAGCTCGAAACTTACGAGTACGACTAAGGAATTGAACAATTTCTGTGGGATTTCGACAAATTTTGAAAATATTTCCCCAAGTGTTGTGGAAGAAGTCAAATGACATCTTACATTTCAAAATAAATAAAGAATATGTAAACAGGTATTATCATGTCCATTACAGAGGCAATTTTTTAAAGAATTCAATGAAAATGATTGAAAAGACATAATTGTAATGACATAAAATTATTACAAAGATAATATATAATTATTACAGAAACACAGAGAAGAAATTTTAAGGCTCAGCTAGTAAGAAATAAAAAAGTATTCAATTCACAAACAATATTAACACCTGAAATAAGAATGATTCGAAGAAATTTAACCAAATTTTCGCACAATGCAAACTGTTAAGCAAATTAAGTACAATTTTATCGAAGTATTACAAACATAAACCCAAAACATATTTTGTCTTACTGATCCCAGATTGAAACGTGAGAATATAATCACTTGATCTATTAACTTCTTACTTCAACTTTGAATTGAACCGAGGGACCGATGCACCAAAGAAAACAACAATTCGCGATCGAATTCTCCGTCGCTTTAAGCGTCAGAACATTAAACCGATCTGTCACATACCCAGCCGAAACATTTCGAAATCCGCGAGAATAAATCAGTCTGCATGCTAAAACGATAAAGATCGAAGATTGATTTTATATCCCCGCTGCAGATGTTTCCCCCGTAAGACGACTTTGATGTGTGCGCTTGCACTCCGGGAATGCCGGACGGAGGCCGGAACGTTCTTCCGGCGTCGCGGCTATTTCGAGCAAGGTCGTAGACGTCTAGACGCTGACGACGTCGTCCGCTCACATCAGACACGTAGCGGATTGATAGCGCTCATCGGGTGAGAGAATCCTGCGGGTCAGGCTGTCCGGCCGGGATATTTTCGCGTTGTGTGATTACCGTCGTCGATTTATTCTAACACAGAAGAAGCAGACGAGTATATGCACCATTCGCCTTTTCAAATATAGCTGACTGCTTTCATTTATGCATTTTTTAAGGCTACGTCATCTGCCGAAGTCAAAAGGATAATGAGGCTGATGAAGACCTCTTTATCAGAAACGAACTACAAGGTAATAATTAATAATAACATATCGGAGCATTTCGTAGTGAAAAGAGGTTTGAGTCAATATTAAGAACCCTGTTTGATATAGTATTAAACGATGCGTTAACAAAAAGTAAAATAAATTGAATGGATTAATAAATTCCCACAAAATACAAGTGATGACATACAAAATACAAGTCAAAGCAGACGAAATCGTAATTCTAACAGAGACAAAACAAAACTCAGAATTGAATATAAAATAAAAGCAAACAAAATGCATGGTGAAAAAATTAGTCACAAGTTTAATTATCTAGGTAATAAAATAAAAAACGATAATGGAAGAGATGAAGGTGAAATGGGGTAAGAATAGCGACATGTGCACAAAGTATATGAGGTCTCTTCTATCCCCAGAAATGTAGAGAAAATAGAAACTATAATAATAATAAAGAATTTTAAAGGCCAAGTTAGCCCCTGGCTTGATCTACAATTTTTTTTCCTTTTTTCGATGTTTCGCTTTCTTCATTCAATTGTTAACATTTAATTATTTTATGTCATTTTCTACATTTTTTTCCATCTTAGTTTTTATCTCCTTACTTTCTTTCCTCCTATATTATAAATCATCAACAATGTAGTTATTCCTTCATCCCGCATCCCCAAAACATGTTCAACACATCAGACGTTGTGCTTCAACTATATTTTCCATATAGAGTTTTTTGTAAAGAATCTCTTAGTTTGGTCGACTTTTCCATACCCCTTCCTCTGTTTTTCCTCCGAATATTTCTCTCAAAAACTTTCTCTTCCAGATGTCTAGTTCTTGTTGGTATTCTCATAGAAACGACTATACAAATCAATGATAACTTACGTTTTTGAAACGTGGAAAATAATTTGTTGAATGTTGCTTGACCAAGACACGTTAACAATTCCATTTATCATCTGACCATTTAACTTTCACGTAGATAATTCTGTATGCATAAATTTCGAATACTTATATTACCCGAATCGAATACTTGTAATACCCATATTACCAGGCAATGATGATACCTGAGTTTGATTAAAATTAGATATAACACAAGACCGAACTCCAGAAGGAACGAGTTAAAAGGCTCAGTTTCATTCCGTACATATGTGAAGTTTATTCACATTTCCAGCAGACTAGCTGGAAGGTATGTGGATGAGCTTGTTTACCATAGGAATTAATTCTTTAAAAGATAAAGATTGCATGAATACTTCCTTGTCTGAACGCATCTATTAAGAAACTGCATTCACATAAACTCAGTGATATTGTATGAGCCTCCCAATCGTCTATTATGTTACTCTTCAGATAATTTCTCATGAAGTAGAAATATATTTCGTACTTCTTCGAAAACAAGACAAAGTGCCGAGGTCACCATTGGAATATTCGCGACTATCGTTCCCTTCAAAATAAATCGAAACATCGAGTTGTCATCGCTTTTTGTTTATAATTTGACGGTTACTGGTTAATAATAATTTATATTATTAGTCATAATTACCGGATTCCATGTAATCAGAATTCACACGGAACGTTTTCACTCATACAATCTCTGTATTGGTCAGGTATCGATATTGATTCAAATGTATCGATACCAAACGTACTCGGTATCGGAAAGATAGTATCGGGTGAAAATTTATATTTACTACTATTCTTCATTTCTGCATCCAATGTATTCAAGGAAAATCGTCAAATTACATATCGGTATGGATACAAATACTTCTGATCGATACCGACAGTTCCAAAGTGTCGATAAGAAAAGTAATCGGTATCGGAAAGATATTATCGAATACTTATATTTATTCGTATCGTTTTATATCTAAATGGTACTGATGTAGAAACGTTTGTTTCACTGACAATTCACCCTAAAAACACATAATTTTCTATTTTACAGAAGCATAATGAAAAATTATGTCTTATTCCATGTTAATTACAACGACTAAAACTCCTGTCGAAGTAACATGTTCAGTAGGTATTTTTCCGCCTCGAAGATAAAATGAAAACACTCGAATTCCTTCCGCGAGATTAATATTGTCGGTTCCAGTTCTGAAAACGTTACTTAACATGTAACAAAGAGGTTAAATTATCACAATGGAATAATTGAATCATGAGAATACGTTATGTCGTCATTAAAACCTGAAAGTAAATAAGTAATTAGAGAGGCGAGCAATGAACGAATGAGGAACCATTTAGATATAAAAAATTTCTTGAAATTTCAGAAAGAAACTGATATGAAGATTGACGAAAAAAAATATAAACGGCTAGTCTAACAAAAATTTAATAAAGAACTTATTTTTAGAAATGATCAAAATGAGAACCTAATGAGTATATAGCCTTGAGTCATTAATTATAGCGATATTGAAAAAAGTATACAAGAAAAGATTAAATATAATTCAGATCATGAGTGATAAGACAACTTCGTTAGCAACTTTCCAAGAATATGAAAAACCAATATATCCACATTACTAAAACAATGTTACTACAATAGATGTTTGAATTTTGTTATGAAAGTTATTACGTATCTAAAAATCTGTCATTGTTGGGTAGAACTCAGCGGTTCTCAAACGTGGTTGGCTATGAAACTTTCCAGGAATCGGAAAATTTTGGTGGATACCTGAATTACAAACAAGATGAGATACAAACATTTTTTACTTGCATTCCTAATTAATGACCAAATTATTTAGGGAGGCTGTTTTATCTGATAATTAGTAATATTATCGCGAAGCCCTTATAGAGATTTGAGAGTCCCTAGGGCAAACGGCGCACATTGTCAGTATGTTGCTTGAAGAATATGTTTACAGCAGAGAGATCTGGGTACGAATCTGGGATTTCATACTTCTGTAGGCCCCTAAGATTTCGAATATATATGATTTAATTATATAATTATTACGTATTTTATCATACAAATTGCTGTTCAACGAAGTCCTTTGACATCTTGAAAATCATAAACGAATTCTTCAACGACAATAACTCATTTTCTAAATAAAGCAGAATGTATTTCTCAACCACCAAAGTACGTATTCGAAAATAACATTCATATTTCATGAACAATATTCTGAAAAATATTTCAAATTATTGTTCACAACCATCACAAGTATTCAGATACAGTTATTCTTAAGAAAATAAGTTTACATGAATGTTTTTATTCGGAATTGAACTAATGAATAATGGCTGACATATTTCGATAAATGCCAGTGAAAGTATGGTAAACGAAAGTGCGAAGTAGGAAAATAAGACGACAATTAGAGTTCAATTCCTCGACATTTGACGTAGCTCGGCGACGACAGAAGTACGAACGGATTTAACCCAGTTATAACGATCCAGACGCTAAAAACGTTGTGAAATGGAGTTAAAAATAAGTTTAGTGAATGACTACAGAATTGAATGGGATTTTAGGTGACAAATATGACTGGAAAGAACATCCGGTTTATAATTCGTTTTTGTACAGACAATTGAACACTCGAAGCGCACAGTATCGTCATTATCAGATAATTCAGCACAATTTTGCTAGTTCATGCTGTAGTTTACCCTTAAAAAATTCATAATTGTACTACTTAATTTAATGTAAATTAAAGTTTCAATGTCAATAGCAAAATATTGCTAGAATTGAGTTTATATGTGGCAATCCTTGAATTAATGAAACCAGTTAATTTAATATATTAAGTTAGTTTATTGCCTGTTTAAGATAGTTTATATTTAAAGTTTTTAGCAATAACAGGCCATTTTCTGTTTCAAACTTTATTTTCGTTGACGTTTCGTTATATATCACAACTTTGTCAAAACTAATGAACTAGTATTTTTTTTTTCATTAGTTTTGATGAAGATGTGATGATATACAACGAAACGTCAACGTAAATAAAGTTTTTAACATTGAAAATAGCCTGTTATTGCTAAAAATATTCAAAATATATACAATAACAATATATATTTTTTCTTTAAAGTTCTCTTTCGGTTTATAAACCAATTAAAATTAGATAATTATCAATAATCAATCTATAATCAGAATTATTTCTAGTTGATGTTATATATATATATATATATATATATATATATATATATATATATATATATATATATATATATATATATATATATATATAGTTGGTTTTATATGAAGGTCGTGTATAGGTTACAATTCCAATGAGGGATTTCGACCATTAAGTACAGCATCAATTTACTACTCTGTATTCATAGACAAGGTCTCGAAAACATGCATTTCTTCATCAGGACAGAGAATGTGAGGTTATATACATAAAAACATGAATCACTGAAGCTTAATGTTACTTCGGTAATTTTACTTATGTAACAAATGAGTTTAAACAAGAAAGAAGCCACAAATAAACAAACTGAGCTGTGCCAAACCATCCAACTCCAAATGAACATTTTTTCGTAATTCTTTCACATATATAAGTTACTTTGCACTATGAATGTCAAATTTTCAATTTTTGACATTTCGACAAAAATTGACATTGATTGTGGAAAGTCACTTATATATGTGGAAGAATTACGAAAAACTATTTGGAGTAAAAGACTTTGGCACAGGTCAATTTTCCATTTCGGGTTCTTTTATGTTCAAAGTCAAATGTTACATAATTGAAATTACCGAAGTAACATTATCCTTCAGTTTATTTTACGTATATAAGTCATTGCGTACTTTCATGTTTAGTTTACGTATATAATCTCACATTCGTTGTCCTGATGAAGAAATACATTCTTACGAGACCTTGTCTATGAATACAGAGTAGTAAATTAAGGCTGTATTCAATATATAAGGAACTGTATATTAATAATAACATCAACTATTTGCTTCAGATATTTTCTACTTAATTTGTTAATTGTTTCGATTAGGGTTTCATTGAATTACGCCCATTCGAAAATTAAAAATTGAACAATTCAAAAATAATGAATCGGATGAATATAGGGTGAAAACCTATAAAAAATTATCAAATTCGTTCATGGAATCAATAAATAATCACTAGCGAGCCATAGAATACCACTTGGAAAGACAACATAACATATTGAAGGGATATGTCTTATTTGAACTTCTTATAACTATACTGATATATTTTTAATATATCTAAATTATTTCAAGTAGAATAATAAACACTTGCCACTTCACAAAAAAATATTGTTTTTTGACAACTATTGTTTCGAGGTGTTACCCAATTTTCAAAAAATGGAAATGATCTGTTCATCATTTGAACTGGCGATAAATCAGTTTGAATCTTGAAAAAGGGAAACCTCCAGAACAATTGTCTAAAAACGATATAATCATAATAAGAGATCAACTTTGATTCAATTGACTTTATTTTATTCATTGCTTTTCACTGTTCATTTTTAATGAAATGTGAACTGATAATCCTCAAACCAAAATATATATTGTTGCATAATGAGATTTATGTTCAGTTTGGTCAATTTTACAAAAAAAAACTTGTTAAGAGTCTTTAAAACACGATAGAGAACCACAAATATCTACTACGGAACGCGAAAAGAACAACCGTGCATTTAAAGCACTTCCGTTGAGAAATGAGCAAGTTAATTCAAATAACATTAAAAATTAAATCTGTATTAAATAATCTGACCGATAAAATCTCGCGTAGTGTACACGATAAATCTTGTCCCTATTCCCATTATATGCAACCAACAGATTAATGGTAGTAAACGCGAAACAAGAAAGAAATTAATTTAATTGTATTACTAGAAGTAACTGTAACTATCCTTTTTAATTTGCATGGATGTTGATCCAGATAGTAGAAAACGAGCAACGTGATTTTCAAGAGAACGGCGGCGATATACCGAAGTGGCATTATTTTCAGTATTTTATTCATTCATTAAATGTAAAATCACGTCATTCATCAATGAAATTTGTAATCGTCCCGGAATTGCTCTTTACTGCATTTTAATCAAGGGCACAATCGCTATTTATCTAGTAAACAATTGAATTAACAAAAGAACTATTTGTCTATTATTTACATTCAATTCATTCCTATAATTAGGTTGTTATATTGGCAAATCAATTGATTTTACTTGATTGGTAGGTTTCTATTTGTTGATTATCATAGTATTTAAATATATATAAATTCAATTCTATAGTTATGAACAAGTCCACATTCAGCAGACGGCTCCGCCTATACAATGACTTGCCAACAAATTGAAATATTGTGATTATAGAAAATTCAAAAGATTGTTAGTAACATATATTTTTACGAAATGTTTTGATTGAGATTGAGTATTGGGTGGGTGTAATAATTGATTGTTATCAATAGCTTATAGCTAAATAAAGTGTTATTATTATTATTATTATTATTGAAAATGAGCGAGTAATTGTAAAGTTTAATGAAAGTTTTGAGTTGACTTACATTAACGAGTTGAAAATGCTTTCCAATTTCATTTAGTTTAATTGAATAAGAAACACTTGGCTCAGTTTCATAGAATAATATTATTTGCTTGACAATTTTTTCAAGTTGTTACACCACTTTCAAAAGTCAAATTCCAGTTTAACTTCAGACTGGGTAGACTTCAGAAATGTCGATACTATAAACTAAACAACATTTTAACTAATTTACTATTTTTAATTAAACGATTACTATGAATATTACTGAAATAACAAACTCTTGTTTACTTTTTTAGAGGTAATTTAGTGATAATTTCGATAATGCCATGCGATTCTACCAACAGCGACTTATACACATATTCTAGTTTCCATAGCGACCAAATGTGTTTTGTATTGATTAAACAGAACGCGACGTTAAAATTTGATTTCTCGTAAAATAATCTCAGACGTGTTACAAAATAAGTATAGTTATGCACCTCCAACTTTCTGCATAATTACAAATCGTGTCCGTTTGATTGAATAATCCTCTCGCTTCGATGTTTGATCATGAAAACTGTTAAAGAGGTATTTTTGCAACAAGTTATACGTGTAAAACCGCCAACTTTGAAATATTTTTGGTACTTCATATGGTATAAGTAGGAAGGATGATGGTATTTTATATATATTTAAGAAAATACTAGGATATTCTTTCGAAAAATTCTGAAATTTATCAAAAAAATCCATAGTCGAGCTGGCTATGCCATTATGTACACTGGATGACTCCATATCCTTTAAGGGAAAATGTTAGAGAATATTGAAGTCGATGCTACATTTGATGGAAGCAAAAGTCAGACTGTTTCGTTTTACAAGGAACTTATCAGTTGTGCCACGTCGATCGCCAATTTCCAAACATCCTCTAATGACTCTAAAGTGAAGAACTGTCAAGTAATGAATACTCCACAATTCCATCTATGGGAATCAATAGAAAACATCTCTCGGATTATAGACACATCAAGCACCGAATGTTCACACGTCTATTGGTGCGTGTATCTACATATGTATACATTATTACCCAGTTAATGCCTCAAGAACACTCTGCCTTATGCGAGAAACCACATTATGCAACATTTGTCACCTAATGACAGGTTAATCTGAAGACGTGTATATTGTAGCGAATACGACAGATAAGCGAAGAGCTAGTAGATATTGGTGTTATCTCAGCTTTCAGGATCAAAATGACGGAAAAACATTTTTTTTCCTAGACGTACACACTGTTAATTTCGGAAAAAATTTCATTACGATGGTTTCTTCGCACTGACTTAACCTAGAAGACAGTATTATCTTCACCATTCAAACTTTGAAATTATAAACGGCGTAAACATTCAAAAATTAATTTTAAGATATTTCTCTATGCTGAAAAACCACTAGAATTCTTATACAATTTTTGTAGAAGGAATATGGAATACCCCCCTATCATCTTTTTGTTTTTTCTGTTTCTCTGATGTACATCTTGACTCTTAGTACGGTAGCAATTAATAAAATTCCAGATATTTATTATTAGTCTAACAAAATAGGAATTTGTTCTGAATTTCAACACTCCTGATCTATAAAATATCATCTATACACTACTTTTATTCCATATAAAATTGAGTATCGTCCTCTAGTTTCCTCATAATTTTGATACAAATGCGCATGACGACGTTTCGAAGTACTACTTCTTTATCAAATGCAGGATTAATAATGATTGTGTATTAATCCAGCATTTGATAAAGAAGTAGTACTTCGAAATGTCATCATGCGTATTTGTATTAAAATTTTGAGAAAATTCTGAATCTTGTTTCATTATTTTATTTTATTAGTATAATTGGGAGTACTCACTTGAAAATGATATATAAGGCCCTTGCTGAGTCACAAATGCGATATGAAATAATTGCTTGGGGATGCGCATATTCAACTACTTTGAACAAACTAAGAATACAACAGAAGTGGTTACTTAAAGTAATATACAAAAAGAACATGCTTTACCCAAAGAATCAATTGTTTGACTTAGCTGAAGTGTGGACCTAAATCAGTTGTATTGCTACACGTTAATGAAACATACATTCAACAACATAAGTGATTCGAAACGAATTGAGCATGGTTTGAATACCAGATATAGTCACCTTTCTCTGGAGGGTCCTAAGTTTAGAGAATCAATTGGTCAACGTTCGTCAATCTATTTAGCGCCTAGAATTCTCAACAAATTGCCTATTTACTTGAAAGAGATGGTCAATAACGTGAAAATAAGGAAAGCCTTAAAGAAACGGATATCTCAGGTGGGGATGGTCTACTGTTTGATATACTTTGTTTGATAAATGGAAGATTAGGTATATAGTTGAATGTATCAGATAATTGTAGAGATTAAGATTGAAATGTATAAAATAATATTTACTGTATAAATAATAATATATAAAACAATATTTACTGTATTAAAAAAATCTCTCACCACAGGTACTATACCTTTGTGAGGGTTGACAAAAATTTTTCTTGTCTTTGTTCATATCTAGTTGATACAACTAGGAGAAGCATGTTAACTTATTCTTTTTAATTATCTGCAAATTTCTCTTAAAATTTAGAATTTGTACTATAAAGTGTTAAATGAAGATTATTATTAATTTTCTCCAAGTATCGGCCTCATCAATCATCAACTCTTCTTTCTTCTGCTTTTATGATACTCCAAATTAGTATGCATATGAATGTTGAAAAATGTGAAGATTGCGGATAAACAAAGATGTCTACTATTTGCTTAGTTGAAATGAATCTTGGCTTGCTTCTTCTTGATACATACGCTACTAGTAATACAAACATCATATCTAAGATGAATGGATGGTTAAACGTGATTGTTACTTGGGGACAAAACGTAAATATATACGCGGTCAGATATATAGTTATCCGAAAACAATATTTTCACCTACGCGAGCAGCTTAGAAACCAAACAGCTAACTCCAAAATCATCATCCACATCAGCCGTTATATTATGTGGTCCTTGGAATGTTTATAAGGATTCAGTCAAACCGCATACGTCGCATTGAATTTCCGAGTCCTCGTTGGGGTGATCGAACAATATTCGTATACGATGGTGCCACTACCCATATTCGTTTGTTATGTCATGACGACCGGTTGTTTTCATTTGGCTTTAATTTGGGCGCACGTCTCGAGAACAAAACCTACTTCGTAAATTACCACTTATTCTTTTCTTCGGCTTTTGTGTGCGTTTTCTTTTTCTGCTATTGAACGGAACCGTAAGACTCTTGAAATGACCCTTGATGCTAAAAGAGGGGGCCTGACTATATTATAGCGATCTTCCTGCAGAAACACATTTGGTTGCTAAGGAAAATTTGAACAAGTCTCGTAGTCTACAATTGAAAAATCACGAATTTGCTACAATCTGTAACAAATGCTGTTTTATGTGAAAAATTGAGTAACTCACTTTTTGCAATCTCTAGAATTAAGAATATTGTACGAAGAAATTTTGTTATGAATGTGTGTATTACAGTCTTGAATATATAATTCAAATAAACTAAGTAGTTTTTTGATTCTCACTATAATTTAGTCGTGATAATGATAAACTGAGTTAATCATCTACAGTTGATGAAGCCATGTGTTGGCGAAACAATATTGTTATATTTTAAAGTTATTATAGTGAAAATCAAAAAACTAACGGGTGTTTTTTTAGAGGTATAGAACTTTAAGTTGCCATTACTGTTGAAGATGGCGACCGAAGCTGAGAAGTGATTTATTCTCAGTTTGGTTTGACAATTCATCATGAATAGACTCAAGCAAGGCGTAGATTCGTCGAATGGGCCCAAAACGAGATTGCCGTTGTTCCCGATTTTCATAGGCGAATTTTGTTTAGCGATGAAACGCACTTCTGGTTGAATGGCTACGCCAACAAACAAACCTGCCGCATTTGGAGTGAAGATAATCCTCAAGTGTATGTCAAAACACCGTTACATCCAGAAAAAACTGACTGTTTGGTGCGCTTTACGGGCTGGTGGAATCATTGGTCCGTACTTCTTCAAAAACGATGACGACCAGAACGTTACAGTCAATGGTGATCGGTATAGAGCCATGATTACTAACTTTTTCATTCCTGAAGTGAGCAACTATGATGTCCAGGAGCTGTGGTTTCAACAAGACGGCGCAACATGTCACACAGCTCGTGCCACAATAGATTTATTGAAAGGTACGTTTGGTGACCGCCTAATTTCACGTTTTGGACCTGTGAATTGGCCTCCAAGATCTTGTGATTTAACACCGTTAGACTACTTGCCTTTTACGCCATTATAAAGAATGGCTATTCTTGATAAGTCAGTGATTTTTAGACAAGTATTATTACCTCTCATTTAACTTTTTGCTCTTAACAAAGGCATACTATAGTGTGGCTTTGATCAGTACTTTGATGATTTGAATGTAGACAATAATGTATGAATCAATTTTTTCTATCATATGATTATTTATTTTTTTTATATTGCTATCCTTCACAATGTGAAATGATTTTTTTTATCAAACTTATTATACTTTTATGAATTCCACGTGAAATTGAAGCAATATTATCGTTCGTGAACTGAATGGAAGATCAAACTCAGAACTCAGTTCAATCCGTTTGTGAGTATTCTTCTTAGTTGTATTTACTGTATTAATTCAATAAATGTGATAATACAATGGAACATGTAATAATACAAAGGAAAGTTCCACAATAAATATCATTATTATCAAAGTTTTTGGGTATTGATTCTTGAAATTGCTCAGAAAACGCAGTGTTTCGAAGTAGATAAAGTGGAAGAAATGAGCAGAAATAATTAAACGTCGCGAAAACGCTATAACCATTATTAGTACTGAACGCTTTAAAATAATTTCTATTGAAAAGTTTTTGTTTCATGTGGTTACCCAGAACAATCAACTCGAGTAACTATCACTGAGCATTCTAACCAATCACCTGGAAAACATATGAACATATATACGTGTTCATAAAGCAATATGCAAATTATACCGAGCGAATTGCGATAATATTTTAGAATGATTATTGCGTTAAATGAATTATTACCACGGATTTTATTGGAAGTCACCAATTAAATCGAAAAGTGATGCAGGAAGGAATAAAATAAACTTTTTTGAAGCAAAACTGAAGGAATCAATTCCTAAGATATGTGCATTAATTTGTTTGAAAATTTTATAAATAACTTCCTTTAACAATAAATGCGATTAAAGAACGTGTTACTTTCTCCACATAGTTACAATGTAATCGCAAGAAATTTACATAAATGTTCATCGATATGGAAGTAATTTGAAAACGCATGGAATGATTAAATCAGCAATATTGAATGCAAGTATTTGAAATAGAATAATACGTAACAAGGACATTGTACACAATTATATCAAAATATAAAATAATATATATGTACCTCCTTTTGAATGAATATCATATTAATCCCCAACATTTCATAGTAACAGACCAGTACAGAATAAAACTATATGGCGTTAAGTTGAAATATTCTACTACAAATTACTAAGAAACAATACTAAGAAAAATTCTACTAATTACACAACAATAAGATCGATATATTGAATGAAGGTTTTTATTTAATCATCAAAAATGGATTAGAGAATGCAGCTAGTAGGTACTAACTATATTCACTTAAAAAAAGAAAAAAAATAACAGGAAGAAAGTTTCGAATTAAGGTTATACTTTGATAATCATAATAGCATAACAAGTTACAACTAAGTGGATGAAATAGCTATCTTATAAAAATCAAACAAAATTATGAAATACATTGAAAAGCAGTAAACTGTGGAAGTGAGTAGGCATAATTTATTGACAAATTAATAGCAAAATAATTGGGCCATAGAAACTTGAACTTTTTGTAGAAAGAAATTGGTGCAGTTAAATAGCAATATTTTGTGTATAAGAATTATCTGACAGCAGACAGAATAAATGAAAAATTTATTCTATAAATAAATAAGAACCACTAATTTCAATCATTTTCTGAAAAAAGAGCTCTTACTTGTTCTGTATCTAGCTGTATAACCAGCGCAAATAAATTTTTCTATTCTGTATAAATGAAAAAGTTCTCTTTGCTTATAGGTGAACAAGTCATCATAACCGAATATGAGAAACAAAAAAAGTTTTCAAAAATTGATTAGATACAAAAACATGACTACAAATAACGATCATCAAACTGTGAAAGAGGACCGTGGCAGAATGATCGCATTTTTTTTGCTTAGGGACATATCCTTCAAAAAATTTGAAAAAAGCTAAAGTACAACCCTATTTTTGGAGGTTTCAGTATTTATGAATGTACGTATTTGAAAATTATCTCTAATTCTTCATTAATAAATTCAGAATTAAGAAGAATATAATAATCTCATCATGAGAAACAAAAAAAGTTCAATAATTTAAATAAAACTAAGTAGTTTTTCGATTTCCACTTTACTTAATTGAAAAACATGACAATATCATTTCGCCAACACAGTAGCTTCATCAGATGTGGATAAACTAGTTTATCATCACTGAAGCCACTGTGTTTGGGAAACGATATTGTCATGTTTTTGAATTAATTAAAGTGATAATCGAAAAACTACTTAGTTTTATTTAAATTGTGTATTTAGATTTTCATCAAGTATCGGCCCAATCGATTAATGAAAAACAAAAAGTCTCAAAAAATTAATTAGATTATAAAAACATGATTACAAATAACGATTATCAAACTCTGAAAGACAACTGTGGCAGAATGATCGCATTTTTTTTGCTTAGGGACATATTCCCTCAAAGAATTTATAAAAAGCTAAACTATATCCCTGAAGAAAATTAGTATTTTTGAAGGTTTCATATTTATGAAAGTACGTATTTGAGAATTATTTTTCTTCATTAATCAATTCAGAATTAAGAAGAATATCATAATAAGAATATCATGAGAAACAAAAAAGTGATTAAATACAAAATCATGATTACAAATAACGATTATCAAACTATGAAAGACGACCATGGAAGAATTTTCGCATTTTTTTTTGGTTAGGAACATACTCCTTAAAAAAATTTAAAAAAGCTAATCTATATCCCTGAAGAAAATTTGTATTTTTGGAGGTTTCAGTATTTATGAAAGTACGTATTTGAAAAATATCTCCAATTCTTTATTAATCAATTCAGAATTTAGAAAAATATCATAATTCCCTGTGACCCTATTGAAACCCACAGAAATATTCACAACGAAATCAATGATTACGAATCAATGAATTACAGAAAAGTCAATATACAAAATAATTCGAAAACAACTCCGGTTGCGATTCTGTGATCGTGGTCAAGTACCAGTAGTATTAATTGTGTGGGCACGTTTCGAGGGGTTCAGAAAAGGAAAGGTCGAGTTTAAACGAGAGCATCTTAACGAGTTGCTCGTTTGCGTCTACGTCAGTCACTCTGGGATTGAGACACCGGGCAGTGGAGCATCGCCTAGACAGGTTAAGTCACGGTAAGCTAGCTTTATCTCTCGTTATCAGCTCTGCTCTATGACCAAGAGGTTATATCCCGTACCGGCTAGCGTACGATAATTAATTATGTATGATTCGGTTACGGCCACCGCTCGCGAATGACCGCCTAGCGCCCAGAAACGGTGTTGCCATAAAAAGAACTTGAGCATTTATGTTTCTGCAACCTTTAACATATTCTAAACAGTAGTAAACCCAATAACCTATCAAGCGCGATTAGAAAAAATGTCAAAGTAATACGAAAATTCCGCGAAGTAATGATTAAACAATTTCTTCCACCCACACATTGGGTGGCATCATCAAATTCATAAGGAACAGCCAGGTCAAGTCGATATATTCTCCTTTATTTAATATTTCGTGAAACACAGTATATTTTCAACAAATATTTGTCAAGAATATTAATTTGTTGATTTTCGTTCATTCTATTCTGTAATAAATGGAATAATGTCCTGCATTCTCAGAAAGTAAGGCGTTGTAAGGGAAGAAGAATAATAATTGATTGATGAGGCCGATACTTGGAGAAAATTAAAATCCATAATTGAACTATATTCAGAATTTTCTCATAATTTAATGAAAATACGCATGACGCATTTCATCTTAGTACTTCGAAACGCGTTATGCGTATTTTTTAAATTATGAGTAAATTCTAAATATTGTTTCATTATAGAAGAATAATAATTCGTGTCAACGTGTATTATTATTATTACAGTATTACGTGTGACGTAATTCGTGTCAAATAGAAGAATTCTTCAGTTTTCACTTCTATTTGTCAGGAAATTAACGTATGAATGAAATTGCGAACATAGTTGAAATTGAATCAGAATCTTTTGCTAATGCACATAATCGTATTGGAAATTAAAATAATTCGTTGCCGATATAAGTAAATTATTACGTAATAAAAACGGGATCCATTAATATTTGAAACAATTGTTATTTTCATCAAAAAAAGTGAAATTCACGATTCTATTGAAAACATATGGAGACAGGAATATATTGAATCAATGACGATTTATAATAATACTGCCTTATAAGATGAAGTATTAATAGGTAAACAGGTTCCGGTTGATACCTGTTTGATACATCTGATATCTCGAAAATTAGAAGTTCAAGTTCGTGATTCATACTCCTATCAACTCTACAGATCAATTTAAGTAGTTAATCCATTGATTTGTCACAAAAACAAAACTGATAGCAAGCTCTGTTACACACCTTGATTAGAAACGAGAAATTGGATACTAATATGACTCAAAATGTTTAAACATATTATTGAATGAATAATGATTAGAGATCTGTAACACGTAATGCATTGATAGTTAATATATTAGGAAGAATTTGCAGTAAATAAGGACTGAGAAGTTCAACCCACAGACAAAACCTTGAGCAATCAGACTGGCCTCCCCCATACGTGATATTCGGGTCTTCGTATTTGAACACATTTATGTTATAAACTGAAATAGAAGTGTGTTGTCGCAAACAAGTTAAATTTGGAATTTTAGCTATTACTTATGAATGTGTTCGAGCAAAAGATTTTTCTGCCTTAGATATTTCGAATAATTGTCCTACAATGATTTTTCACCCTCGTTCATTACCTGTAATTGGAGTTTGAAAAATATTTATAGAGTTACGGAAAATATTAATGATAAGGTATTAAATAATTTAATAGTTATGGTAATAGCAGCTGTTATCACTAACAAAATAATCGCAATTAATACGGAAAGCTTCTTTCAGGCAAGATTCATACCTCTTTGGAACTCATAGAACCAAAAAATATCCGTGTGCCTTATTTAGGCCACATTCATGTGTATAAGAAGCTTGTGGAGCCCAGAAATATCCATCTACCACATATATTCTGGTACGTTACATTTTTTGCCTTGTGTACCATACAAGGCAAAAAATGTAACCTTTTTGGTACATGGATATTTCTTGGTTCCACAAGCTTCTTATTTTAATATGCAATACGTTGTACCTACTTTAATCAAAAATATCTTTTTTCCAAACCATTTGTAACTGCTCTTCAGATTTTTTCGTTGTTTTTCATCATCATTTTCACGAGTGTTTCATGCCCAGCCTCATTTGCACCTCAATATTTCCCCGTCTATAGATCCTGAGGGAGCAAAGGATAATCTCAAGAGGTTGACAATTTGTATTTGGATGGCTGGGTTCTAAATCCTTTACATTGCAGCTTGTATAGTGCGGTTTTATGATTCTACCGCTGAAGAGTAGTTACACGGTATTCAGTTTTAGATATTTAATAGTGTTGGCGTTTACTTGTGTAAATCCATTATAATTGAATATCAACTTAAATTCAAACATTTGAACTTATGATTTACACTTTATTGACTACATAGCATGACGCGTTTCGTCGTTACAAACGACTTCTATTCTGCAAGCATCTGAAAAAGTCGTTTGTAACGACGAAACGCGTGATGCTATGTAGTCAATAAAGTGTAAATCATAAGTTCAAGTGGTTGAATTTGAGTTTATATTCAATTTAGTTTTAGATTGAGTCGTATGAGTTAGACGATTAGAGTTGATTAATTTTAAAGACTTAGAAGATTGAATTTTATTGATATATTTTCTCGTAGATTTTCAGTATTGGCGTTTTACTTATTCAATGCAATACAGTGTACACTGGAATAAATAATGATCAAACACAAATTCGACTACTTTTTGCACTCTAACGTTAAGTGATATTATTTCTTACTTCTGTCTTCCCACACAGTTTTCTATTATTGAACTTAATTGTCCTGAACTTAAAGTTCAACTGTACTCATGGATACCTTGGAAATGATGATATTTGTATGATATTTATGTATGATATGAATGTTTTATTATTCCTAGCATTTTTTGTAACGAAAATTTTCTCCTTGCGAAATGGCAAGTGTGTAAATTGGGGGGTTAATAACTATTCTATTAGAATTTTCTAATCAGTTCGGTTTGATATAACGAATTAAAATCAACGTAACATAGAAATCACTACAAAATTAGTGAACAACACATCTTCGAATGTGTAGTAAAGACGGTATATACCGTCAGTTGAAGTCATTATAGATAAGAATGGAAATTGGAAAGTCACAAATTAGGTTTGATCATTCCTCTACTCGAATACAAACCATTCTAAAAATACCACAATCATCTTTAGTAACTGAGAAATATATAGAAATCAATACATATTCAAACATTAAATTATGGTCAGTTTGAGAAAGAAGATATCAGCAAACTGAAAATGTATGGTGAAGTGGATATATGTTTATGAAGTATATATATATATATATATATATATATATATATATATATATATATATATATATATATATATATATATATATATATATATATATATATAGAGATAATATATATAAAATATATGTGAGGAAATTGAATAACTGACAAAACTGCTTCTGTGAGTTGCTTATTGTTGGCTTGAATTTGAATATTGGCAGACTATTTAAGTTTTCAATAGTTTCAAAGAAATACGGAGACATCCATTCTAAAAAGTTTTAAATTAATCAGAAGAATGCGAACATGTACGATACAATGCCTCCATTATCCTTCAAGAGATAAATGGTAAAGAACTTTCAAATCGATGCCACACTTTATAGAAGCACAAGAAGACTGTTTCGTTCTACAAGGAACTCATCAGTTGCTCCACGTTCATCACCAAGTGATAGAACGACTACATCTCCAAACACCTTATGACTCTTGTCAAGTAATGAATTCTTCACAATAAGTGACATTTAACTTCTGATATATAGTTATATGTATTATTCAATTCTTCCATCGAGTTTTGGCAACATGGAGTACACTACATATTTCGTGTCCACCGTATCGATATTACGATCTTGCGAGTATTGGATCGGTGGAAGATTGCCAGCCGCGCGAACTGCAGTCACGCAATTTGCGAAAGCGTGCAGAAAGTGGACGGTTACCCTATGAGGACTGAGTAATTAATTGTCTGCAATCCTCCATGTAATTATTGAAAACTTGAAGAACGCCAATAACGTCGGCAATAATATCCACCTGGAGCGGTACAGAGTTTATAAATTATTCACAAACACTTACGGACAACAGAAAAATGCTTTATTTCATCATTATATCTACTCAAACTTCATTAATCAATACAAACAACAATTTTATATTAATATCTAAATAGGTATATATTTAATTATGTAAGAGAAAATTGTATAAATGAAAGATGCGTCTAGCTTTTAGTGGAAAATTTGAAGAAATATCAAAATTAAAATACTAAAAATTTGAAAGTTAGTCATAAGAATATTAAGTCAAACTAACTATCTGTCAATTGATTATGAAAGTCCTTAACGCCAGTTAAAATAATGGGGGTTCTTTATTAGGACTCGTCAGTAGCGTCGTATATATCGACCGAATGCGTTGATCAATATTATCAATACTTAATGAGATTGAATTCTCGCTTAACTCTTGGTGAAACATAATTCAATATTAAAATAAATTAAACTCTTGGCTTAATGTTTCACGATTTATTTAACAATATGTATAGTCAACATGTTTCGAGCGTTAGCTCATTTTCAAGACTCAGTCTTTTCAGTCAATTTTCAGTCTTGAAAATGAGCTAACGCTCGAAACATGTTGACTATACATATTGTTAAATAAATCGTGAAACATTAAGCCAAGAGTTTCATTTATTTTAATATTATCAATACTTGTTTTATACCAAAGTGAGACGTATTAGCAATCACATTATCACAGCGCCATCTCACGAAATAAACCAACATTTACCGCCCAGTTATTTTTCATTCATTGTCAAGACATCAATAATTTATTATATTGAATGAAAACAAAAACACTAAGCTTGGTTTCACAAAATTTATAAGAAATACTTGACAATTGTTTCGGGGTGTTACCCCATTTCCAAAAGTTAACTCTTTCAACAGTTTCACTTTTGAAAATGTAGTAACAACCCCGAAACAATTGTTAGTATTTGTTATAAATTTTGTGAAACCAAGCCAAATGTTTTTTTTATTTAATATATTAAACAATGTTTCACTTGAGATCAGCGAATATTCAATCATATTTAATAATTTAGTATTAAATTCATCAAAGTAAAGATTTATCGAAAGAAGTTTTGAAATTCAATCATTTAAATAAACACAAATCTGAGATTTGGCGATTTCAAACTTTAAGTATGAGAAGCAATCAGCACTACGAGGCACTGAAGGTTTACCCTCGTTGGGGGAATCACAGGCGCACTAACTGGTCGTTTACGGCATAAACGGACAGCAGTAATCAAACGCCAACCAATCTATTATATACGGACAATCGCCGCGACACCCAGGGGATTGTCACGTCCCCGCCGCTTCATAAATCATAGAAAGTAATTTTCCGTATCGTTATATCAAACACAATTGCATTCGGCCCCTCTGCCTGAATTCATAAACTACCGAACAAAAACGTAGGCATTGAGTGTCAAGATGGATTACTTTTGAAAGACATTATTGCTCATTTTACGTCTCGATAAATACACATTTACGGTGATAAATAATACTTTGATATCCCAGGAAACGGTGAAGTATTATTTCTTGATGAAATATTTTGTACTGATAGGTCACCGTTCGCAAATTTTCTCATTTATATAACAAAACGAAAAATGAACTTAACTGATTCCCAGATGCCCAAAATTGGACTTCAGAAGACAGGGGTAGGTTTCAATATGGGGTACATGTGAACACATTCAAATTTGCTGCTATTGTCAACTAATGGTAACTGTAGAAAGCAATAACCGTTATAATAAATGTCAATTTGCTTGTCGTAGACCACTTAGTGAAACATTTTTAAATATAATTAAAATACTTGGCTAAATTGAGATTTCATACAAAACTAGCGATTTCAGAATTTTTAGAATTATCGATTTCATAATTTCATCAGAATAATCGATGAAGATAGTTTTCACCTCCTACTACAGATCCTGCTATATAGGAAAAGTACCCATAGAGATTGACATTCCGATTTTTACCATAGAATTTTATAGTAAATATTTTAACTAGTTAGAAAGTTACTTTTAAAATTGGTTATAAATGTCGGAAGTATTACACAGTTCTGTGGGATTCAATCCATAATTTATCAAAATAATTTTAGTACTAAACAATATGCATCAGTTTTCTTCACAATTATCATTGGCAAATGGATGATATATTATTTAGGAAAATCCACCATCATATTATAAATAAAATATCAAGAGCTTGTAATTTTCAATATTTTTTGTAGACTCAAACCAAGTGATTCGTCAAACAGTGTTGCCTACTCACATGAATGTGTACTAAATACAACACGGCTCTATTTTCTAATCTACGATTAACATACCTCCTGTCAATAGCGTAATATTCTAAATAGTCTATCAGTTTCACCAGTCGCTATAATTTTTAGATAATATAGTCAAAACCTAATCGAATAATCCTTATTCGACTAGTTACATTAACACGTTATTGAATATATGAGTAAATATGATAGTACTAGGTACGAACCTAATAAACTAAGCATATTTGCTCAATTAACATTTTTAATGAGACGTTGACTTCAATGATGTCATTGCATTAAAACAGACTTATGGAATTATTTAGATCCTGCGTCGTTACTGAATAAATCTTATATAAATTTTCACTTTACCAAATGATCAACGATAGGTGGAAAATTAGATCTCCAACTGAATTTATCGATATTAAAAATAGTACTCACCAACTATATTGAATAACGAGGAAGCTAACACTAAAACTAAAAAATTGATCCAGGGAGGTGGACTTTTATGTTGGAAAGATGATCTCCATCGTCGTCTTCCTGAAAACAAAAATATAAATTACAAAAAACAATCTTTACTGTCGAAACGAAATGGACTAGATATATGCTATAGAAACTTTTTTCTTCGATAACTAATGGAAATTTATGGAAAATATTCAGAATAAAAAGATACCTTCCAATATTCAATGTCTGATTGAATGATTTGAATATTTATAAATCTGCATATAAAATTGTAAATATATTCTGACAATAATTAAAGTTTTTATCATCAACTGAATTTTTGTACAAAACCGAGTGAAACATTGTTAAATTGTGCGATAGTTCAAGATTCTGAATAATCTTCTAAATGAAAATCTGAAATTGGAACTCCAGTTTAATCATCGAATTTGAAGATCACGAGGTTCTTCCTTCATACAAATAATTATTAACCACATTGTAAAAATTATTAGAGAGCGAAATCTCTAATACGAATGGAGATTCTGTAAATAGGATCAAATTCACCATTTCGTCGTCTTAGTATAGGCGACGTGAATTTTGTTTAAAATGGTGGTAAAAACATTCCATTTAGCAGATTTTCATTTCAATTTACAGATAATTATTCAAATAATGAGTATAGAAATAATGTTTGTTGAGTGTTATCGAAAAATGTTACGAAATATGAACCATTTCTTGTGACAATAACACAAATTAAATAAATCTTTTTCCTTTTTCGTCGACGAAAAAATGTAAATTCAAGGCGTCCGATCATTTTTTCGAACGCGGCGAAGGCGACCAATTATAATCTATGGCCTGCGTGTGTCGTTAAATCATTCACACCAGAATTTTGATATTCTACGGATTTTCGAGGAATTAACTGTCGCTGCAGAATTAAGAAGCCGCTCTACGGTGAGAAAGTTCCCATGGAAGCAGCGTGCTATTATTATTTTGTTTGAACAATCTTAGCACGACATTCAGGTCGATCATATGTAGCTGAAACCACAATCTCTAATGGTATTCGACAAATGTCGAGTTGAAGCGTTAATGAAAAACACCTTGAGAAATCGAACGTTTGCAATAATATTCACTCTGCATAATGCAGTACATCCCGTCCTCCAGAATTTCTATAACATTTTTGTTGCATTATCATTGTTCGGCGATCAACCATTTACGTTAGAATTCCTCGATTTACCTAGCTCTCAACAATCGTTTGGTGTTTCTTTTACATTTTTTTTATAATAATAATAAGTTCTTTATTCTAAAAATGTATAATACCAATTACAGAAAAAAATAACATAATGTTGAATACTAACTAAATAATTAAAATGAAAGAGCTAACAATTAATTAGTTCTTTGTTTAATTAAAACAAAGAACTCAATCTAATCTAAAAAACTAAAATAGTAACTAATAACTAAATAATAACATTTAATGAAATATTACAACGAACTCAATCTAAATCAATTCATTTTAGTCAATTTCCCTTTTTCAAATAACTCCTAATACTAACTTCTATGGAATCAAAGTGAATATCACAATTATTGGCAACTCTATTGAATGTAGACTCCATAAACCAAATGGGGATTGTATTAGGGAGTTGGTCCTCGAAGACTCTAGGTGGAATAATTGTGTATTACGAGAATTTTGCCTTGAAACACGAAATTTCAAAGCGGACAAGAGAGAACAATCAATACTATTGTGCAGTAATTTGTATAGAAATTTGAGTGATAAAGTTTCTCTCCTGCTCTGCATGATATTAAACTAAATCGACTCAATAATTCGTTATGATTGACTCCTCTCTGTGGATAAACTTTGTCCTCCCTCCAAACTAAGAATTTCAAAAACCTTCTCTGAATAGCCTCAAGATGGCGCTGATGGAAAGTGTAAATATGATGCCACATCATGCTGCCATACTCCAACTTGCTACGGATTAGTGTATTAAATATCCTATGGATGTTCAGGAATTATTAAAATATTTGCATTGCGTATAACGAATCCATATATTTTCGAGGCAGATGAAATAAGTTGGGTGATGTTTTGGAAAAAGGAAAGTTTCTGATCGAAAACTACAACAAGAACTCTCACCTTATCAGAACTAGAAAGAACCTGACCACCGACGCTATAACCACACTCAATTCGGACTCTTTTCCTTGTGAAAGAGACAATATTACACTTTGACACATTCAAACTCAAATAATTGTCCTCACACTAACTAGGAACATGGTCCAGCGCGAGCTGAAGTTGAGCTGATCTTGAACACATTTCCTGTGATGGCGTATTTAAATTGCAATAAAACAACCGATTGACAAGAATTTTTTTTTTATTCGAAAAATAATCCTGTGGCATTACATTTTAAATATGATTTCTGCTCGGATGTAGGATGTTGTCCAATCTGGACGTCCAATTTTCTACGACTTTTTCCCTTGGAGGATTCACAGGCCCAAAACGTGAAATTAGGCGGCCATCAAACGTGTCTTTCAATAAATCGATTGTGGCACGAGCTGTGTGACAAGTTGCGCCGTCTTGTTGAAAAAACACTTCCTGGACATCATGGTTGTTCAATTCAGGAATGAAAAAGTTAGTAATCATGGCTCTATACCGATCACCATTGACTATAACGTTCTGGCCATCATCGTTTTTGAAGAAGTACGGACCAATGATTCCACCAGAGCATAAACACATATCAGTTTGTCTGGATGCAACGGTGTTTTGACATACACTTGAGGATTATCTTCACTCCAAATGCGGCAGTTTTGTTTGTTGACGATTATGTTTGTTAACGATTTTGTCGACGATAAAATGGACGTAGTGCTCCATACGGATTCCGCACAGAACCATTATTTTCTAAATAAAATTCCACTATTTGCAAGCGTTGTTCAGGCGTGAGTCTATTCATGATGAATTGCCAAACCAAACTGAGAATAAATCACTTCTCAGCTGTTAAATCGGTCGCCATCTTCAACAGTAATGCCAACTTAAAGTTCTATACCTCTAAAAAAACACCCTTTAGTTTCAAATCGTCAGCGAACATCAAATGTGGATTTATATATTTCATTACACCTTATAATTGGTTCATTCAACCTGTAAGGCTTAGATTGCCAATAAAATAAAATAAATAAAACAACCGATCAAATAACAAAACGATCTCTTCTACCTAGAATATTTCCCATGTTTCAATATACGAAAATTTCGTTTTATTGCGCAATATGAAATAATTCAAGGAGGTCATTGTGTAGTCAGTTTTGTAATATTGTAAATATTCGAAATAGTGGTAACAGCCAAAAATAAAATAGTTTATCACGTGTGTGGGTGCCAAAATCTATTAATTAATTCCGAACATTATATACGAGGTCGCTTCACTCAATTGTAGTAGATGCTCATTCGAGGAATAATGACATTCGTTGTAAGGAACAATAGAAGTGGGACATTACCGAACGTTTGGATATCAATCGTCTTCAAGATGAAATATTACGAAAATAAATGAAATAATGAATAACGATATACATATACTCATATTTATATTTGTTTTTCAATAGAAACCTTCAGCATTTGTTGCATGTTGAGTAAAATAAGTACTTTAAAATGAGCTTTTCTAAAATGTTACTCATTGCATTCTCAAATTTCTTTATTGTAATAATAGCGATCCATTTTCGATTGTAGTATTGAAAAATTTAAACATTGTGAAATAAATCGTCTTCAAGATGAAATATTACGAAAATAAATGAAATAATGGAAACGATATACATATATACTCATATTTATATATTTGGTTTTTAGAAGAAACCTTCAGCATTTGTTGCATGTTGAGTAAAATAAGTACTTTAAAATAAGCTTTGCTAAAACGTTACTCATTGCGTTCTCAAATTTCTTTATTGTAATAATAGCGATCCATTTTCGATTGTAGTATTGAAAAATTTAAACATTGTGAAATAAATCGTCTTCAAGATGAAATATTACGAAAATAAATGAAATAATGGAAACGATATACATATATACTCATATTTATATATTTGTTTTTTAGTAGAAACCTTCAGCATTTGTTGCATGTTGAGTAAAATAAGTGCTTTAAAATGAGCTTTGCTAAAACGTTACACATTCCGTTCTCAAATTTCTTTATTGTAATAATAGCGATCCATTTTCGATTTTAGTATTGAAAAATTTCAACATTGTGAGAGCATTGTGATAATATTTTGGATATTGGGTACTTGACGATATTAATGAAATAATACGTCGAAAAAATTAGTCTCTTCTTGATTAATTAAGTCATGATTAATGGTGAAGAAAAGCCATACTCTAAGTGTGTCCCCTCTTTCTTAAGAAAGTTATTACTGAGAAAGTTATTAATTATCTATAAATGCATAAATTAAGAATACACAAATAAGTGTCTAAATGAAATGGTGAAGAAAATACTGTTTTCTACATGTACACACTTTCATTCTACAAATTGTGACCTACGTTTCACCATCACGATGGCTTCTTCGGGACATTATTTAGTGTGTAAATCTAGAACAGTGTTATTTTCGTGAACATTTTAACTTAGAGATGAATTTATATCAAGCAACATCCATACATTTTCAATCTGTTCTCTACATTTACACACTTTTATTCGACAAATTGTGACTTAGGTTTCACCATTATGATGGCTTCTTCGCATTGTCCGAAGGCTTCTTGTGTGATTGGTGAATAATTGGAATATTTGTGAAACGTACGTCACCAATTATTTGTTGAATAGAAATGTGTTGTTAATCTAGAAAACACTATATAATTCACCGTTCGATTTCAATTAGATTTTCATAAAGTAACATCCGTAATCAATAAAAAAATAGCTTTTGCTTTGTAAGTTCATCTTTGAGATAAATGTTAAATCTCAGACAAATTAAAGTGGAAACAATACAAACTTCGACAGAATTATTGACGAACAGATTTTACCCTGATAAGACCTAAAAATTTGAAAATTACGTAATTTCGAAGTGAAAAGTAAGATTTCGAAAATTGTTGAAAGAGCGTCGATCAGATGAGAACTGCATAGCTCCGATAATCCGACGTTTCGATCTAACGTCTAACGCCGATCTAAACGCGATGGAAATCGAACCCAGTATCAGTGAACCTAAAACGTTTTGAAGTCTATAGCGTTGGGCTACTGAGTGTCTAAACCAGTGTTTCCCAACCTTTTTTGTGCCATGACAAACCTTAGCCTTTGTAAATTCTTATGCCCCCCCTGGAAAGTGTAAAAGTTATAATTAATAAGTGCGAATTGGTCGAGTCGAGCCCATTTACGAATTGTCCCCCTGTGGAGTTTATGCCCCACGTTGGGAAACACTGGTCTAAACATTTATTCGTGCAACTGCCAAAAATGAGTGACTATGATATAAATTAGAGAAATATATGACGCAGTTTTGTTCATAAACAATGTGAATATTTCAATTTGTTTTACCTTTCAGCAGCTAGAACGAATGTTCTAAAATGTTCGTTATTGCACACGATGTGTAAACAATATAAAATTTTGGGAGCCAAGGTGGATATTGTCAACTGTTCTGTCTGTTACTGATATCAAGGCAAGTTTCCTTGATATACATAATCTCTGATAAAACAATCCTGTATAATGTCTCACGAACAGAATTCAAATTAACTAATCTCTCGTAATACTAATATTTGTTATATATAATAGTAACAAACTCTGTGCTAACAAATTCTATTGAATATCTGACTCAATATTATTTGAGGTTGCAACATCTTTCAACATTTCAGTTGCCCCAAACCTTCAAATCAATATTTTGCTCCTTTTAATATAATTTCTCGATTGGTAATACTCATACATTAACATTTGTTTATTGTTTTTTCAATTCTCTATAATCTATGTATTTCTCAGTACCTTATCGGAGCAGTTCACAATAACCTTATAAAAACTAGTCACAATGCTATGATATAACGTCGCCAAAGCACCCACAGGTAAGATATAAATAGAACTGAAACGTTCCTTACAGTATAATAAAAATCATTTTGATCGTGGGAAATTATTAACAAATAGAAGGTAAACGTATAATTGCTGCATATCTTGCCTGAATCGATTTATTATATTTAATGAAATAGCTCGTTATAATCACCTCTAATAGATTTTTTACACGGTTTTCTCAATTAGGAAAGAATACTGATTCACTTGAGCTTTATAACTTCATTGTTTATTTTAGTATTACCATTTTTGGTATTTTACAGATTTGGTAACATCTACAGCTATCATAGCGTCATTATTTTGAAATTCAAACCAATTTCGGTCATTTGAAATTCGAACAAATCAGTTTATTAATAGCAAAGTTAAATATTTGAGAATACGTTTATTTGCTTGGTGGATTTTGTCTGTCTATATTGTAACTTAAAATGAATATTTTTATCAGTTAGACATTAAAAAAATTCATTGCTACTTAAGGTTTCGCTATAAATCGTAGATTTGTCAAAACTTTAAAATATTTTTCGTTAGATGACAAAGTGCAAAAAAATAACTTCAGTTTCATCGAAAAATTTTTTCAATTCTGAACTAAGATTGACTGTTTGCTTCTTCAAAATTCAAAAATTGTCAATCTGTACTGTGTTGAAAATATAAATAGATAAAACAATTAAAATATTTTATAGTGTTGGCGTTTACTAGATGTAAATCCATTATAATTGAATATAAACTTGAATTCAAACACTTGAACTTATGATTTACGCTTTATTGACTACATAGCATGACGCGTTTCGTCGTTACAAACGACTTCTTCAGATGCTAACAAAATAAACATTATTCATGTAGTAAAATAAAGTGTAAATCATAAGTTCAAGTTTTTGAATTTAAGTTTACATTCAATTAAAATATTCCTACTATGTCGAACAATTAGCAGTGAAAAGTGATTAAATAGTTGATTACTAGATAAAAGATTAATTTCCAGTTTTTTTAGATTATTGAAGATTGTTGAAGCAATGCTAGTTCAGATATTGAAGGAGAATAGAAAATCAACCCAAAAATTTACACATACGAAATGATTTTCTGATATCTTTTCACTCCGGATGATTTAGCAATGTTCGAATATTTTGAATTTTTCTATTAATAATATATTCGTGGACAGTGGACAGATTGTCATTGTGAAGATATTTTCTTTCGAAAACGTGGCAGCAATCCCGTGATATGTTGAAAATAATTTACTCTTGAACAATTCAATCTTGAAATAATAATAAGCAAATTAAATTATGTATTAAAGTGCATTGAAATTTAATTTGAAGTTTCAATTACATACCAGAAATATAAAATGCAAACAAGACTTTTCATCCAAATAAGTAAATTATGGAAATGCGAAATTGTTTAGTACGAGTTAACAACTTCAAGATATCGCTCAGTAACAGTGAATAATTCAATTAGTTTGTTTGTAAAGGAAACGTCCACTTACCACTAATGGTAGTAGGCGTGAAAGGAATTCCAGCAATTTTTAATTACGGAATTTACCACCCCTTCGAAAATGTAATGATATGTCATTACGCTGGTAAAGTGGGTACGGAATAAATGTGACAACAAGGTCTATCATCATGTCACAGTTTTCTGAGAAGAACTGAGAGATAACATTGTATTTGAGTACTTAAATTTTATATTTAATGTATAAAAATACTGAAGTTGACAGTAATCGATCACATTCAATTCCATTTCGCACAGCGCCCCCTATCAAACATCTTCGAACGACATATCTGAGATTGGTATTATTGAATTGTTTTCGTGACTTTTTACAAAACTTCATATTTATCATATCTGTATTATATATGTGTAATATTCATTTAAGTTGCCTTTGCCATCTGAAACTATTAAGTGACACATTTGATGGAATGATAATTTTTATGTTAATATTATAAAAATTTTTTATTTTAGATAGTTGCAGATAACTTTTTCCATACGCGTTCAAAATGTTAAAACGTGTTCTATTTGTGCTGAAAATGAGAAATTTATCAAACAACCCTTGTACAAGAATAAATCTGAGAAACCATGTGGATAATATGGACACAGCAGTTCAACACCAGGGGTTACTGACCTGAGAATCTGGCAAGGAAACGATGGAAGCCCGTCGTGGCGAGCGCCAGTTGCGCCAGGTACCGCTGGAGGAGAACGGTGGGTCGGGGAGAACACGGCACCTCGGTGGACGCCGACGCTTCCCCCGTCGGGGGAAAAAAGCGCCCCCATTTCCACGAAGGCCGCATCATGTGCGCCACTGGAAAGAAAAATAATTTTTAATAGATCATCTAGAATTGAAAATTTTTCATTCATCATTGTCCGTATTATTGTGTGTTTCCTTATAATAATTTTTAGTTGTCATATGATACAGTTAAACAAACATATTTTTTCCATCCCATTCAACTAGTATTTATTTCAATCACATATTGAATTCATAAATATTCAATTCTTAATCTGCTGCCTACGAAATAAATAGCTAAATACCAAGAATTAATTTTGAAAATTATTGAAAAATAAAAAATAAACTAACTTAATTCTTTCTCTGGATATACAAACTATAAATATTTTTGTTAATCAACCTTTTTAAAAGATAATGGAAATATTGTTAGGTTGATGAAGAATGGATAATTTTATTTTTAGTTTCAAGATGTGATTCAATAAAAAAAATCTCTGACTGTATCATCACATTCGTTTTATGCTTTTTCGAAAAAACTTTTGCACGAATTCTTGTGTGAAATGTGACAGTATGAAAAAAAAACTGTTGTGATTGCTTTTTGAAATTAAAAGGCGGTTCTCTTTTTCATATGAAAAAAACAAGAGCCAAAAGATAGTTGATGATTTCATAATGAATCGCATCTGGAAAAAAATGTTTTTTTTCTGATATTTTCCATCACTCTATTCATTGAAACGGGGCCCTTAAGGTTACAACTATATTAATTACTTAATACCTATTGCATCGCATCGTGAAAAAATATCCTTTTTTTTTGTATATTTTTTATCTGTTTGGAGTTCATTGTTTTTTATCAAATAATATATAATTGCAAAGTCTCAAGGATATTTGTTTTGAATTCCGAAATTCACATAACTTATCCCATTTATAGAAATAAGAACTTCTATTCAAACAATATAATAGATCCCAATTCATGTTTGTCCATACAAGCCTAGATATTAGATGAAAGTGCAGAAATATTACCTGTTCTACTTATTTTTCGAAAAAACGTGTACATGTACGTTAAGTAATTCGAAAGTATAACAAACTTAATTAATTCGCCCATTATCCTAACTTAATCTTTAATTCAAGAGAAACTGTAGAACTAGTTGCAATATTATTCTTTCATTAGTACAGATACGGTCTGAGACTAATTACGAAAATTATGAAATGTCAATAGTATAAATATTCTTATCATTACAAATTTAGCACAATGTAGAGTATAAATGACGTAAAATGATTAATAATAAATAATTCATCGATAATAGATCAATACAATAAAATTCCAGGCAGCATTTCCCACAATTTCTTTAATGCCTTAGATCATTACGCGAATTGAATGTCCTTTATGAAAGGTCATTCTTCGACATTGAAAATAATAAAAGGTAATCACAGTTGTAACTGATATGGAAACAAATATATTCTATGTCTAACATTATAAATATGGTAGCATCAAGCGAAAATGACTTATAAAGATATTTTCCGCGAACATGAGATTATTCTATGAATTATTCAGTAATTCCTTTAATTGGTCGGTTTTACTGAACTTTGGATACGAAAAACGTCAACGAGATTTTCAAACGAGTCTGAATGGAGTCATCAGCAAACTCTCTGGTGAACTTTATCAATTAATTGAACGCGATTTTAATTTCTGGGAGAAATACAGAAGTGATGTAGTATTGAATGGTAATTTCGAAAACAGTATCGCTCCAATTTTCAGTCCTGTGAAAACATTTACTAATTACAAGTCAGTTAACGACCCGAGATTGGATAAACAATTAAATCATTCATTAAATTCACTGGCTCATTGAATTGTTTTAATTTTTTTTGGAGTTTTATGGAAAGATTAATATAAAACGCTGCATTTGAAGATAACCATTTCAATAAGTATGTTACACGGCTTAGCACGGAAGTGTGAGACGATGCTATTATGGCGTTTTGTTTCCTTTTTATATAATGATGATAAAATGTCCGAAAACATTTGCTCGTAAATTAATCCGAAATAGTAGATTCCAGTTATTCGGAACATATATGTCTAAAGCCGGTTGATATACACGGAAATACCACATATTTGTATGATTGATCACCCTACAATAATTATTTCCCAAGCAAATTTGACTGTTCTAAATTCCAATACTCAAATAAATATGCAAAAAATTAAGATTTAAATATTCTTTTCTCAATTTAACTCTTCATATACAGTTTTAGCAATTGCTGAGATCTTATGTCTATTGACTCTTCTGCATGAATAAGTATGATCCACATCTAATTTAAGAAAACAATTCAGTTTGAAAGTCATTACATAAAATAATGCTTATGGAAAGGAAATGCTTATAGACAGCATGCATAGATAGATTTTTGTAACGCGTTCATATTTGATACAAATAACAATGTTGTTTTGCACATTTTGCTCCAGGGTGTATCAAAAACACTCAAAATGTTTATGCAATGGATGGAAATTAATCAACTTGATCGCCAACAAATGCCAAAAAAGAAGCATGCTTATTAATTAATCTAAACTGTTCTGTGTTTTGAATAACTAAACATAGGTAATAAGAAAATCCTGTGAGAAAAAATTTGTTACAGAGCGAAAATTAGATGTTACAGAGCAAAAATTATGTTACATAGAGCATGCATAGAAAGATTTTTGAAACGCATTCATCTTTGATACAAATAACAATGTTGTTTTGCACATTTTCTCCAGGGTTCAGAAGCATGTTTATTAATCAATCTAAACTGTTCTGTGTTTTGAATAACTAAACATAGGTAATAAGAAAATCCTGTGAGAAAAAAATTTGTTATAGAGCGAAAATTAGATGTCACAGAGCAAAAATTATGTTACATAGAGCATGCATAGAAAGATTTTTGAAACGCATTCATCTTTGATACAAATAACAATGTTGTTTTGCACATTTTGTCCAGGGTGTATCAAAACCACTCAAAAACACAACCAAAATTAAAAAAAAAAGTCAAAACCACATTCTATGCAATGGATGGAAATTCTTATATTTTTATGTAGAACTTGATCGCCAACAAATGCCAAAAAAAGAAGCATGCTTATTAATCTATCTAAAATGTTCTGTGTTTTGAACAACCTTCAAGAAAATCCTTCAAGAAAAAATTTTGTTACAGAGCAAAAATTATGTTACAAAGCAGGCATAGAAAGGTTTTTGAGAAGCATTGATATTTGATGCAAACAACGATATTTTTTGCGCATTTTGTCCAGGATGCATCCAAATCACTCAAGAAAATATATTAAAAGTAAATTCCGAACAATGGATGGAAATTTTTCGGTTGAATGAAAGAATGTTTTTATGTAAACCGTGATTGCCAACAAATAACAAAAAAGAAGAAGCATGCTCATTGATGGAAATATTTTTGAAACATTCATATTTGATGCAAACAACGATGTTTTTTGCAATTTAAGCAACCAGACAGTATCGAAATCACTCAATACAAATTAAAACCAAAATTAAACCAATTTCTTGCGGAAACTCTTTTGTTTTGTATAATATGATTTCCAACAAATAACAACAAGAAGAATATATTAAATAAAAACAATGTTTCAAAAGTTAAACTATTATCTTGAGTTTAATTTTGAAAATTGGGTAACACCCCGAAACAATTGTCAAGTATTTATTATAAATTTTGTGGAACCAAGCCAAGTGCTTTTATTTAATACATTCAACAATGTTTCACCAAGAGTTCAGCGAACATTCAATCAACTTCAAAAAAGAAGAAACATGATTATTAATTCATCTCAAATGCTCTGTACTATGATCAACCAAACCTAGCGGATAACAAAATCCTATAAGAAAAAGTTATGTTACCGACTAAGCATACACTGATTTTTGACTTTTGGTCAGAGGGTATCAAAATCGCTTAAGAACATACTAAAAGTTCAGAAGAGTAAAAACCAAACTCTGAATCATAACAGGTTTCCGCTCAAATACCTGTAAACTGAAAAGGAGAAAACAAAGGTGAACTGCGATCATTCAAAATATCACTCTCCCACTAAAAAGAGATATATATCAAATTTGTAGAACCGTCCAGGCAGTCCAAAGTTTATATAAGCTTCGGACCGTATAAGATTTTATCACATTATTCAATTATTTTAACTGATTTAGTTTAACAAGGCGATATAAATTTATTACCCTCTAGATAAGAAATAATTAGTGTTTTGTCCTATAAAAAAACTTTCTGAAAGCTGCTATACTGCCATGAGAATACGTAATGAATAATTTGTGTTTTATTTTGTTATAATAGATCTCACATAAAATTGTACGTTAGTTTCTAGACGGATTAAACGAAAACTCAGACAACGAAATTAGTTGTTTGACAAGTGGGAAGTATTTTTCATTTTATTTGCATATTTATCAGGACGGCGACCAAGGAAATAATATATTTGTCCACAATGTTTGCGCATTAGGAACACCTCTCATTTGTAACCTAAATACTCGTTAATTCCGAAGGTCCACGTACCTTCAAAAGGCGACATCGATCAAAATCAGTGACACGAATCACGCAACGGTTGGACAACTCAATTTTCGGTCAACGAAATCGCAGAATTCTTTGGGACTTTTTTCTTACCATTTGATAAACATGAAAAGGAACATTAATTGATGCAATAATGTACTGCCTACATAAATTTTCGACATTTTGGATTGATATTAAGTGTATTAGAAAAGTTATTGATTTTCTTTTCTCATTTTTTATACCATCAATTGAAATTTAAAATTAACTAATAAGCATAAGTACTTTTCACAAAATATAAATTATATATAATATGAACCTCAATCGCTTTTAACAATGTTTTTCAAAGAATACAATTATGAAATAGATGAACACCAATTAATAAAGCATAGAATCGAAAAGTTTTCGAAGTGAGAATGAAAAAGTATTCAAAAATTAAATTTTTTTACGATATAGGTGAAAATTTTTCAATTCCAAAAATTAAGAACATAAATGATAACTAAACTATATATTAATGAAAAACTAATTATCCATTTTTACCTATTTCATAAAACAATAAAAAGGTGTATTGAAAAAAATTTTTTTTAATATAACCTCTATGGACGAGCAAAATACCCCAAAAGTCCCAAAAATTTGCTTTTATTCCACGGAAAAAATATTTGATTGAATTAACGGTTGGACAACTCAATTTTCGGTCAACGAAATCGCACAATTCTTTGGAACTTTTTTTTTACCATTTGATAAACATGAAAATGAACATTAATTGATGCAATAAAGGACTACCTACATAAATGTTCGTGATTTTGTATTGATATTAAGTGTATTGGAAAAGTAATTGATTTTCTGTTCCCATTTTTTATACAATCAATTGAAAATTATAAGTACTTTTCCCAAAATATAAAATATATTCAATATGTACTTCAATCGCTTCCAATGAAGTTTTTCAGAGAATACGATTATGAAATAGATGAACACCAATTAATAAAGCATAGAAATCGAAAAGTTTTCGAGGTGAGAATGAAAAAGTATTCAAAAATTAAATTTTTCTATGATATAGGTGAAAATTTTTCAATTCTAAAAATTAAGAACATAAATGATAACTAAATTATATATTAATGAAAAACTAATTATCCATTTTAACTATTTTATAAATCAATAAAAAAGGTGTATTGAAATTTTTTTTTCAATATATCCTCTATAGACGAGCAAAATACCCCAAAAGTTTCAAAAATTTGCTTTTATTCCACGGAAAAAATATTTGATTGAATTATTGATATTGATTGAAGCAGCATCTGAACAAAATTAATTGTTTTAATTATTTAATGTACCTATTATACGTTCAATTGAAACAGACCAAACAAACTATTTGATTTGTAAATTTTAATCGATTTCGGAATTTCAAAATGCTTTAATCAAGAATTTATTATTTAAATTGCATTCTACAGCAGCAATCTGTTTTTCCTTAAGAAAAAAATCTTCATTGCGGTTATATTAACATTCAAATTTTACGAAATAATATTTGAATTCATGAAAAAAAAAACCTCATAATTTGCGGATGATCTGAACGACATTGATATACCGTGGAAAAGAGAAAACAATTTGATGCAAATTCGTTTATGATATAATGAATTATATAAACTGTGGGTATACATATCAAAAATACTCAATAACTATTATTAATTAAATTATTTCAATTAAATTTATTCATTGTTTTCTCAATTCCATAAATTATTTGAAAATGAATAATAAAATTACACTTGTACGTAATAAGCATTTAACTGAATATTTTAAGGGGGCTATAAATGTGTGATCATATAAATGTGAACCTAACGACATATAAAATTATGACAACTCCGTTCAAACTATTTGGGGGATTTACTTTAAATAATGGAATTTTTTGTGACTTTTAAAAACACGCTCAATATAAGTAAATACATGAGCAATTTAGACTATGTAACTAAATTCAAGTGAAGTAAAATAAAAATTATGATAAAATATTATTACATAAAAAACATAACAAAATATATATATACAATAAAATGAAAATAAACTGTAACTAAGTAGTGAAGTAAATGCTTAATAAAATCCATACATTATTTGCACAATACAATAATGTGCAAAAATATATCGTTTAATCAAAACCGTCTGACTAAATTCTAAATAATTGTTCAACAAACTCCATATAGGTATGTTTCGGGCTAAGGAGCCATTATCAAGAGTTCATTACAATTCTATCTTGTGTAGAACAAACAAGACAAGGGATAATAAACTCCTAATAATTGGTGTGTCGCCCAAATATCGGGTGTTAAAGAGAATTCTGTAAGATTTAGCCATATATTTTTCATAATACGATACATATCAAATGCTTGTTAGTCCTCTGCGCGAATTATTTGAAATTTTCTTTATCTCATCCTCTTCAGTTTGTAATTCAGTCAAAATTAATGATCATCTGTTAATGTTGGAAAATTCAAAGTTTTATGCGAAAGAGTGTTTAAGAATACTATTATTCGTAAAAGAAAAACAAGCACTTAAATAAATCATGTAACAAATTCATAATATGGCCCTTGAGCGAAACGTAAGAGAAAATTTTTTCAACTTGGAAGTAGTTTCAATATATCCCACAAAACAATTCTGTACCTATCACTTTTTTTCAGTTATTAGTGAAACGCAACGAATCGCTAAGGAAATAATCATTTAATGATTACAATCTTTCAAAGTCTTCATGACCTTTTTTGTTTCGATAACTTTTCGAGATAAAGCAAAAGTTCTTAAATTATTCTTGTACATCACAGTGAATATAAAGAAAATATACATTGATAAATAGTAATTCAGTCTAAATAAATCATCTGTTAATAATGCAAGATGAATCATCTGTTAATAGATGCTATCTGCGATAGAATGTTTAAGAATACTATTTTCGAAAAAAAAATACAAGCACTCAAGTAATTCATGTAATAAATTCATGATGTGCCCCTTGAACGAAAAGTAATAGGAAATGTTTTCAACTTGGAAGTAGTTTCATTTCTTTTTCAGTTAGTAGTGCTCTTGAAAAGCAACGAATCACTAACGAAATAATCATTTAATGATTACAATCTTTCAAAGTCTTCATGACCTTTCTTGTTTGGATAACTTTTCGAGATGAAGCAAAAGTTCTTAAATTATTCTTGTATACCACAGTGAATATAAAGAAAATATACACTGATAAATAGCTTGATGGATACTCCAGGCGTAGGTAACATAAAAAATATCAGAGAAAGTGTAATAGAAGTTTCGGATGAAATATTTCAAGCTGAATCTTTTCATAGACACATAATCTCTCTAATGGCCTAGATTTTTATTGGTATATGAGCCCCTAAGTGTAATAAATATGATGATATATATATATATATATATATATATATATATATATATATATATATATATATATATATATATATATATATATATATATATATATATATATATATATATATATATAAACGATAAAGACATTGTCGGCTTTGTACTAGTCCATCTTAAATAGTTTGAGACAATTAATAGGCCTGAACACCATTAAATTATTCAATAATAATTGATTTCAACAGGGTGGACTAAAGAAATTTGTAAGGCTGTTGACTGCTCTCTGTTCGTAATTCTTATGTATATTACTTAAAGATTCGTAAGAAAAAACTTTATAAGTATAATGATTATAAATTAAAAATAATTTAATATTTAAAAAGCATAGGCAAACAGACAAGGAAAATGTATTTTTAAATTTGGTATTGAATCTAAACACTACTCTTACTGAAATTCACTGCTTCTACCGAAATATTTAATCGTATCAAATTAGAAAACCTTAATTTTCGAACATTTCCAAAAACATTTTAATAAAAATGAGAATCAAAAATGTATCCCGAATTCTTTTAATAATTTCTATGAACTGTCAATTGTGTTTAAGATAAACATATAGTTCATTCCAGTTCTAATCTGAAAAACAGAAAGATATTGCATATCTACTTCCATAGGGAGGCAAATACCTATCTAAATATATGCACCACAAATATTATCCACATGCCATTAGTACCGCTGTTATGCACATAACTGAAACCGATGGAATTCAATCGAGCGAGCAGGTGGACGATTAAGATTTAACCAGCAGAGTTCCCAGCATAACCCAGATAAGATTATGGCTAATTCATTGCCGTGGAAATAGTTTTGTTGTCCCGCAGCAATGAAAACATTTACACGTCTCAATACTATTCTACGGGAACACCTACGAACATCATTCCATGAAATTACGTACATTGGAAAGGAGTCAGCATGTCGGTGGTCCACGGTTCACATTAGGTAAGAATTCCACAACGCAACGGCTGGCTAAACGGCTCTTCGTAAAAACCATCATCGTCGAAAAAACCAGGCCGACCAATCACAACAGTTCGCACAGAACATAAAAATCAAGGAAAAACTTACATCGATGAATAACGATCGAAATAAATAATGGAAAAACACAAAAACACAACAGATATAATAGTTGCACTAGAAATCTAGCGACGCCATCGTTAGAAAAGATAAAATGTTTCGGTCGTTCGCGAAAAATGAAATTGAAAAAATCGCGGATTAGTGGTTAGGAAGAAAATCGCCCCGGTTTACGGTAAAATATACGGAACGAAGCGCCTACTAACTGATACGATTACACCAACATAAGCACTGACGGTAGGCAAACTGACGGCCCGAAGAATAACATGCCATGACCAAGATCCGAGTCGGTACGAGAGTCTGGGCGGAATTAGCCGAGCAGCGAGAAGAAAATACGATCCGCCTCGCAGACCGCGTATAACGGGGCGCCAAAGTGTACGCGACGGAATCGATCTATTCGTCCACGTTTTCCATACAGGGCGATGCATGAAGGTTGTCGAGAAAATTATTCGAATTCACCGTATACGTCGTATGAAAATGATGTAGCTGGCGACAATTACTGCGGTTAGAAACAGTAGCAGTGGAAATTTCGACTTCGTTCAATTCAAAAAGGAATGCGAAGAAAATTCAGTTAACCCTCCACATAATTTTAATAAATGAAAATTAATGAATAGGTTAAATTATCAAAAATCTTCGAAAGAACCTGATTTTTTATAAATATATATTTTTATAACAAATTTTTAGTTTTTTGAGGCTAATTGTAACACATAAGATTTCCAGCAAAATAATCTTGGGAAGAATTGGTAGATTTCTTAGCTTGTATTCACGTAAAGTAATATATGGGTCAATTATATAAACGCATTTTGAGTATTGTTCGACTGTGCTCTGTTGTTAAACTCACTTCAATCTGAGTTGAGTAAGTTTCAGGTATTGTAGAATAGAGCAAAGAGGATTATCTTGAGGTGTAATATAGGGTGATTTTTTAAGCGTAGTTTTTTTTAAATCGAATAAAACATTCAATTTGCATCATATATTCAAAATTTTTAATGAAATTGATAACTTGGCCTTTGCCATTTACATCATTACTTCATGTAAATGTTGTCCACGGCTCCGTATAAAATGGTCCATTCGGAAGGTCCAATTTGACGCATGCCCAATTGCTGAGAACGGCGACGAATTGACATTTCACTTTCCTCATTAACACTGTACGCTACGGCTGCAATATTCTCTTCAGTACGCACTGTACGCATGCGAGATAATGGTTTAATGTCCAACAAAGTAAATTTGGTGCAAAATTTGGTGATAACAGCACGAATTGTTGATTCACCAGGTCGAATAAGGTCGTAACAAGCGATACACATTTTTCACAGAGCACGAATTTTGATAGTAAATTTCAACAATTTGCAATTGTTGCTCGTTCGTAAGTCTTTCCATGATAAAATGGCAGACAATACTGAAAACTTTTCACTTTGACAGATGACGTTTGCGCCATCTCCAACCAGTGCTGCAACCTGAAAAACTTAACTCTAAATATATCACCCTATATATATATATATATATACCCTATATATATATATATATATATATATATAAGTATACTCCTATTTAAAGTATGTTGCACTAGGTATGTTAAATGTGAACAATGAATTCAATTTACAAGATCAAACATCATAAGTTTCCTATTTACCTCAGCAAAAGACTGAAATTTGTTAATGAGATACATTGTATCGAAGTAGGGCTAGAGATGATTCTTATGTTGACAGTACTAACAGTAAACGATCTCAGAATATTCTGGTGGGCTGAGAATGTTCAATGAATTACCGGTGTCTATTAAAAACTGTAATAATTATACAAAATTTGAGAAGTTTTTATGAATATCTATTAGCTAACTTCGAATAAGAAAAGTTTCCTTCTAAATGAATGATTATTATTATTATATGACGAAAATGTGATTAAATATTGAGACAGAAAATCTTCTTGATAATTATTTATAGACTTGGCTGCAATAAATCAATGGCTAAGCGATATCAGTTTATCGCTGAATGTAACAAAATTTAAATTTATAGTTTTTGGTACAAGTAAAATTCTTAAGGTAATTAGTAACGAAAATATAAATATTAAAAACAAAACTTGCTAAATATTTAGGCGTTATGTTAGATGAGAAATTGAGTTTCAATGATCATTTCGACTTCATATCGTCCAGAATCTCCAAGAAAATCAACTTTGCCAAAGAATTGTAAAAAATCTGACGACATATGTGAAGTTATTGCTCTTCAAGTAAATAATAATGCCACATTTTGAATATTGTTCCACTCTGTTATAGGAATTCATTAAGGAAAAAACTCAACAGCTACAAAAATTACAGAATAGAGCAATGCGAACAATTTTAGAATTAATAGATATACTCCAATCCAAAGCATTCTTAATTGTTTAGAACTAATGTCAGTCAAGCAGAGAATACTTTTTGCTACATACATATTTATATTTGAAATTAAAAACATATTGTTCCCAGAGTAATAAAAAATTTAACATGTGTTAGTGATGTGCATAGTTATCATACAAGAAATGCTGACAATTTCTATATGCAAGTTTGAAAGCTTTCTATATCTAGAAATAGTATACTTTATGAAGGTTTCAACGCATTCAATAAATTGCCTAGCTCCATAAAAACAGTTAGCGACCTTAAGGTATTTACCCGTACATTAGCAAAGTTCGTTTTAAGCAAATAATTGTTAATAATATATTTTGAACTTAAATAATGTATATATGATTTCTTAATAGCCATTGCTAATGAATATTATCATTATTATTATTGTTATTATGATATTACTTTCGTTATTATAGCTGTATGTATATCTGTCACACATATATTTAATTCCTAAATTTTTATACAGGAATTTCTCAATTCAAACCATCCAATAATAACAAATTCTCCCAAATTTCTCTCAAATAACTCACGAATGTTGCACTCTCTTATATAGGGTGTTTTTTTAGAGGTATAGAACTTTAAATTGCAATAAAACAATGTAGTCCAATCTGGACGTCCAATTTTCAATGACTTTTTCCAACATTTGTGGCCGTATATCGGCAATAACACAGCGAATATTGTCTTCCAAATGGTCAAGCGTTTGTGGCTTATCCGCATAGACCAATGACTTTACATAGTCCCACAGAAAGTAGACTAGCGGTGTTGAATTACAAGATCTTGGAGGCCAATTCTCAGGCCCAAAACGTGGAATTAGGCGGTCACCAAACGTGTCTTTCAATAAACCGATTGTGCCACGAGCTGTGTGACATGTTGCGCCGTCTTGTTGAAACCACAGCTCCTGGACATCGTGATTGTTCAATTCAGGAATGAAAAAGTTAGTAATCATGGCTCTATACCGATCACCATTGACTGTAACGTTCTGGCCATCATCGTTTTTGAAGAAATACGGACCAATGATTGCACCAGCCCATAAAGCGCACCAAACAGTCAGTTTTTCTGGATGCTAAGGGTGTGTTGACATACACTTGAGAATTATCTGCACTCCAAATGCGGCAGTTTTGTTTGTTGACGTAGCCATTCAACCAGAAGTGCTACGTCGATAAAATGGACGTAGTACGCGATACGCATTCCGCACAGAACCATTATTTTCGAAATAAAATTGCACTATTAGCAAGCGTTGTTCAGGCGTGAGTCTATTCATGATGAATTGCCGAACCAAACTGAGAATAAATCACTTCTCTGCTGTTAAATCGGTCGCCATCTTCAACAGTAATGCAAACTTAAAGTTCTATACCTCTAAAAAAACACACATTAGTATATAATAATAACATTTATTAAGCGCCAGCTATTACACAATTCATATATGTTAGAAATTCAACATTAACGTTCAATATTCAATAACAATTATTTATTATCGTCTAAAATCAACTCAGATAATTTACGATTCAACACCTTGATTCTACAGTCTTTACAGAGCTAGACAGTTTTTTTTTATTCAGTGGACCTTCGGTTTAACGCCAGTTCCGAAAGGCCATTGGGCTTGTAATTAATGTACATTACCCAGCATATATCATTATTAAAACTACTTACAGACAGGCAAGAGCCATACCTTCAGCGGAGCTCGAACCCGAGTTCTACCGCACCATAGTCGGGTGTTCTTCCGACTAAGCTAACAGTTTATTGTATACATTGAATCCTGCATAAAATATATTGTTTTTAGATTTAGAAAGCCTACAAACTTGCATGTGAAAATTATCAGCATTTGTAGTGTTATAAGAGTGCACATCACTGACACGTGTTACATTTTTTATGGGAATAATGTATCTTTGATTTGAATTATGAATATGAGTGTAGCATAAAGTACTTTCTATTCAACTGACATAAGTTTGCCGGTCTCCGTAGCTTAATCGCCTATAGTGCGGTAGAACTCGGGTTCGAGCCCCACTAAAGGCATGGGTGTTTGTGTTTATCTATTATTTAAGTAGTTTCAGTAGTTTAATGAATGACATATGCTGGGTAATGTGCATTGATTACAAGCCCAATGACCGTTCGGAACCAGCGTTAGACTGTAGACATAAGTTTCGAGCAATTCAACATTATTTCGAAGAGAGTATATCTACTGCATGTCAATCCGAATAAGTGTGGAACAATATTCCAAAGGTTGCATTACTATTGACTTACAACTTCACATAACTAATACGTTTCAGAAAATTGATTTCTTCGGAGATTTTGGAGACTATGAAGACAAAGCAATGGGGACTACCGTATTTTGTATCACCAGTTGGCGCCACTAGCGCCTGAGGTCTAGGAGTGAAGCTGTCAATAATAATCTTGCTATAAAGTTCGGAATTACTTCGAATGTGTACTCCCATTTTACTATAAAAGTACAATTAACTAAATATCGATAATACCCCAGTGTTGTGCAATCCCTTTTTGTTCGAAAAAGAAGGGGAACATAAATTTCCGAAAGACAAAACTCTTAAAACAGTCGTTAGTTGCGATTCGTAGGGACAAATATACCCCTTCAATACATTCATGTATTTGTAAAAAACATTTCAAGGGTGAGGATTATACATTACCTAAAGAACCAACTACAAAAAATCGTAAGTAAAATCTTTTATTTCAACGAAGAATTTATAGTCATACTTGATAAAGATTTGATTTACATCGGTCAAGACAACCGAGCAAGTTTTCCTATCATGTCCTGCAAACTCTTTTTATTTTTCAGCTACCCTTAACTTGAAACAGAAAGTGGTACCTAGTCGATTTGAGTAAAAAGTGAAGAAAGAAAGGAAATTAAAAGAAGAAATGCAGAGAGAGTTTTACGTCAAATGAAATGAGAAATCCAAGGAGAATCTGCAACACTTCATTCAAATGTAGAAGAAAATCCATGTGAAGAATATTTTATAAGTAAATAATAATCTTTTCATACGATTAACAGTCTTTACCAACCTGCATTATATACTTACAGTACTTTTAATAGTAGTTTGTTGGATGGTATAACTAAGACATTACATTATCCCTTTTTCCAGAATGTTGAAGAAACTTGTAACGAAATAGTCATTGATACTTCAAAGGAAGATGTCTCTGTACAGTGCAATTTAGACACTTGTGGTCAGGAAAAGAGCTTAATTAATACTGCCAATGTGTCAGAATATGAACGCAATAAGGAGTGTACACAAATAAGGTTCAGAATTGAGAATCTCAAAAATAAGCCTGGTCAAGTACAATTTTATACTGGTTTCAACAATTACAACCATTTTTTCTTTGGTTTTAACCTTTTTGGAGATAAACAAGCTGAAATACTATCCATCGATGAAGTCAGCATAAGTAAAGCATGCATTGTCCCTTGTAATCAATTTTACTTAACAATGATTAAATTGAGAAAAAATGTGTGCATTGAAGAATTATCCCTTCATATTAACATAAGCAAGAGTTCTGAGAGTAAGTATTTTATAATATGGCTCCAGAAGAAGTAATCGATGAAAATTTGATGTTTCGAGATAAGACTTACACCTGCACTATTATTATAGATTGTACAGAAACAAAAATTCAGCAACCAAAAAAATCCAGTTTCACAATACGCTACATATTCAAAGTATAAATGAGCAAATACACTGAAAGTATTGGTAGGAATTTCAAACTCAAATTTTGAAAGTGTAACCTTCACATCAAAATCATATGGTGGATCTATCAGTGACAGGCAATTGTTTGAAAAATGTGGTATTAGTGATCTATTTCAAAAGGGTGACTTCATGCTCGCTAATTTCAGGAATAATATTATGTCAATAGCCATTATATATAATTAATTGAAGATTTTTGCTAAATAAAAATTAAAAGACATCAATAATACCGTCTTTATTTACTATTTAACAAAATGTATATATACTTTGTTTATCCTATTACTTCAAGTAATATTTTTTGGCTATTGCAGGCATCATATAAGTATTATAAAAGTCAGTTACTTGAGGAATTATGATTTCACAAATGAGTCATTTCTGTTTACACAGATTCTCTTTTCATCCTTATTTGTCCATATAAAAAATTCACAAGACATCCTTTCAGTAACAAGTAACTGTGCCTATATTTGGAAATAATAGGGACTAGTTTCTTTCAAATAAAATTCTCCATTGGCAGTTTTTAAATGCTTATAATTGTGTGCTCTCATGAATTCATATCAAAATAATAGAATTCATATATAAAATAGTCAGATCTCCAAAATACCTCTTACTTTAGCTCCTCTTTTTTCTTAGTTCGGCTTTCAGAGCATTGACATTCATTGATCCGTATCTTTTATCTTCCATTTTTAATGATTATTAAAATAATTCAAAAATGATAACTAATAAACTTCGTTAAAAGCTAACAAAGTGAACATTCACAGTAGTAATATATGATTATTTTCATTTCTTAGACCTCAGGCTACACCAGCGCCTCTAGCGGTCAAATCATACGCGGTAGTCCCCATTATCGAAACTGATCTACGTTCATGACCAGGTGTTCTGGTTTTCAACATGAATATTTATGTCCCCGTTTGTATGTACCTTCAGAGTTTTACAGGTATCCATAACTATAAACTTAGACTTTTTTACATTCGGTCATAAACTATTATCGCAGAGCTATTCATTTATTGCTGTCAGGTCTCTATTGATCCAGTATGCCATAGTCTTAATATTTTTAACAGTGATTAAAGCATTGTATCATTTGCAGATAATCGTGTGAAGCATTTTTTCTCATAAGACATTTTTTCACAAAATAGTTAATATATCAGCATAACAGTGAACCTAAGATCGTCCCTTAAAACCACCTCCAGTGTTCTCCAAATGGACACCATTGAATTAAACTTTTTGAAATTGCGAAAGTAAGAAGGAACTGCATCATTTTTTACCAGCTCTCTTAAGCCAATTTAATTCCGCTTTTTTACAGCTTTCAGCTTGTGATGATCTAGAAATATTTTCGAACGCTCTTTTGAAGTCCAACAATAACCAATAATACTTTTCTTACCTCCTCTTGATCGTGCTTCTTTAAAAGAAGGATTTATACCAGCTAAATTGTTTTCGCAGAATATCAAATACAGTAAAATCACGTCGAATTCATTTGGACATAATCAATATAGAAAAAAATCATAATATAGTATGATTGAACATTTAGCTGGAATTCAGTAAAATAATTGATTAAATCGATATACTATGTGATCTTGGGGCTGTAAACCCATAACTGAGTCTAGACAAGTGATTAGTCATTAAATTACACTATTAAACTTCTGAACAGCATTTGTTTGTCGAAAATTTAATTAACGTTCTGAAACAAACATATCTAGTCATAATCAGCAAATTTTCATTTATACCCATCACGACGTAGGGGATCATCATCTATTGTTTATTTAGCATTCTCTTTGAGTTATGGTATAATTTGATATAAACGTCAATGCCTTACCCGGGGTTCGAACCCAAATCTCTCCATTCACTTCCATCTCTAAGTTATGAAGATGACGCTTTGTGATTTATTCTGGCATCAAATTATTATATGAAATAATTAGGAGGAAGAAAACTTCAAAGATTGGTTGGTTTACAAGGTTGTGATACCTTTTATCATTATCCATCGTCAGGGTTTGTTTTCATATAATATAACTTGAACTTGAAGAAAAGACTGGCACATTAAACCCATCTGATATTAAAGAAAACTCTTCTTTTTCAAAATTGCGACCAATTCTCTTCCGTCATATAACTTGAAGAAGAAAATTTTCACAAATTTAAAAAATTCATATTTAGGTTTCTTGTAGAAATAAAGTCGTAAGAAACTGGCAAATGTTGCTATAATCGGAAAAATGAATGGAAAAACATTTAGGTGCGGAGAGTTTTCTGGTATTAAATCTGTTGTAGTAGTAATCCAATAGCTTGGAAATAGTTACATTAAAGTCGATATTTTCCAACGAATTTTACAGCGGAGATGGTTAAATGAGTAGGTATGTACTGTCACGCCTCCGCTATTGTTCAAGAATTTCTGTTACAAAAAATTGAAATCGATGCCACACTAAATAGCAGAGTGAAATATTGAAGTATTCAATCACTTATTCTTGGATAAAAGATTCAATACATATCATAATTCGTTGTGAGGAGAAGGAATCAATATAAAACACATTTAGATAAGGTATAGAAGTCATATTTTCACTACTATGAATACAGTCATACGACTACTCATATTTTCATAGTAGTGGGTATGAAGCTGCTTTCTCTTCTTTATAGTTTGCTTTATTCAGCAACATATTTCTGTATTTAGCAAGCGATATTCCTCTCCTCCCAGGAACCAATAGAACAGATTTTCATTGATATAAGTACTATGCTGTTCGAATTAATTCGGATAAACATTTTTTTCTTCGTTTGAGATACTGTAGTAAGTATGTGAGTACCAGAGTGGCCCAAACACCATCACACCTGCTTGTTTACTACCTGAGGTGACGTGAGGGTTCGACCTTGACCATCATTTACATTCTAACCGAGTTTACCTCGCCAGCAATTCAGTTGTGAGCCTACCGGTGCGACGGTTGGTGGTTTCAATTTTGATAAGTGCTGTATTGTCTTGTACAAAGATGGATATCACTCCGACGAAGCGTTCCAAAATTATCGCGCTTAATGAACACACATCAATAAGAGATAAAGCTTTTGTGGTGGGGGAAAGTCCAGCGTTTGGAGAATTTTAAAAACATTTGAAGAAAGTGGCTAATCGTCTCCAAAAAAAAAGGAAACTGTGGCCGCAAACGCAAAACTACTCCAAGGACAGTAAAATTGTTGATAAGAAATAGCAAAATTAATCCGAAAAAGACGAGCACTGATCTTCGAAGGGATTCAATGGTTTCTGTTGTGGAGGTGAGCACATCAACTGTGCGAAAACGACTGCTGGAGATTGGCCGTAAGGCAAGAAGAAGCAACTGCTTACCCAGAAAATGATGAAGAAACGTTTGGCATTGGCCAAAAACGACTGTGCGTGGACTGTGAACGACTGGAAGAAGGTGGTTTTTAGTGATGAGAAACATTTGTTTGTTCAAGGGCACAAATCAAGTGTTGTTAGACGAAATTATAGGAAAACTTTTCGGCCTGATCACATCCAGCAAACAGTAAACATCCTTCGAAACAAACGTTTTGTGGTTTTTTCACAACCAGTGGCACTGGACGATTAGCTCCTATAACAGGGATGACGAATTCAGTGAAATATATGGAAATATACTCGATTCGCCGGGGAATTCACCTGATCCCAATCCCTTTGAGAATTTATGGAATATTTTGAAGAAAGGACTGGCAAAAATAGATTGCATTACAACAGAAAAAATGATTATAAGTGCAATTCAAGTGTGGTTTCATGATGAGAAATTGAAGAAAATCTGCGCTACGCTAGTGGAATCGATGTCTAGACGAGTTCAAGAAGTTATTTCTGCGAAAGGAGGACATACTTCATATTAATAAAAGAATTTATGCTATTTTGTATGTATTTACTTCATTAAAAGGTAAGATTTTACGAAAACATTGTTTTTCATCCTTTGTCCCAATTAATCGAACATATATATATTCTCGTACATATATTCTTGAATATCCATTGCAAAAATTTAAATTAATTAAATTTACTCTCACAGAATTAGCGGATTTATATATTCGTGTGTAGGTTGTGACATCTCTGAGGTAAAATGTTAGACCAGATGAGGCAATCACCTGCTTATGATACCAAAATTTTATTTCGATATATATATATATATATTTTTTTTATTTTGAAAGTTTTTAGCATTAACAGGCTTTTTAATATGAAAAAGTTTATTTCTGTTGACGTTTCGTTGTTATATTACAACTTTGTCAAAACTAATGAATAATAATATAACAACGAAACGTCAACAGAAATAAACTTTTTCATATTAAAAAAGTCTGTTAATGCTAAAAACTTAATTAGTTTTAAACTTCAAAATAAATACCTCAAACAGGCAATAAATCAATTTCAAGATATATATATATATATATATATATATATATATATATATATATATATATATATATATATATATATATATATATATATATATATGCCGATTATATTTCTGATGTTCTGATTCCTCTTCTGTGACAGAATGGTACCAATCTGTCACCAAAAGAGATAATTAGAACACAAATGTATTCTAAATATAAACTGAAATGGAAATGCAGAGAAAACAGTACTTCAAATTAATTGATTCGAAAATAATAGCGAAAACATATGATAAAACACCCTCTAAAGGAATCTCTCTGCGCAATGTGAATTCATATATCTGGTATTAATTAAAAGTTTTGATGAAGTAAAACCTCTGTAATCGTAGCTATAACCACATAAAAATTATAATTTTTAATGATGAGACTCCTTCAATCTTCACATTTGATTGACTCAACATAATTATAATTAGGCGTTAATTGAATTAATGACATTCAACAGTCAGCATGTAACATAAGATAATTTTACTTCATGAAAGTAAACCCTGAATTTGACGCCTACTAACGGAGATAAAACGAAGGAAACACGTTCGGCAATGTATCCTGTTAGTCCACATTATCATAATTACGACAAGATCATCCTCGTTTACTCTTTACGAGCTCGGAGGCGATGAGGTCTTAAGTAATGAGGAAGCAAGAAGTAGAGCAAAATAAAATTTTTGGCGGGTGACTCTCACACCGACTTGGTGATTCGAATCTGCAAGCGTGCAATTACGTAATTGCATTTGGGAAACTGAATAATTGTTTACGCTCACGCCCCCGATCGGCGACTCTAAAGCTTATAAACATTAAACAACATTGACGTAGATCAGAATCTGTCCGATTTTTTGTTATTAATTTTTGAAATATAATATTTACTCATTATACCAGGGCTTCTCAAACTTATTTGTACTGTGGCGGCCTTAAAACTTTGCTATTTTTTTACGACTTTCCTCCACCCAGACCCCAATAATAGCTTTGTTCGCGGTAATGATTCTGAACCGATTCAGAACTAATTCATAACTGATTCGGGATTCATTTAATACGCATGCTTGGTTATGAACTGGTTCGGAATTATTTCGACTGGCGAACGATTTTAGAACTAGTTTAGGGAATTTTCAAACCACGGTTGTTCTCATCGAATAATATGCCGTATACCAAAACAATCGTGAATGCGCAAGTCAAAAAAAGTCAAAAGTCGCCAAACTATCGTGAATGCGCTAGTCCCGAACTTACAGTTCTAGATTGATCCTTCGAACCGGTAGAACCAATTCCGAATCGATTCCGAACCAGTTCCAGTTTATCCGCTAATACAGAACTGTAACTAAAAGTTCGGAACTGGGTAATCCGCGAACGCCAAAATTCAAACTGCGCATGCGAATAGTTCTGAATCGGCGAACAAAGCTAATACTTACCAATCTCAGTACTAGCCTAGTAAAAGGTCATCAGGAAAACACTATTTGGATATTTTCAATTATTTATCACAAAATAAGAAAGAAATAAAAACATAAGCATAAAAAAGACATCTATGTAACTGGCTGGCTAATGTAAATAATGTTCTGCTGCTTCTGAGTAAGCTTCTGGAACTGGGGTAAAATGTGGAAATTGCCTTTCATTTTATTTTGAACGTCCATTTTTGGCCTGTACATTTTGTGAATCTGTGAAATCTACGGGAGAACAATATGAAAAAATCTCGAAGATCATACCATCGAATGTTGGAATAAAATCGCAAAACTTTATTTTGAGTAAAAAATATCGCACTAATTTGTCATGAGATAATGAAAGACGGATGACCCTGTAAGAAGATGATGACAGATGCATAGAAGAAGGAGCATACATGATGAAGCGTTTTTGGGTATGCAGCTAAAGCCCATAAAATTGTGATTTTAAAATCATTCGCTCTCTTAATGGGAAAGAATCGCTGCAATATTAATAACATTATATAATTAAATATTCAGATATGCAACTAATGAAATGAACGTATTGTGTTTCTCAAGCTCTATGTTTCGGAAATCTTTTTTCATTCTTCAAGCTTCTGAAACTGGGGCTCCAGTGTGGAAACTGCCTGTCATTTTATTTTGAACGTCCATTTTTGACCTGTACTTGTTCTTAATTACTCTTGCTGAAAATCCTATTCCGCATCAGTACGAAAATGCAAATGGTAAAAAAATCTTTGATGCAAGCTGTATTGATGACACGATATTCATGAGAGACTGAGCTCCAAATTTCAGACAGTTTGTCCTTGTGGTATTGAAGCTTCAGGCTGCAATCACAAGACAATTCAATTAGCTCTTCTTCTTTCTCTGTTGGTAGTGTTGATGGTGTGAACGACTAAAGAGGGTTTCTGACACAGTCAATTGCCCCAGGATTTTGATCGTACATTTCTGACCTGTACTTGTTCTTTATTACTGCAGCTACGAAAATGCAAATTGTAAGAAAATCTTTAATGCAAGCTGTATTGATGACACGATATTCATAAGAGACTGGGCTCCAAATTTCAGACAGTTTGTCCTTGTTGTATTTAAGCTTCAGGCTGGAACCACATGATAATTCTATTAGTTCTTCTTCTTTCTTTGTTGGAAGTGTCGATGATGTAAACGACTGAGAGGGGCTTCAGGTTCAGTTAATTGCCTCAGGATATTGGGAAATCAAAACATAGGCGTAAAAGAGATAACAATATAACTGGCTGGGTAATGCGAAGAGTATGCTTGTTCTGAGTATAGCTTCAGAAACTGGGGCTCCAATTTGGAAATTGCCAGTCACTCTATTTTGAGCTTCCATTTTTGACCTGTACTGTTCTTTATTACTGCAAGTGTCGAAAATCCCGTTCCTCATGAATACAAAAATGCGAATGGTAAAAAAATCTTCGATGCAAGCTGTATTGATGTCACGATATTCATGAGAGACTGAGCTCCAAATTTCAAACAGTTTGTCCTTGTTGTAGTTAAGTTTCAGGCTGCAACCACTAGATAATTCAATAAGTTCTTCTTCTTTCTCTGTTGGTAGTGTTGATGGTGTGAACGACTGAAGAGGGTTTCTGACCCAGTCAATTGCCCTAGGATGTTGGGATATCAAAACATAAGCATAAAAGAGATAACTATATAACTGGCTGGCTAATGCAAAGAGTATGCTTGCTTCTGAGTATAGCTTCAGAAACTGGGGCTCCAGTTTTCCAGTCAATTAATTTTGAACGTCCATTTTTGACCTGTACTTGTTCTCTATTACTGCAACTGCCGAAAATGATATTCCGTAACAGTACGAAAATGATAATGGCAAGAAAATCTTTAATGCAAGCAGTGTTGATGGCACGATATTCATGGGAAACTGAGGTCCAAAATTCAGGCATTTTGTCCTTGTTGTATTGAAGTTTTAGGCGGGAATCACAAGTCAATTCTATCAGTTGTTCAAGTAGAAAAAAAAATATTTTTCGTAGTGTTGGTATCATCAGAATTCGCACTCGACTCCGTCGCATCAACACGCCACGAATTTGGGACAATGTCGCGACGCACAGTTGCGAGTATGTATTGCTTTCTTCAATTCACTTCAAGGTTTTCTGGTGCTCAGAAACATTTTGACTTATACCGGAAATTTAGTGCGGTTAGAAATAAGAGATATGACGAAGATAGTGCTCAACTCCAAGCCAACTGGAAGAAGAAGATCGAAAAGGCTCCGCTCAAAAGACATTGTAGGAAATGATGCTAAGACCCAGATGTGGAAAACTGGAAAACCGGCTCACAAGACCAAGTCGCCTGAAAGGGAAAATTACGACAGACAAGACCCACCTAGGGTTGTGGCGTAACTGATAAGAATAATATATATAATTGAGAGAATTCTTGTCTGTCTGTATCCGAATGAAGAATTAATATTCTCAGCAATATAGTGTAAAAAGGGGAAATTTTATTCTCGTTTACTTTGTGAAACGAATTATTTTTTCTGAAATTAGTAGTGTCATTCAGTGAAAATTGTTTATTCTATAGTTTTAACTGTAGCAAAACGAAATGAATTTTCGTATTTTTACAGTCCGTTAATGGGTAAGAATATCGATTATTAATCTGTACTTAGAAAAAATACTAAAGGTAGGTGTAATATAGTGAAAAAGAAACTTCAACCAATAGAATTTCTTCTTAGAGTTCAATATTAACAGAAGTAGTAGGTAATACACAATACTTCTCGAAGTCTACTAATTATTTATGGAAGTAATGAGCAATTAGAGAATACATGTTTGATTGAAATTATTACGAATAATATTAGCATAGAAGATCGTTGCTCTGAATTTTGCATGACTCATCTCAGCCATGGCCAAATTGAATCGGAAACTTGGACGCCTATGGAAGACGTCCATATTATGCGATTTGAATAATAATAAGAAATTGACGCCAACTAGTGTTCATTTAATAGAACAAACAACTGGCTATTAGATGACAAATACATATGTTTGCGTTTGAACGAGGAAATTTTCAATTATCAAATTTAACACTAATCTTGACAGTATGTAAACACGATTAAACAGCGTACTTGCAAAGATGAGGTGTGATACAGGGCAAACATTTTTAGTTTTAGGTTTCGCGAAAAAGTCCATCAAAATCGAAAGTTTCGATTTTTCAAGCACCCCGCGAAATGAAATTGAAATCACGTTTTTGAAAACGCGATATTGTTTTATTTCAATTTTTATGTGAAAAATCTTATGAATTTTATGTTGAGAAATGTAATAATATTTTTTAGTGGCTAACTTTTGACCGTTTTCTGATGACCAAAAGTTTTTTCATTATTTTTTTTTGACAGTAGAAATTAATATCAATAAAAATCTATCATCACTTCCAAGGGCAGTAGCTTCAGTCCTACCAACAAAGATGGTGACAACCTTATTTGCTACAACAATGATTTAGCAAAATTGCTGTATGAGATTATTCGATAGAAGAAAACTCGATTGATATAAAATCTCTTTATTTGAGCAAATAACAATTGAACCCTATTCGAACTTTACCAACATGCGGACAAATTTGGTTATACAGAACTTATAAAACATGAAGAAACTAAGATTAAATGCTTTGAATTTCAATCAATTGCCGCAGTAACCTTCATATAAACACTGGTGAGTATAATAACTAAATATAATAGTGATTTTGCATAATTTCTAATAAATCCCGTTAAACTCGACATTAACGAAAGATTGCAGTAGTTATTCATAATTATTGGAATACGCAGTTCTCGTGCACCATAATAATGAATTGCGGTCAATTACGAAGGAACAGTGGATAAACATAAAGCACTATATATATATATATATATATATATATATATATATATATATATATATTGATTTATTGCCTGTTTGAGGTATTTATTTTGAAAGTTTTTAGCATTAACAGGCTTTTTAATATGAAAAAGTTTATTTCTGTTGACGTTTCGTTGTTATATTACAACTTTGTCAAAACTAATAAGTTAACTTTTTAACTTTTTCATATTAAAAAGCCTGTTAATGCTAAAAACTTTCAAAATAAATATATATATATATATATATTTGACAAAAACACAATTATCGGTATAGTCAGCAACTCAATTGGAAGCAGCCGTTGACACGTGTTTCGAGCTTATTGGCCCTCCTCAGAACGGCGTAGCCAAGTTCAAGGTGTACAAACCTGGAGATGGAATCAACAATAAAAGAACACACCTGCAAAGGAAGTCTCCACTGCTAGGCTTCCACGTGAACTCGAAAGGTTTGGAGTGTTGGAGTTTTGGACTATTTATCCCTTACGCAGTCTTCAACCGACAAAGTAAACAAGGAACGAAAACTTTTCTTGATACTTTGATCAAATCTCCAAACCTGGAGAGTTCACGTGGAAACCTAGCAATTGAATTGAAGAACATAAATTGTGATTTTTAAATTATTCGCTCTCCTAATGAGGAATAACGCTGGAGTGTTGATAACATTATTGAAATATAAAGATATGAAACCGATGAAATGAACTTATTGTGTTTATCAAGCTCTAACTTTCGGGAATATTGTATCATTCTTCATGCTCCATGAAAACCTATGAAGACCTTTGTAACAAGTTGAAGAACAATGTTACTCACGAAGAATCAAAAACCAAGAAGAAGAATTTGAGATAAGACAATGAGATTAACATGAACAATTTGTTATTATGGTCAAAGCAAAATGGTTAAAAGACAACAATGAACCAGAGATAATAAATAGACAGTAGAAGGAACCCTTCACCATAAGCGCAGATGGTGTAATGTACGATATCTCAACAGAGTACATGAATGTCAAATATACCAAAAAAGTGGAGCTTTTGTTTGTTTGTTTTTAGTTATTATTTTTTCAATCTTTGCAATGATTGATTCACTTGTAATATGGAAGGTACCTGAGTTCTAGACTTGCCTAGAAAAAAGTGCATATCAAAGACGGCGATAAAGCGAAATAAGCAAACTGTCGTCCAATAAGTTTCTTCGTTTCGTCTAAAATTATAGAAAGAATCTAATTTAATGCATGTCATTTCGCCAATCGTCATATGGTAACATTAGTACATGTTGGGGGAATATTTAAAACAACAAATAGAAATATCCATCAAGGTTCAATTCTGGACCAACTAGTGTTCTTATGTAAAAGAAGGATTTTAATCCTTCTATACTAGGATATAATTAAGTTTTACACAGGAGCAAACTTCGTTTGCAGTAGTTTATTCGAAGTCAACTTTACTGGGTAGAGTTGACTTTATCACCCCAATATTCACCCCATAAGGAATAAAAATCGTTGGAACATAACTGGAAAACTTCTGAACGAAAAAATGATTAAAAACCTGGAAACAGAAAATTCAGAAGCTACATCGACAATAGCATTCCACATTGAATGATACTACCCGGTATACTTGTCTTTGAAGAAAATACTGTAAACGAAGATCGTGTTCTCTCTTGCGCTAAACATTATTACTTCTAAGTATAAAAGGATGTATCCTTCATTTCACATAAGAACATAAGTGGGTCGAGATTTGAACACTCATGGACAAGTCTATCTGTTGTTTTGAATATTCTCTCAACATGTACTGATGTTACCCTCAAAATGTTATGATGATTGACGGAATCAACGATTTTAGGTGTAAAAAATTGGAGTTGAATGTTGAAGACCGTTACTTGATGTGAATCCACTTCAACAATAAAATGGCAAAGAAAACATTCTTTTCTGGATTCACACACTTTTATTTGACAAAACAATAGCTTATTGGAAAAAACAGAGTGGTGACGTTTCAGAATTACGGTGACTTCGTCGAACTGTCAGTTTGTACGTTCAATTGTCAAATACAAGAGTAAAAATCTAGAACACAGTGTTTTCTTTTTCGTTTTACAATTTGAGTCATTCTGAAGATATTGAAAACAAACTTATCGTAATATTTCTCACAGCTCGTTCCAATATTATCCATCGACTTTCGAGATCGGATAATAAAGCAACTAAGAAGCAATACTTCACTCGAGGGTGGCCCGTCTATATTGGTGAGATTTCTTTATTGTACGTCAATGACGAAAACTAAGTTGCGGCATTTTGAAAGGAAATCTAGTTCTTTTGAAACGTGAACCGTTAAGGATCCAAACCTCTCGATCGGAGCACGTTAACATTCAAAATGCCATGGATATTTTCGAAAAGTCGCAGCGAACGTGCCTTCGCACCTAGGCCAAGCATTAGAAAACTATTATATGTTGCTAGATGACGATAAAACACTTCGATTTTTTCTCGAAATATGATGATCGGCCAGGTAAGAGTGGTAAATTCCGATCGAAATTCCAAATGTATTACGCGCCACTTTTCTATGAAAAAAAACTCAATGATTTATTCGTAAAATCAATCATTGCGTCCCACACTTCAAATTCTGGAATTACAATGAATGAAATTATTAGAAAAAATTCGGTGTCA